>CAUDMG010002538.1:11755478-11840478 GCA_958450375.1 Homarus gammarus
CACGTGATGTAAACAGAGTCAAATACCTGTCGACATGATGCATTATAAAAGGTCCACGGGGTTTATAATGACACAACGAGATGTTAAAATGGATTCCAAGAGTTAAGAAAATATCCATGAAAAAAAGTCAAATTACATACATGCATACATACTACAACAGCGACACACACATGACCCCATTAACACATATGTATATTACTTATTACTGTATTAAAACAACGGCTCAATCCATCAATTTTTCTCGTAATTTACCAAGAGCTAATGTGTATTCAGTATCATATAGTGTATCCTAACGTTGTGGTTTTATCGCATTACCACTTGGGTCTTGGACAACTGTGTAATGACCACCACTAGTGACGGCCACAAGACGACAACTCGCCATCACCATTGGCTTAACCCGTGAATGACTTATGACTACTGACAACGAGGGCATTATGTGGCACCAGTTTCACCAGTCTCACTCTTGGCACCAGTCTCACTCTTGGTACCAGTCTCACCTTGGCACCAGTCTCACTCTTGGCACCAGTCTCACTCTTGGCACCAGTCTCACCTTGGCACCAGTCTCACCTTGGCACCAGTCTCACCTTGGCACCAGTCTCACCTTGGCACCAGTCTCACCTTGGCACCAGTCTCACCTTGGCACTTGCAAATCTTACTAAAATGGCTACCTTGTTTTCGCTATCTTTGAATTCCGAGTTTATTTTGTCTACATAATGTATAATAGTTGTATTGATTTCCGTAGCTGTTATTGTAGATCAACTACCCCCAATTTAGGAGGAAAATACAAGGAAATGGTAAGAATAAATGGGGCGTCTCTGGGGGGGGGGGGGGGGGGAAGGGGCATCACCCATTATTAAAATCCCATTATCCCGGCTTCCTCGTCCACTCTCCCCACCTGACGAGAAAAAAGAAGAGACAGAAAAATTAAAAAATGAGAAAAACGGAGTAAAAGAAGAGTAGAGGAAAATGGGATATCCCTTATCGTTTAGCTCAACGTGACTGGGGTGGGTCGAGGTGGCTGACTTAAGTCCCTGGTGGTCTCTCCTCCAGATGTCGCTGAAGTTAGATGGTAAACGGAGAATAGTTGGAGAACCGGGAAGGAGGCGGTAAAGGGCAATTCTATACCGGTTACCACCATTCACTGCAACATAAAGTACTCTACTGACATAAAAATCCCCGGTCTTGTTGACTCTAGTACCAATTTACTCGTTTATTCGTTAAAATAATGTGAAGACTTGCCACATTACACAGACCAGTCATTACCACTTTTGTAGAACTAATCGTTACATATGACCCAGTAAACGAATACAATGAATTAATAGAGTAAATAAAGTACATAATTATAGTCCAAACAAATTTACAGGTGTTACGTCAAATGCAAAACAAGAAAACGAAAAAAACAATAATTAAATAATACAAAGTAATTAAAGACGAAACAAGAAAAAAAAATAACATTCCTGAAATTTGGAGAGGGTGAAGTGTGGGCCCATGAGGAACGCCAGGCGGGAGTATTAAAAGGTCATTATAGTGGCATAAAACGCTACCAAATATTTGCATAGTCTTAGTTGACATATTCCCCTAATGAATTGAGGCCACCAAGAACCTTAAACTTAGGTTGGTTATTAGTTTGGGCTCCTTATACATGTATTATGAGTATTTATTCATTTTATTCACGCCTATTTTTGTTGTCATTTTATCTTATTCTCCTAATTTAAGAATAAGAATACACATCTGAGACGAAACACCTTGAGAAACTGTCCATAAAAGATGTATAATATAATACCATTCAATCACGAAAAAAAAAACAATAAGAAAAATTACCTTAAAAATTGTATACTAGACATTTACAGCCTTTCACGAATTTCCAGCGTGAAAGAAATCAGAGTAGAGAACTTGTGAATGTGTCCAGAAATGCGGCTCACCCGAGAAGATCACAGAGGGGAACAAATTACAAGAGCTTTAATGTCCCCTGAAACCTAAGTGGCTTTCCAGAATTTCGCCCAGATCGCTGTAAACTCCGGCTGGATCGTAACAGTCCGGAGCGTTTCCACTTTTGAGGAGGCATTTTTAGTCAGTCGCGACGATATTATACGTGACATCCCGGAGTTTCTCTCTCTGTTTTCATAATGTAGCGGTAGTGGGAGATGGGTGAAGGTAATCTCCTGATAGATAGAATGAGGAATAAACCAATCAAACCCCCGTAAAAACCGAGTAAGATCTGGTTTAAGGAGAGGTAAACAAAAACAGGTCACAAATGAGCGTTGCGTAGGACGTAAAAGGGAGACGTGGCGCGGTGTACGAGCCAAGATCGCCTCCCTGGCTTGCGATTGGTCGAGCGACAATTACACCAAAACAATGGCCCTATCGCAGCCATTATAAACCCCGGCGGAGACTGCCCTGACCGTTACTGCTTTGTAATAGATTTTTATGTGGGTTTAAGTCGGTTTTAGGGAACGGATGTTGATTTGAAATTAAGGATGAATGTGGTGATAAATATTTTTACCTGGCTGCCACCACGGCCGGTTATTGACTCCAGCATGGCCGGTTATTGACTCCCTGCAATTAGATAACGAAAAATAACGACGACTCGGTCCTTGGCGCGTGACGTTGTTCTTACCAGACGGCCGACGTGGACAGCGATGACTATAAATTCTCGGACATCACCTGCAGTCGCGGATAAGGAAATCGACACCGTGGCCGTGACGTCATCCCCAGAAGATATATTAGACGGGCAGGGAGACTATCGGACCATCTCGCAAACTGTACCGTTTAATCCTGAGTAACTGCTAATAAAATGCAATGGGACTCTATGGACTTCAATTTTACAGTAACCTGGTTGTGAGGAGAGAGTGATAACAAACTGCTATTTACACTGGAATATCTTCAACCTTGTTCGTCGTGGCAGGAGTGTGTTCCTTAACTTGCCAACAGCAGAGGTAAATAATTTCAAAAAACAAAAATATAGTTAAAGGGAAGATCAAACACTCCTTATATATCCATACTTGATTAGGAGACAAAATGTCATCTACAGTATATATTCTTACCTTTTTTTATAATTGTTGAGTAATCATTTCTGCTGACGGTGAAGAACGATGTGGTTATTATTAGTAATGTTTATTATTTATATCATACAGGGTCGGGAGCCTTGTTATAAACATGCACTCCGACACAGGTATAAACACACTCACGAGTTCAAACGCTCTTTCCCTCTATACACACTCTCTCTCTCTCTCTCTCTCTCTCTCTCTCTCTCTCTCTCTAACTCATTACATTAGTGTCTCTTTTAAGCTCTAGTATTAGAACCAACTCTCCCTCTCAATAAGCTCAGACCTACAAAATCTATATACAAATCCATCCCCAAAACTCAATGAAAATTATTGGCCCAAATTTTAAATGGTTATATCATATAGTAAACTTTGTCTACATGAGAGGAAAGTGGGATAAAACAAGAGCCAGTCTGTACCGTACATACCTGGTCTGATTCTCTTAAAAAACACTCACTAAAACACAATCCCTTTCTCCATCTGATGCGAGAAAAAAAAATTGGGGAGATGAATATCAGGTGCATATTATGTTGCGGTGTCTGTGCTCAGAGCTACGTACATCCTCCTCCTGTATCTCGTTCAGTTTCACTTCACTTCGTTCACTTCATCCCCCCCCCCCCCCCCCGGCAACATCGACTAGACCTTAACGAGGGTAATGGTTTAAAGATTTAATTACCCACCTAACTGCTGAGTTTTAATCTACATTTACACAAGACAAGGATAATGGTTATAATATAATGCGCATGAAAGATAAGAATTTAAATGACAACTGTAAAATAAAAATTAAAAGCTTCATCTTAAAACAGATTTACAGCGTCTCTCTCTATGTCTCGGCTGTGAACGATACTTGTTTGTCCGCAGTCTATCCGGAAAGCGTACGATACATAGTCAATAGAGTCGATATTCTTAAAGGATCACAGTGAAAAGTCGACCTCGAGTCTTGTGGCGAGTAATCACACGAGCACATCTCCTGACGAGAATTGGGTAAACCACTTGCAGATAAGGCAACGACACGTTTATCATAGTTAACGTTAAAATGTCCCACTTTATGCATGTAGCCCCAAAAGAATGTTGAAGGAGAATGATCCCAGCTCCTTATAGATACGTCTTAATGTACACCCAACACTAGATGGTAATCAACGATCCTTCATAATTTTACAAGTTGGTGTTAAATCACAAATGACCTTCATGAAAGTCATAACAGACTATATCTTCTGTTTAATGATGCGTGGTCGAGCTCAGCTGGCTTTACGATGCCCGCAGAACTGACACACACACACACACACACACACACACACACACACACACACGACTAGTATAAACAAAGAATTATATATACGGTTGGTCCATTCTTCTGATGTCAACTGACTTTATTTTAAGAGTTATTTAAGAATAAAATATAAACATAGGTAAATAAATTATAAGACATTTTCTTGGACGGGAGAGTGAACCAACACAAGACACCATTTAGTATCACCTTCAAAGATATATTACACATCATCACAAAAGATAACATTGGCAAAGGTTTCATGCGTTCAGAGGTTGTAGCTTCCCCACCAGACAACACCACCTCCACTAGTCTCTAAATTATACACTTAGACATATTTGACATTTTGCTAGAATTCCTTATATATTCAACTTTTCCTGTTGTCTCTATACTGGAGGATTGTTTTTCTCTAATGTGATCTCAAGAGGTGGAGACATTTTGTGTACATTTACTCCAGTTGGTGATAGTGTTACATCATTGACTCCTCACACTAGACAAATAAACTTCGGAAACAAGTTCGTCCTTCTTGCTTATAAAATGTTGAAATGTATTAATGCACCTCAACTACGGGGATGTTTATGCTTGTAGTAAAATGTTAATTAATACCCTAATCATTAACCTCTAAAAATTAAGAGAAAAAAAGTAAATGGATTCATGACCGAACACCAGGATAAATACATCTCCTCATCCCATCACCGTCATAACAACTGGACAGGTTGTGAGGCTAGTGCTTCAATTTGGACTAATTTAACATAATCAATAACCTACTTGGGGAAGATAATTTTCATCCTCAGTATAATTTAACCTTTTATTTCCTTAGGGTAAAAAAAAATCTATATCCAGTACATTAATTGACAACAACAACAACAACAACAACAACAATAATAATAGAAATGATAATAATAATAATAATAATAATAATAATAATAATAAATTATGAGAGTGTGTTATAGATAAGTACTGTAAGTGTTAATTCTAATACATCTATTCACGATACAAGTAAATTCTGCAACAAATAGAGGCGACGCGTTAGTATTCTCTGCAATAAAGATACAACAAACAATTGCTTTCCTTACAGCTGCTTCCCTCGTCTCCTCCCCTCACCCTGATGGCGAACAAGTGTTGAAGAGACAGTTAAAATGTAATTGACAGCCATTACTTCTTGCCGGTCTGCAGGACTGATGGTCAGATAGTGCATGGTGTGTGTGTGTGTGTGTGTGTGTGTATAATATTATACATATATATATATACATACATGTGTGAGTTTATCTGCAACAAACTGGACTATCGGCAGTCCATTGCAACTCTTCCTCTCCCCAGTCGTTGCAACACTTGTACCACTTGATTATGAAAAGGGAGAGCCAGGGTGTGTGGTTGCAGCCTGCGCTCCTGCGTCACCACATAAATCAATTCACGCGCAGTCATCATCCAGCTCATCATACTTCTCATCATCAAAAGTCCTTTACCCCCAAAGTCCTATGGCGACGGACGAGTGGCGACGGGGACACGCAAAGATGACTGCCGGGAGTCTCTAGTCACAACTCTACACATGGGCGGCATAGATAAGATGGTCGTTTATGCACTGGGATCTAGGCAGCAGTGCAATCCGGTCCTGTCTATGCGACTGAGCAGCCCTTACCAGGAGCCACTCTGCTCACCCCACATGGGGAGGGGGCTAGAAAAGGTGCCCTAAACATAGCCTGCCTAAAACCCAACCTGACTGGGCAAACGCACCCAGTAAGGTCATCTTTATGCGGTCGAAAACACAATCATAATCACAGATCATGACAATAACAAACTATTCAGCTTCTTATGATCGCTGCATGGAATGTCAGGACCCTTCTGGATACTGGCACAAATAAGCGTCCTGAAAGAAGAACTGCCCTTATAGCAAAAGAGCTGGCTAGGCATAACATCGACATAGCAGCCATTAGCGAGTCCCGGCTCCCAGACGAGGGTCGAATCACAGAACGGGGGTCTAGCTATACCTTCTTCTGGAAGGGTAAGCCTGCCGCAGAGAGAAACCGCATTTATAGAGTTGGCTTTGCCATTTGCCAATGCATCCTACACAGGCTGACTGAAATGCCTGTTGGGATCATCGAGCTCCTCATGACGCTCCGAGTCCCACTGAATCACTCACGTCATGCTTTCTTCACCAGTGTATATGCCCCAACACTGGATGCAGGGGATGACATCAAGGAGGCCTCTTGCGCCGACCTTGACAGAGTGCTAATCTCTATCCCCAGAGAAGACAAGGTTGTGTTCCTTGGTGACTTCAATGCCAGAGTTGGCAGAGATGTTGACATTTGGCAGGGAATCTTTGGGAGAAATGGACTAGGCAAGTGCAATCCCAACGGTCAACTCCACCTCAACAAGTGTGCTGCACACAACCTCACTGTCACCAATTCCTTGTTAAGGCAGGCCGACAAGTTCAAGGGTTCGTGGCAACACCCACGATCCATACACTGGTATCTCATTGGCTACACCATTGTCAGAGAAAGAGATCGCCGAGATATCCTCATCACCCGAGCTATGCGTGGCTCAGACCACTGCAACATTGATCCTCGGTTCGTCAGAGCCAAACTCTCACTTCACGTCGCCCCAAAACGGCAATGGCAGCAAGCCTCTAGAAGAGGTTTTAACACTAAGCGTCTGGAGGATCCAGCGGTAGCACATGCCTTCAGAGAACAGCTCGAACATGGGCTGATAAACAACCCGACAACAAACAACCCAAATCCCAGTGCCGAATGGGGGTATTCAAGACACTGTCATAACAAAAACCTGCAGAGACCCTCGGCCAGACCAAAAGAATACACCAGGACTGGTTTGATGAAAATGACCCGGCAATCAATGAACTCGTCGATGATAAACGTGTTGCTTTAACTGACTGGCAGAACAACCCTCAGTCTCGAACCAAAGCTGATACTTCCACAAGTAGAAAGTGGCAGCCCAGCACGAACTTCGCAATCTAAAGAACGACTGGTTTAAAAATGAAGCATGTGAAACGCAAAAACTTGCAGATCAACACAAGATGCGCCAATTTTTCAATTCCACTAAAACATTTTATGGACCAATCACTCATGGCATAGCCCCCCTCCGCTCATCCAATGGTAACTCCCTAATTAAAGACGAAGAAGGCATTAATCAGCGCTGGAAGGAGCACTACCATTCGCTGCTCAATGGAAACACAGATGTGGCTGTCCTGACTACCCAGCAGGTCCCTCAGCATCCAGAACTGACCCACCTCAGCTATCTTCCATCGCTGGATGAGATAGCTACTGCCATCAATCAGATGAAAAATAACAAAGCCTCAGGGCCTGATGGATTCCCATCCGAGATGTATAAAGCAGGAGGACCTCTGCTTACCAACCGTCTCCACTCTCTCCTGTAGAATATATGGGAAAAGGAGGAAATCCCCCAAGCTCTTAAAGACACCTCCAATATTTATAAGAACAAGGGAGACCAGTCAGACTGTGGCAACTACCACGGGATCTCGCTGCTGTCTGTAGCTGGCAAGATTATCGCCATTTGCTTCTGTCTACTTAGCAGTAATTGGGGACCTGGATGTAAATCGATTTGCGGATCGTATTCCAGGGTAATGGTTAGCCAGTGCAGTGGACGAGTGGTCCGGTTTTCCCGGACTATTCCTTGACACTGGGTCATGAAGCTCGTTAACTTAATGTGTGGTTGTTGTGTTGGCGACAGCTTCTACACCTTAAGCAAATTCACGCCTAGGTGGCCCTTGGGCTGGCCATCCTCAATACACGAGGGGCAACCATTATTATATTTTGTGCTGTATTATGTGTGTGTGTTATGTGTTACTATACAGAATAACATTACATTACTGAATTCATTAATCATAAACATGAAGAGACGACTTTTCTGAATTATTGATCCGATTACATCTTCGACAACCCGACATCTGTGATCAAGACCCTTATATTAAGTGAGGCACAATCTTAAGACGTAGAGGATTCAACAGTAAGGACTACTTATTTACCTTTTTCATTTATAGGAATTACAGATTACATGATAAGACGACTATAACCTGTTACCATATAGTTGAGGTCATGACATATTGTTATCCCCGAGTTGTTTGTATTAGAAGAGAATAAGTGCATAGCCTCGCACCAGTGACAATACAGAAGCGTTTGTAAGTATTCACAACATTCATTTATCACATTTCCAAACGTACAGTAATTGTCATATGGTAACAAGTAGCGTTAAAGACATCATGTGACGTAATTATCAAATGGACAACAAACGCTTGTGAGTAAAGCCGACAAAAGTATATAAGTAATACTCACAACAAGAATTTAAAAACATGTCTTGAGGTCATCAGGTGGCCACAACAATAAGTTCTCGCCATAAATGTTTAAAAGTAGCCACATCAAATGTTTCCAAGTGGCCTAAGTAAACGTTGCTAAGGAGACACAGTAAACGTTCCTAAACGATCACAGTAAGTGCTCCGAAGTGGCCTCAACAAGTGGGTCAAAATGGTCACAACAGAACTGTGTAAGTAGAAGCAGTAAACATTCCTAACATCTCGCAAGGTATTTATCAAGTAGCCACAACAAAGCTCCATAACACACAGGCTATAATGTAATCATCTAGAGGGCCGTCGGAACAGGGAAACGCACTGTGAGCAGCCTTGATCACCTCCCTTAACCACCTGCACATGGCGGAATTGGTCATAACAAGTGGAATAATCGAACAGCAGCTTGACCTCTCCCGTAATTGGCTCACCACAACCAAACTATCGACAACAAGGGGGAGAGAGAGAGAGAGCATCGACTGCAGACCTCCACGCACCTGCCAGTTTCCCCGCGCTATACAATAAGCGTAATGAGTATTAGGATTTATGGCACCGGGCTCGTCACTTTTACACGATTGGATTGTCCAAAATATTCGGCAAACCTCATCACTGATGGGGTTTTATTCCCTGGAAGTAGAGGGGACATATGCCGCTCTCCCGCCTATTACCCGAGATAATGGTTTTATAGTCAAGATTAACACACTACGTTGTAATATCGCCAGAGAGGGATTCTTTTTTTATGTCTTTGTTTTGCTTGTGAGTGAAATCCTAGTCACCTGGGGTAAGAAAATACATTTAACGATGGATGGAGTCTTTCAAGTAACTGCCACAGCAAATAAAAGAGATCGCCGAGCCAATTTAGCATATATCAAGCAGTTAGAGAGCCAAGGGCCACTGAGGGGAGAGTTAACAGGTCTCAGAATATTACTGTAACGCACGCTTTCCCCTCCCTCTGCGACCACCCTAATGTTGCCATGAAGACAATTTACATCCGCTATGACAGCCCTCAGTCCATCAATACAAGTTGAGAAAATTAATCATCATTTACGACACACTTACCAGATGACGGTCTCCATCACGCACATTCACAACGATAAGCACAAATTAGCCGTCTCGGTGGAGAGCTTCGATTTGGAAACATGAATAAAGTATAAATAATCAAACGTGGAAGTAAGATTTCCAGAAGTGAGGAAGGTGATTACGGTGAGTGTGGTTCGGTGACAACGATATAATGCCATAGCGATAAGTACATGGAAGGAAGTCATTGTAGTGTGTTATAACGAAGCATGTGCGTCACTCACATAAAGTATGTATAACAGAGTAGAGGAGTAAGATGGAGTGGATACACACACATTAAGTGGAATTAGTTGATATCATACTTACTCCTGAAGACGAGAGGCATAAAGTTATAACCACTATGTCATAATGTAGATGTATATTCAACATTATAATACTCATGATCCCCTGACAGGCGATACTCACATCAATACTAACTCATACACTTTACTGCTGAACCCCCGTGTGTATTATATTTCCACATTAAACACATAACAATTAGTAAGAGACAAAGGTACATTACCATACTTTCAATGACCGCAATAAAATAACCTACGATAATAAGACAGTCATTTACCATAGCCTAGGGAGCCACTCCACTGCACGCGACCCATTAGACTGCACACTTGACTGTACCACATGATTATGACGGCAATTACCGAACAGTGAACGTATTGAGTAGATCTATTCGAGGTCTTATTTTGTCTTATATATTCACTAAAATTAGATGTTATAGGTTACCTAATATTTAACTAAGTGTGTTTCGTAATCATCACACAACTAATATTCAAATGCACATAGAGCCATTTGTCTTCGGCCATATCAAATGTACTAGTATACGATTATGTGATTATAAAATTATAGCGCTATGATTGCATATGTAATTTAGTTGAGGGCATTCCCACACTAGTGATGTGTATATTGTATAAGTCAAGAGTAAGTCTATGTCAGCTCAAGCAGCGAACAGAAACACACACTCACCAAATATGAAGTACTTTATTTTTATTATGAGGTGTCGTAGTTAATATGCAAATGTATATAGTTATGAAGGATGTGTGTGTGTGTGTGTGTGTGTGTGTGTGTGTGTGTGTGTGTGTGTGTGTGTGTGTGTGTGTGTGTGTGTCTGTGTGTGTGTGTGTGTGTCTGTGTGTGTGTGTGTAAACATTAAAAAAAGTAATATTCAATCATAAATCAGTCGATATGCATTACAAATATTACCACAAACGCCGGTAAATAAAGCCATAAGCCCCGCTGTACAACTTTAAAGCATTTGATGATAATTTGATGTTATTTGAGCCTGTATTTATTAATCAGTGTACTATATGACTTACTCTAAACTAAATAGATTAACATATCTATCTATTTACTCTTACGTGGACTAATAAATTCATACACCGTGAATAATACAAAACGTTTTACAACAAATTAAACACATTTGGTACAGAACTATTTTACAGAATCAAATTACGAAACCTAAATCCTTTATATTTCTTTGTCTGGATACATGACTCACATACAGCTAACTTAACCAAATGTATAGCATAAATTTCCAATAAAATTAACCCACAAATTTCCATTATTTCGTGAAAATCTACCGAGCGAGCAGTTGGTGTGAGGGAGAGAGAGACTCCCTCCATCCCTCCTTCCTCCCCCCTTCACCTTATGCCTGGTCACAACCGTAACACACCGTCACAAAGCGCCCCCCCTCCTCCTCCACCACCACACTCCCCCACCGGGATCTTATGTGACCCTGTGGACTGTACTGCGCTTCCCTCATAGTGTTGTACTGCGCCTCCCTTTTAGTGTTGTACTGCGCTTCCCTCATAGTGTTGTACTGCGCCTCCCTCATAGTGTTGTACTGCGCCTCCCTCATAGTGTTGTACTGCGCCTCCCTTATAGTGTTGTACTGCGCCTCCCTCATAGTGTTGTACTGCGCTCACCTCATAGTGTTGTACTGCGCTCACCTCATAGTGTTGTACTGCGCTTCCCTCATAGTCTTGTACTGCGCCAATTGAGAACAAGAATTAACAGTAATAAAGAGACTAACTACACTAATTAAAAGAGAAAGTACACTAATTGAGAGAAAGGAGAGAAAGCTACTGAGAAGAAAGAAAGTGAAAAAGAAACCGGAATGTAAAATCTGTGAAAGCAATTTAACTCAAGAGCACGAAAAAAAAATTCAGATAGACGGAATGAAAAATCTATCTAATTTATCTTCTCTTATGGGACTGACTATTGTATATCGTAACTAAACAACAAAAAGATAAATAATAATCATAAATATACAAATGCCCCAAAAAAAAAAATAAAGTAAATATATCATGACTACAGACGAATTGATTGAGTTGTTGAGGTTATGTAATACGCTAACGTGAACTACTGTGTCATAATCTTGTGAGTCGACTTACCATCAATCACCAATGTTTTATATATTACGTTTTCCTGAATATCCGGACACAAGAGCTTCACCTAAAGATTTTCTCCCCTCAGTTTATTTTACCTCGAGATTAATCAACCTTAAACCTAACCTAACTTAATCTAATCTAACTTCACGCTAACCTAACCTAACCTAACCCTGGACTAACCTAACCTAACCCCCACCCTTGAAATAGTTGTTTGGGTAGGGTAATCATTAAGTGAAATAAGCCGAGGGTCGAATCTTCAGGTGATCCGAAAACTATAAACGGCTCACTTGATTACCAGTGGACGACGATGTCACAGCATACCAGTCAAAGGGACACCAAAATTTTTCCCTCTACATAAACTTACACCATCTGTTGTGTTGATCTGCACCCGGGAGACACAAAACAACCCAGCAGAAAGTGGTAAGCAACCTCTACCATCAACGTTGACATCCATGCATTATGTATCAAGAAATTCATCTCTATAGCCTTAGTTGTTATACATCCATCAGGACATATTGTGGAACGGGACACACACACACACACACACATATCAAGTCACCAACCTGCTTCAAAAAAAAAATCACCCTTATCTTCAGTGGGTATAAGGGTGATTCCAAGGGAGTATTTTGACCCTGACGTAAAAGCCATTATAGCAGACTCGTTTAATATTAATAAATCGAGGGGTCACCCCACCACACTCAGCGGGCCTGAGACGGACCAACCATCTGATGACTTAATAAACTCCACACACGCCCTATTACGCTCATTCTGAATACATTGTTCCGCTTCTTTTTTTGAGAGGGGGGCCATTTTATTCACTGTTCCATCTCCTCCTTTCTTTCTCTCTCTCTCTCTCTCCTCTCTCACTTCCTCCTTGTTCCTCATCTTCATGTCTCTCACCGCCATAGTTTCCTCTCTTCCTCTGTTATTGTTTCTCATTCATTCTTTCGTTATTCCTTCCTCTTCCCACACCTAAAGTTCCCACCTCTCTTCCTTTTAATATATTTTTAACCTTCACATTCCATGATAATACTTTACTACTATATTTATCTTCCTGTTTCTGTTTCATCTCTCCTTCGTCTGTTTCACTGTTATCCCCCCCTGTCTCTGTTATTATTCCACCCTTCCTTTATCTCTTTCACAGTTTCTATCTCCTCTCTCTCTCTCTTTTCCCTCCCCTTCCATTTCACCCATTCTCCTCTCTTTCTTTTTTCATACATTTTTATTGTTTCTCTATCCTCTCTCTCTCTCTCTCTGTTTCCCCCTCCCACTACTACACTTCTTAATCTCAATATATCCCTTCTACTCTTTCTCTCCCCCAGCCATCTCTTTTTTCATCCTTTCCTCTGTACAAAACACACTTTCATTTCCTTTATTCACCAACCATGTTTTTGACTACCGATTCTCACACACACACACACAGTCTATAGGAAGGGTTAAAAACGTACACACACACACACACACACACACACACACACACACACACACACACAGACCAATCTTCCTTCCCTCGTACCCACGTTATAGAAGGGCCGTGATACATCAAGCGGCCACCTCACGACTGAGACCAACTGTAAACAAACAAAATATCTTGGCTACTGTACAGCATTCGTGTCGGGTTTTCACTGAGGTAATACGATGTGTGTGTGTGTGTGTGTGTGTGGGTGTGTGTGTGTGTGTAGGGGACATATAAAACGACACACTTCAGAGAAACATCTATGAGTTATAATTAAAATCAGATTAATTTAATTTTCGTAATACAAGACGAAATTTTCAACCACGAAAGTCATAGATTATTATAGAACTTTCATACAAAACTTTTACCTTCAGATTATTACAAAGTTCCTAAAGTATTGACCAGACAAGGAATTAAACTTCTTTTTTTAACTTCTTGCTGAAACATAAGAGGAATACCTGTAGTCCTAAAGTTTCTTGAAGGACGCAATAAGGACTCTCTCTCTCTCTCTCTCTCTCTCTCTCTCTCTCTCTCTCTCTCTCCACACGGAACTATTTTTTCCCCTCAATCTCTCAACTCCACATCTTTCAACAACTTGGTCATCAGATTCTACGTAACACAACCTGAAATAACACATCTAAACATCGCCAGCTTGAGTTAATTATTACATCTAAACATCGCCAGCTTGAGTTAATTATTACATCTAAACATCGCCAGCTTGAGTTAATTATTACATCTAAACATCGCCAGCTTGAGTTAATTATTACATCTAAACATCGCCAGCTTAAAGTTCTAATACTCCACCTGTGACGACCTTAATCTACCTGGTCTTACCTTAATTATAAACTAGGTATTAATGTCCCACCTTCGCCAACATCAAGTGAACCTTCGATAGCTCGGTACCATCAAGTCTCAGTGTCGACAACCTGAAGCTGCCAGACTCCACGTTCGACAATTTTTTCATCTATCACGGTCGTATCTTGCCTACACCTTCAAATCCATCATACACCTAATGTTCACCCTTGCCTCTCATCATCATCATCGTCATCATGGTCGTTGGCGTGAGTTCCTCGTCTCCCAGTTACAGTATCATCGTTACCAACACCACCACACCCAACAACCCTCTCTTTTCCTGCCCCCTCCACCGTCACTAAAGTCGGTGTCAAAACAGAGGATGGATAACCTCTTGTCACGCCACGCCGACAGTTCTAAATGAGTTCTCTATACGCGAAGAACCGATACTGAACGGCGCCATTAATTGTGTGAATCCTTCATTTGTGGTCTGACAAGTTCTTGGGGGGAGCTCACCAAAGGATCTTGAACGCTACACATTCTTCAGGTAATTGACGTGACACCCTTGTAGTGGTTCCCCCTTCGAGGTTTATTTGTAATATTTCTGGGGGAATTTTCGATGCCGTGACATTTCTGAGCCACGAAGGAGTTAAGTGTAGTGCCCTAGTGGGTATTTTGTACTCACGGCGCGTTACTATAAACAGGTCTTTTTTTTTTCTGTCTCTACTCATTTTAGACGAATTAACCTGTGTTCTTAAAGTGTCGTAGCTGCAGTGATTAAGGTACAGGTGCGGGCTAAATCTACAAGACGGCGGCAGTGTCGAATTCATCCAACTTTAGTGACGATAAATCATGTTTGGTTTTTGTTCGTATAAGAAACAGATGATTTATAAGAAAGTGGGTTTAAAAAGCACCTGTTAATTAAAGGAAGTAAAACAGGTAATATAGGTGATGGATATTTACAATTTACAAAAAGATTCAGCATTAAATAGTTTATTGAGATACATCTTGTTCATATCTCACCGCTCAGGTTTAGCTATGTCTTCTATAAAACAGTAGAGAAAGATCACATGATTCTTGTAATGAGATTTTAAGAAGAACTTCGATATTTTATTGAATTTATCGTAATTCTTGTCGTCCATTTAAGCTGCGGTGGCCGAGTGGGTACAGTGCTCCCCTCTTGTCCTAAAGTTCGATGGTTCGTACCCTGCTCACCACTAGTCCATTCAAGTTTACATGGTATCTAACTCTACAGTTGGCGAAGTTACGTCAGTCGAGTACAGTGCCTGCCACATTACTCCTAGTCTTACAGTGTTAATATATCTCTCCACTGTTCCTAATGAGCTGTCAGATGTATGGGACTCAGAAATTGCAATACAAGGTTCAGTTATATAACAAATACGTGAATTAACAGCAGAAAACCGAAGTCAACGTAATGGGAGACTGATTACACTTGAGTTCGCTCCAGCTATTTGGACACAGAGTACAATGTTTTCTTCGTTTTCCCTCCAATGTGTGCAAGATAAAGTTGTAATAGTAATTCTTCAGTTTTTGGTAAATACATCGTGTACTTATTAATATATTAGGCAAAATTATTAGACTGTTATACAATGTTACGTCGTGTTAAATCAAAGAAAATATAGTTATATATTTTACTTTCACTAATACCATTATTATAGAAGTCAATTTTGAAGGAGATAGAGAGAGATCACAGCTTCTCCGACAGTCCAAACAAAATTGATAAAACTCATTATTCATTTTAGTTCGGGAAGTTACTGGATACTAACATTACTTTCCCTTTTTTCCAGTCTTGGACTTTGAAAAAAAAATTCATAATATATAACCCTTCTAGCTACTACTATGCTCTGTCACTTGGGTGCGTTTATCCTATTTTTCCGTCACTATCTCTCGTTCTTAAGGCCAGACACTAAACTGCGGCAAGCAACAAACTCTCATAAAACAACAATAACAATAAAGAACTCAGTACATATCAAAATAAAGGAATAAACAAGAAAAAAAGAAATAATGTATAAAAAAACCGAGAACCTGAACTATACTATTCCAAGTGAGGACCACGTGTAGGACAAACGTCTGGACGAGTAAATCATTCAGCAAGACGCAAGAGGTTAAGAGACGAGCAGCAGCCGCGACAAACACTCACCAGCACCCAGACAGGAGACGGCGACTGGGGGGGAGGGAGCAGCAGCAACAGACGGGACGTGACGCCTTCTTCTGTCACCAGTAGCAGGAACGATAAGAGATACTTGGATTTTTATCTGGAAAATGTACATAGAAAAGTAAAATATTAAAAGAACGTTCTGTATTTTGTTTTTCCAATTCTCATCTTATAATACACATTTTTAACTTAAGATTATCTAGATGTTTGACCATACGTATATTTCTCACAGGTGTGTTGGGTATACGTGTGATATATGACAGTGTTACATTATGCGTGCAGACATACATACATACATACATGTTTGTGTTACTAGGCAAGTATAAAAGATAAACAGACTGTCACTGGCTTATACACAGTCAATATCAGTAAACACACACGACTTGTTAGGCCAATACAAAAGTAATTAAGACCAAGTAATAATGATATTGATAATGTACATATACTTAGTGACATTAATTAAGTATATTGGATCAGTAAAGATGTATGATAAGGTGCTGGAACCTAAGAGCACATGACCACCAGACTGAGGAGAACGACTGTGCATGAGTCGTTGTGCATGGGTGTGAGTCGTTGTGCATGGGTGTGAGTCGTTGTGCATGGGTGTGAGTCGTTGTGCATGGGTGCATGTTAGAGAGTTCATATCATTTGTTTCCCGGTCATGTTCTGAATCACACATGTGTTGCTTTCAGTCCAACTAACTGTAGCCAGCCACAGCTTGACAGGCGAGGCAGCAGTGAGGCCTCCACCGCCGTGCCCTCACGTGTAATCAGTCGTACATGACAGCCACAGTCTCCTGCTGCCACAACCACGCAGTCATGTATCTAGATTATACAAGTGAATAATATCAAACATATACTAACATCTTACCTAATATATACAGTTATCGTTATGACTCACGTTGCAGGTAGACTCTAGTGATAAGACTATGTAAACTTTGTGGTTTACTGACGATGAAGACCAGGTAAACTAATGTTGTCTATATGATCGTCAACACTCCATAGTTTTTCATTGATTGTCCTGAAATTTTTGTCGCATTATGGCAGGTAAAGGTGTTCAAGATTTCTAAGTCTGTTATTATTCTCCGAGTCAACCTGATATGACACCTGACCAAACAGATTGCGTGTAGGTGGTCACGTGATTGCAGAGCCCCCCCCCCCCCCGCACGAGTGTAGAGGTGGTTTATTCACGACGTTGTTTGCACTCGAGGTTGTTTACAGTCGAGGTTGTTTACACTCGAGGTTGTTTACAAGGAAGAACGAACATGAAATAAAGCTGTTCTGTTGTTTTCCGACTATTAGAAATAAGACTTGCAAAATCATGAACTCGAATCTTGCATATATGGACGCCAGTGTTATAAAGCTCTTGAATACAGTTATACACCTCTTGAATACAGTTTACAGCTCTTGAATACAGTTTACAGCTCTTGAATACAGTTTACAGCTCTTGAATACAGTTTACAGCTCTTGAATACAGTTTACAGCTCTTGAATACAGTTCACAGCTCTTGAATACAGTTTACAGCTCTTGAATACAGTTTACATCTCTTTGAATACAGTTCACAGCTCTTGAATACAGTTCACAGCTCTTGAATACAGTTTACAGCTCTTGAATACAACTATATGATATAAGTTAAGGGTAAGGCGTCAAGTATAAGGTCAGTTAACTTATACCAAAAAAGTGGGATATGATCCATAAATCTGGAAACTTTGGAAGAAAATTTTAAGACAAGACTCCAGCCCGTCCTCAAGACTAACTCAGTACAGTCAGGTCTGAGAAAAAGACTGACTTTGTAGATTATCAGTTTCAAGTAATGTTTCTCACGTGACTAACTGTTGACTCGAGTTTATCTGCCCTTCAATTTTAGTCAGTTTCTTAACGTGTTCGTGTTATTAATCGTGATATTAAAGTTAACAGTGGAATGTATCTTAAAATTATTGACCATTTTCTTACCTTCAGAATAATATAGATCTGCATTGTGGTTATCCTCTTAACATATTTTTATGAGAATAATGAAAAAAAATATACTTTTATGCAGCTCTGAGATCATATTTTAGTATCAGTACCACGACTAGCCTGTCCTAAAGAGCGTTGGTTTGTGCCCGGGTCACCCTTAGTCCACCCTCCTGTGAATAGGTACCTGAATTTATAGTTGAGATGTTGACTCATTCGATTGCAGTGCCGGCCACAATGCCGCTTTGTGTATCACTTATAAAGGCTTAGTCTACAGTGTGCTAAATCCGCACTACCCCTAGGGGCCATCAAGCCCCTAAGTCCCACTCTCACAATAATACTGTATAACGTTGTTTACTTGTGACGTCACCAATCACTCAAAATGGCCAAGCTACAGTTTACTGTCACTATAATATGTACAGCGTCATGTATGAAAAGAATTAACACTTGTAAAAGGTAAAACAGTGTTACTTGTCAGGTAAACAACAACAGCAACAGTGTGTTGTTGTTATAATGTTATTACTGCGCTTCAACAACGAAGGTCTTTAACCGCGTAACAAGGTTAGTAATGCAAGAGTCCAACAACATTAAAATAATGAGAGATACAACTCTCTGTTTTACAGTGAGTTAAATATAGTTGCTCATTACGTTTAATTCTTTAGCAAAGAATTTTATTCGAATTGCATTATTATTAACTTACAAGGAAATACATGTCCAATAATTTTATTACTCCAGCGGCAACTTGTTATATATATATATATATATATATATATATATATATATATATATATATATATATATATATATATATATATATATATATATATATATATATATATATATATATATATACACTTTAAAACTGTTGTCAATCTTGTTAAAGAAATATTATATTAAAAATTTCTATCAATTATAATAGTGTAGATGTCTTTCCCAACATCTTGGAAAGAGGAGAATTGATGAATATATACGTGGCCGGGGTTACGACACTGTTCTCCATCCTCACAACACAACCCCCTAAAACACACCTGCAAATGAGGACTCGCCCACGAAACTTGGCTCTCCGTCAGCATCATGTTTACGACGCGTGACACGACACAGCTCCCTCCCCTGTTGTTGTTTATGAGCCTCCCCCTGGCCATCCTGCTGGGGGAGGAACCTGTCCCACTACGTATCCTGTCGGTAGAGAGTTTGTCCAACATTACTACCTGCTGTGGGGGGGGGGGGGGGGTGAGGGGAGAGGCTCTATGCTAAGGGAAGATCTGTCCCTTCTGTTATCAGTTAAGAGAACGACCTTGTAACCTACGCCACCTGCTGAGGAAAGACTTTGTCCCGAGTTTATCTATAACAGGAATACATTTCGTCTTTTCTCCCTTGATGAGATTAAGATGGATATATTTCATTAACCTGTTGTAGTTATTTCTTATTTTCCTTCGTTAGTCGACTGTTGTAATGTTAGAATGTATTACAACGCATCAATACTGTGGTCTTTAAACGCGTAGTATAAGTCAGTGCACAACTTAACAACAATTAAATATTAAAAGATACATCCATCACTCCTAGACCACCATCAACTTGTCGACTGTAGCCTTCAGATCCTCGCTGGGATGAATACATTATTCTACTCTGTCTCACTCGAGGATTATTTTTAGCGTTCTTCTCAGATGTCAACTTTAGATCCTGTCGTTATATATATATATTTTTTTAAGGTCTTATTATTGTCAATTGTCGGGATAAAGAAACATCCAGACGCCCCACAAATGCTGAGTCAATACCTGGTACCTGACATAAGCTATACCGAGGGGGCGGGAGAGAGGGACCGAGGAATCCTGGAGGTAATACCCCCCTCTCCCTCCTCCCCCCCCAACTATTTTTTTTCCCAAACATAAGTCAGGTTATACCAAGACATAATCATCCTCTCTATCAGTAAATAACATCATATCTCACTTTTATTTAGATGTAAATAGCGAAAAGCGATACTATTTTCCATGTCACAACTCACAACTAATTGGTAAAGTCACAATATAATACCTGGCTGCTGGATGACAAATAACAACACCATATTGTATTTTCTTCTTTATATCAGTAATATATTTAGCCTTCTTGGTTAACTCCGTCTTTATCTCTTTCTCTGTCTCTTATCTCTTTTTCTTATATATTTCTCTCTCCCATCTCTCTCTTATCCCTGTTTTTCTCTCTCCTATCTCTCTCTCTCTCTCTGTCAGTCTCTCTCCCTGACCTCATCCCCGAAACATTGACATCCCCTGACTACGATTTCACCTCTTCTCCTTATGAGTGAGCCGCTTGTTTACGAGGTCATTTGACGATCTAACGACGTGGTTAGACGTACGCAAACTGCCGCTGAGCCATCCACAGCACACGTAAACTATGGTGTTTACCGTAACTGCCTGGCTGTTTTTATGACGGGCCCGTTCACGGTGATTATTCTCTGTGTGATGACTCGGCTAGGCTACCTTAACCCCCCAGCCACTAGCACGAGTGTGGGTATCTCTCTCTCTCTCTCTCTCTCTCTCTCTCTCTCTCTCTCTCTCTCTCTCTCTCTCTCTACATTCCTCTACTCCTTATATCACTCTATTTCATCACTATATACAACAATCCCTATTTCCCCTATATACCTTCTCACAACATCCCTATTTTTTCCTATTTTTGTCGATACATATAAGTTATAATTTTACTACATGTGCTTATATCAAAATAAAAAGACTAAACAAAATTAACAAAGACCACAGAAAATTAACAGAAAGACCACACAAAATTTAAGTGAATAATCTCTCTGTTATCGTTATTATTACAGTCACGTCCCGTAATTTAACATTTAGATTATAGAACACATATACTAAATTAAATCACACATAAGACAACAACTATTAGGATCAAAAATAAATCATAGAAAGTTATATAATTGCCTTAAAACTACCCAATATTTCTTTACTGCTTAACTCAGTGTGTTAAATTATATTACAGTAGTATAAACTTTTTCCGACACATTGTTACATAATTGATAACGAAAAAAACTCATATTGATAATCACAATTTAATGACAACTCTAAAACGGTACATTTAATACGAGTTATATTGTGGTTATTTAGAGTAATTAATTCTATATATAATTTTATGATTAGAGTTCCTTGTGTGACCAACATTGTCGAAGTATGTATGGTAAGGTTTAGAATTCTTTATACGTACCTAACATACACACACACCCACACACACACACACACACACACACACACACACACACACACCTAATGTCACACTCAAGCGTCTCACCTTACCTCCACACACGCACAAAACACAGACACACACATATTCACAGCCACTCAGCAAATGACGACTGCGCACGTTAGGCCAAGACGCCGTCGAGAGAAGGAGAGGGGAAGAGTGTAGAGCCGAGACGCGACTCTTAACGGGCAAGATCTCCCCTCAGTGTGAGTTATGACCCCTCATTACCTTCCTCACGTGGGCTAGAGATGAGGGGACCAGACCCAGGATAAGGGGAAGGGGGTGGAAGAGGAGACTGGAAGGAGGGAGGGGTGAGTAGAGGGGGTGGAGAGAAATGGGAAGGGAGAGTGGGGGATTGGAAGGGGGGGGAAGTGGGAGGGGGGAGGAGGAGGGGGGTAGGAATGAGCCGGTGAGAAAGCTGGAGGTAGATTGCAGTGGATTTTTTTTTTTTTAGCCTAAGGACTGAAAGTGTATGAAAAAAAAATCGTATTTTCTTAAGAGGATTGTTGAAAGGGGAAAAAATACTGTATATTTCTTCAAGTAGTTGTTCCTATACTCTATTATCCAATATATTTCTGAATATATTTTTAATCTACTGAATAATTATTTAATAAATTTTTTCTCAGTCCTTATATATATTTTTTTTTATAGTTCTTAAGATAATTTAGCGAAGTTAGATTGATAGACATGACTAATCTGTTATAAAAAATTTAATAATAAACTGTTTGGGGAAGGAAGACAGGCTAAAATAAGTTTCGGTATATTCTTCCCGGTGTCTGATCTACCGGGGCCACTCAGACTCAACGCAAGGCCTTACAACACGCAACTTTAAAATTCACAACATCTAAATCCGAATTTCTGAATTAGTCTACGTGATATTGATGCACTGAAAGTAATTTAAAAACACAATTTGTATGTCTAATGAAAATGTATCACAGGAAACATTTTTTTTTCTGGTATTATACAGGAATAAAAAGTACACCCGCCCGCCTTGTCTTTAACCTAACCTAACCTAGAATAATCTGAGGTCAAGGGTCAAGATCAAACGACCTATAACAAACACGTGTATGGCTGTAATGTTGTGTTAATGTTCGTCTGTTTTTGTTTGTTTGTTATGTCTTTGTATGCTTCTGTTTACTTGTATGTAAGTTACTAAGTTATCTACCCTTCTGTATGTCTATGTCTGGATAGTATTTGTTTACACACACACACACACACACACACACACACACACACACACATTTGTTGTACGCATAAATCGACGTTGTTGTTGTTGTTCTTCATATATGTTCATCATTCATAAGCTTAAACTTTGTTATTGTCCTGTGGCTTAAAAAGGTAAGCAAGGTAAACACTAATTAATTTCACACAGGGTGACCCAAAAAGAGTAAATAGGGGGAAAAATTATTATTGCATGTAAATTTAATTGTAATTCCCAAAAATCATGGAATATTTAACTAAGAGAATTTACGTCAGTTCAAGTACAGTGTGTGTTTGTGAGTCACCCTGTACTGTAGGTTTGGTTACACCCATTTTTTTTTTTGAGATATCGTTTCGGATTTAACGATAAAAAATATATTGACTTATTACACAACGTTTTATCTACTGTTGACAAATTTGATTATATATTATTTTTATTTTTCACGATTAGTTAGTTACCTGCCGTAAATTACGATAGAATTTACCTGTACTACTTAATTACCAATACTTTACACTAAAACCAATACGGGATATAGAGAAAGGATCAACTTGCCTAAACAAATCGTATACCGCAGCAGACCTGAATTTTGCAAACTGACGTGTAGGTTTTATCAGGTATAAGGCTATTTCATGTTAACCATAAGTGATCGTTCATTGCCAGTATGAATTGTTCAGAACCAAGTAAGCGATATTATTAGAGAACACGTGTGTAGGAATGTATAGAAATGATAATATATGTATTTTGATTTTATCTTAGAAACAGATTTGGCAAAGTGGTGTGTGTGTGTGTGTGTGTGTGTGTGTGTGTGTGTCACTTTCTTGCCTAAGTCCGCGTTGCATAGCTAAGTGTAATTACAAATAAATAAATAAATAAGTAAGTAAATCAATAAATAAGCTATCCGCGATAAAAACTGTGTTGGTGTGTTTCAGAAGTTTTTCGGTAGAATGATATGACAAAAAAATTAACCATGATCCATAGCTGTACAGTTCTACCCCAAGGTGATCGTCTCATCCGGTTTTATCCATCCCCCATTAATGCCGGATCCCAAAACATTTATGTAATGGTTTTAATGTCGGATATTTTTTTTTATAATAATGTACAAGTAATTTTGTCTCAATTAATTAAAGTAATAATTGTCTTTCTGCGTTTCGACTCATTAAGTCTTTAAGTGCGTAACAAGATTGGTAATTACACTAATTCATCATCAATTAGCATTTTTAAGATTTCGAACTATTCACACCAGACGGCTACACAATCCTCCTTATGTGTTAAATATTTCCTTATTGTGTATGTTAATTTTCTCTCCCCGGTTAAATTAACAATCCCTCTTCCCGACGTTTCTTGAGTATAAACCCTGCAGGTATTAGTTAAATTAATAGAACAACTCAACAAATAAATACCGTCAATAAAATCATAAAAAATAAAACTTCTTACCATAATTTGTTGGATCATGGTTCGAAGTGTCTAAACATCTGTAATTTTCTCTTGTCCAATAAGATCCACAATAACTTTATCATGTAGTAAGGAAAGTTGGATCACATCTTAAACTTTTAGTATGATATAATACCTAACGTGTGAACTAAATTACAGTACAAGCTTAATAACTTCTTTTTTTTTCTTATTTTAACAGTAATACATTATATCTCATTTTCTTCAGTATCTCTATGAATTATTAATAGTTTGTTATCTAATGTAGGAAATAATTTAGTATATATTATTTAATGACCTTACCTGTTGAACCAGAAATATAATGTTAATATTTTTTTTTTCTCGTAAGCTTTCATTATGATATCGATTTAGGACATAGTATTTTGATATTTTTTTTATAAACTTTATCTGTGAATGAATAAGCTAATTAAGGTATTGTAAATAAGCTCCTACGTTCAGTGTATCGTAGGTGGGACTATAATACTTAGTCCAATTAGCTGATGTAAAATGCGTATGCTGTCAAACTTCATTTAGTTTCCCCCAGTGATAACCACTTGAGTACAATACCTTAACTTGAGTACGATACCTTAACTTGAGTACGATAGCTTAACCTCTTCAGTGCGATAACTTAATCTATCATACTCAAGTGCTTAAGAAATTACACTGAAGGGGTTAAGTAATTGTTCTTCCTGGATATTTCAACTTCTTGCTACGTCACCAATTTTAATAGTAATAATGTATAACTGTACAGTCACCCCTCCCCCCCCCCCCCCAAAAAAAAACTATTATATACAAAATTGTGTTGAGAAAATATGCCAAAACGGACGAAGGATTTTGACAACCCTACCGAGACAACAGGAGTCACAGTGTTCATTCTGGGAGTCATCGATCACCTCCCCCCACCCCCCCCATCCCGTCAATAATATACTCGATTAAAAACTTATGTGTTGAGACGAGTGTATAGGACTCAGCTGTATACGTGGCTTACAACCCAAACCTACCCAGGACTTGTTGAACTGTAGCTGGTGGTCAAATTTATCTCCTAAATGTGTGTACTACCTTTTCCACAGTGGCAGATTTATTCCCTTGTATTCACTCCCCCTTGTACTCTGGTATTAAAAATCCTATTCACCATCCAGGCATTCTTGTGTGGATGAGACTAACTACATTATTTTCCCCGACAGAAACACAATATTTTCAGAATCGATTTAATTTCCTCAACACCAACTATATCCTACAAGTTACGAGAAAAAAAAATAATAGAATCAATAGTATTATCCATCAACACCTGTCTACACCAGATACTGTACTGTGAATAACAAATGTAATCCAAATATAAGTAACAGTTATTGTGTAATTTAGATATATTACAACAAGTTACACCCCCCCCCCCCCCCCTGCCCTACCGCCATTACGTGTTTCATTCATATGGGGTTTATATTCTTGTATCTCCCCATTTTCTTTGAGTCAGTCGTTCCCTAACCTTCCTCCGTTTTCTCCCTACTGTAGACGGATGTTTCCCACGGTGAGGGTGTCCTTCACGGGACTTCGGAGTGAGGACCGCTACCTGGTGCTGCTTGACGTAGTGCCCATGGATAACAAGAGATACAGGTATGTGTCCGGTCTACTTACCTATCATAATAACAATAAAAATAATTATGTGTGTGTGCACCAGAAAGTTATCACACACACACACACACACACACACACACACACACACACACACACGTCAGGTAGTTTAATTCTAACCTAATTAAAGTCATGGGGGAGATAAACACTAGTAAAATCTAAGTTGTTGAAGACAGAAGAAAAAATCAGTCGTCACATTACAGTAAAAGATGTTTTTACAAGAACATTCATATAGAACTTACTAGTGAACGTCAGCTTCTTCACAGGTACACTAGTAATTACTGTCACATATTCAATAATTTAATCACAGGTACGCGTATCATCGGTCGTCATGGCTAGTGGCAGGTAAGGCTGATCCGCCACCACCTTACCGCCTCTACGCCCACCCCGACTCTCCTTACTCCGGCGACCAACTCAAGAAGCAGATCGTGTCTTTTGAGAAGGTCAAACTCACCAACAACGAGATGGACAAACATGGCCACGTAAGTTGACGCCTGAGATGTTCACTATTGTACCGTGTTATCGTGTAACCTTCTCCTTTATACTCATGATGGCGCGGCGCGATTTTACGATTGCGCAAATTGCAAGTTCTAACGTAATGTGAATAAGCCAAGATTACCAGTAACACGTAAGGAACCACCTGATGATTCTCC
Organism: Homarus gammarus; assembly: GCA_958450375.1. Taxonomy (NCBI): domain Eukaryota; kingdom Metazoa; phylum Arthropoda; class Malacostraca; order Decapoda; family Nephropidae; genus Homarus; species Homarus gammarus. Next base: position 11,782,096 of record CAUDMG010002538.1, read on the forward strand.
CCCAGCTTATTTCACCTAAAGATTAACTACCCTAATGCTACCTGGAGAGATTAGGTTAGGTGACAATTAAGCTGAATGGGTGAATCTACAAGGTGATCCCAGGTAGGATAAAAAGTTTGTAAATTCCATAAGACTTTACAAAAAATTTACAGAGGTGATTACTCAGGTGTATTACGGTGATCCTCCCTCACAGATCGTGTTGAACTCGATGCACAGATACCAGCCGAGAATCCACCTGGTAAGACGACACGACTCTGGCCAGGGACCCGTGGCTGACCTCGACCTTGAAGACCACAAGACATTCATTTTCCCCGAGACAGTCTTCACCGCCGTCACCGCCTATCAGAACCAACTGGTGAGTGTTTGCCTGTCTTAACCTCTCGCTCATATAATCTTTCTCTCTCTGACCCACCCCTCCCTTCCTTTTCCTCACATTCATCCCCTTTCTCGATCACACGCTCTTCTTCACCCTCTTACTCAAACACTTCATCTACCTCTTACTCTTCCTCCTCCTCCTCTTACTCCTCTTACTCCTCTTCCCCTTACTCAAACTCTTCCCTACCTTTTCCCTAAAGTTCTGGGATAGTGAGAACGACTGCACATCACCCACCTTACTTTTATTTAAGTCTCTCGTTAGCAAATAGTATCAACACCTGTTCAAGCTTAATTAGACACCTGTTCTTTGGCTCACCTATGGGATTTATTTTCTAAGAACGGGCAGGTGTTATTCGGAGACCACACAGTAATTATGTCTACCTTTCCCACATATAGACATTCAGTGTTTTATTTTTGTTTATTTTTTGTTTTTTACACCGTGGCTAATCGTACGGAACAAGTCTTGTCACGCTGTCTCTCGCTTAAGGTAAGGTTAGGTTAGGTTGAAGGTTACCATGGTTTAAACATTAGTCAAACCTTTCTTGTGGAGTAAAATTATCACTAATTAGATCCACCTTCTCTCTTATCTTCAGTCTTGAGTGACCATAAGCTTCCTGGTGTTCAGTCTCATGCGGTGAAGCATCATAAAAGGAGTTGTCATATTATAGTGAATGCACAAGGTTGACCTATCATGGTATTATCTCACAGAACCTCTTGATATAACAACTAGTGTCACTCGGCAGGTGTCCATCAACTTACTGTACTGGGCGTGTGTGTGTGTGTGTGTATATATAACTGATAACTCTTACAACTACCACCACACAATACTTATATTCTCGTACTATATTTAGCCACAAGTGTTACGATATAGACCAGCCGCCTCCTGTACAACCGCTACTTTTAGGCCACACTGAAAATATCACACCCAGCAAATGTGAAAATGTGAAGTGTGATTCACTTTCCCCCACCGTGATTATACGGCAGAATTGTTGCTGGCGGGCTGGCCACCCCATCACTGGGAAAAACCCACAACCGGGAATGATTAAGTTATTCTGTGTCCACTGGGAAATCCTAGTGCATTATCCCAATACGCTGACTGTGTCATTGAACGCCGCCTGCCAAATGCCGTGACGCGTAATTGTCGGAATTGGAATTAGTTGGATTAAAACAGCAAGTTGACGAACGGTACAGAATCAGTGTCTAGCTTTGATACGGTAAATGCCGTCAAACACAAGCATGACCACAATTATACTACAGTTTGCTGCCGATAACTCATTGATTACTGTCCATAAAGTGATGCACCAACTACATACATATATTGTTTTTAGAATTGATACAACGTAGTAGTGTGGCCTGGCCGGTAGTATGGGTGTAGAAATCAATGGGGGGGCAGCGTGTAGCAGAGCCCACTCTCACTCTACTACAAGCTGTGGTTTATTGGGCCACGCCTGTGTGTAGTGCCCTCGTGGACACCGCCACTCTAATACTTCATGTTGTGTTAATACGGACTGTTCATCTGTGGTCTGTCATCACTGCGCATACTTCATACTATTTTACATCGTAAGTCGCCTAAATTTGCATTTATCTTATTGCATTTTATTCATCATATCTACTTGAAGGATTTACTGGTCATTCAGCTAAGATGGATCGTGTAACTGAAGCATCACTCGCTTGACACCACGTCTATTATGAGTAAGACCGTATAGTTGACCATCCCATTCTTCCCCAGCAAGACAGATCCACAGGTTGTGTACTTAAGACGTAAATGTAATAATCATCTTTCATTCAGGTGTGTTACAAAATTAATAAATATCTCAATATCACGAGTAAACGACGAGAGAGACACACGCTAACGAACCAGACATATTGAGTGAGTGAAGAATGATCATCCGAGGCTCCGACGTCAAGAGAGTTGTGGGTGACAGGTTCTCGATTAAGTTGTCATTCAACATTATATCCTAAGTTTGGCTGTCAGGATACACCACAAGGACACGTCACACAAGCTGAGATTAACACAGCAAAATACAGTAATTTAAGAATACTGTTTAATTATTTTCTTCGTATTACCTGAAAATTCTCCACCCCAGATTACTTAGACCTAAAGATTAACCAACCCTAAAACTATTTGGGTTGCGTTGGGTTGGGTTGGGTTCGGTTGGGTTGGGTGAAATAAGCTGGGGTGATCCTTTTATCTTTCCAGTTGTCAAAATCTCTCACAAAACCGCTAAAGTAATGTGAAATTTGCTCTAAATCACATCGGCCAGTTATCTAATATACAACATCGTCACGTTATAAATATCATCATACAGACTGAGAAACGTTGAAGATGATTGTTCTATACAGTCTGCAATCTGTACACGATACCTACAATAGGAATCAATTGTATATTTTTTTTAATATATGGATAAACAAAGTAATAAGGTCTCTAAATATTATTCTATCTAGACCAATATACATAACTATAAAATAACTAAAGGGAGTAATTCTTCCTCTTATACTTATAGATGTTACAATGTATTACCACACTTCAACACCTAAGATACCTTTATGCACTTATTCCACATTATTAAATACACTAGCTATCAACATTGAGGCATTATGAGAGATAAATCACTAACTATAAAACCCCAGTAGCGTCTTATGTACACCAGAGAGAGAGAGAGAGAGAGAGGGGAGAAGATAGGTATAGTATAGTCCCCCCCTATCAGAATAATGGTAAATAACCTACATAGTCAGCCAGTGGGGTCCTTGGTTATCCCCGCCACTACCACCACGGCCGGGATGAGAGATGGTCGGAGGTGATTGCTTTGCTTCCCGGCGGCGTGACAAACATCAGAGTCGTGGGTTCGTCAGGCCACACCCGAGCCATTCGTCACACATGCCATCTCCAACCTGACAGATCTACATCGCTATTCGTACTACGCTTTGTTAACTACATTACAATAACATCAAATATCCATACGAATACATTACAAAATTAAACTGTAAATACAACCCCAGTCACTTATAAATTACATAACGTTACAGTCAATACATAACGGATTTTACACACGATGATTATAATATATAAGTGCATTGCTGAGCCCGGAAACTGATATTATACCCCCTACCCTCCTCTCCCCTCCCTTCCCTTCCCTTCCCCCTCCCCCTTCCCGCCTTCCCCCTAACCCCCTTCCCCCTAACCCCCTTCCCCCTAACCCCCCTACCCCCCCTTCCTCCTCCCACCCAACATACCTCCCTAGTTTCCGCCTCTATACTATTTACCTTTCACCGAGAGTGTGGTAAACATCCCTGTCAGGTTAGATATGACAAGCATTTACCTCTCCCATTGACGTGTGGCTCCTGGCTACCATAACGAGCCATTCACCAGTGTACTCCTCTCCATTGATACGGGAGGCCTGGCGCATACAGAGCCGATGGCGAGGGGAATGACGATGGTCGACTTATACGCCACTGTGTGTGTGTGTAGTGTGTGTGTGTGTGTGTGGGGGTGTGTGTGTGTGTGTGTGTGTGTGTGTGTGTGGTGTGTGTGTGTGTGTGTGGGTGTCTGTGTGTGTGGGTGTGGGTGTCTGTGTGTGTGTGTGTGTGTGTCTGTGTGTGTGTGGTGTGTGTGTGTGTGTGTGGTGTGTGTGTGGTGTGTGTGTGGGTGTCTGTGTGCGTGTGTGGTGTGTGTGTGTGTGTGTGTATGTGTGTGTGTGTGGGTGTCTGTGTGTATGTATGTGTGTGTGTGTGGGTGTCTGTGTGTGTGTAGTGTGTGTGTGTGGGTTTCTGTGTGGGTGTGTGTGTGTGGGTGTGTGTGGGTGTGTGTCTTAGGGAATAGTTACATAAAAACCTTCGTCACTGTAAGGAAAGAGCAATCACCTACAACCACACTATATCAAACTAACCATTGTTTACACCGATAATGGCTGGCTCCCAAGAAGTAGTGTAGATTAGCCATACACGTATCTACGAAGTGTCCAAGCCAGTAAAGAGTCAATAAAATAAGGAACAAACTAGCAAATAACCGAAATAAATTGGCTATATTTTTGTCATATATACATAGTGATAAAAGCTAAAACATCTATTAGGTTTGTAGTTAACTCTATTATAATGAAACTATTTATAGAACGTAATTCATACATGCTAAAATAATTTGATACATGTATGACGCTAAATAAAAACTGAACTGTATGAAAAAAAAATTAGTCATACGTGTAATTTTACCAGAGAGTTTAGCGCCTTACACACATTCTCGGTAAAATAAAGAAGCTGTGGTTTATAAAGTTACGAGTTGGTTAAATATTTTTCTTCCTTTCTTGAAATCATCTTTTTAGCTGCGTCTTCAGCTCTCTGCATCACCCTGACAGACTGTCGGAAAAAATACTGATCTCTGTCTAACAGGTCTCCTAAAATCTACCTAAGCCACTTGACCTTCCTAAACTATAAACTAAACTTCCATCAACTATATTCTACTTCAACTAGCAGCACAGTATATAACTTTATGTATCACGTAATTGATTATAATTATATTTACAAATATATAATACATTAAATCCCGATACATTATTAAAGTGTATTAATACATTATAACACTATCATCATTTTGTAGTTTATATGAAAATCTGTTCTAATCTGTCAGCTCACTTTATATGACCTTAGTGTGAGAAAAATTCAATTGATCTGTTCCAAGTGCATGAGGACTATCATACACTGACCTCTCCTAGTGCTGTTGTATACGAGTGTTCCACTTTTCATTACACTCAGCTATCTAATCACTGGAAGATATAATCACGGCCTCTAATACTGTATTTGATAAAAAGCTGTGAATTGTAGGGAGAATTTTATGGACAAGAAGCACCAGCAAGTAGAAAATCGTCAAATTCGTGGTTCATAATGTTCATACGTCCAGGCCGATGATTAATGGACCTTTGACCATTCACATTAAATTGACGAAGTGGTGTTTATTAACCGAAAGTCTCTCTCTCTATATATATATACTGTACGTTCTTTGCCTGGACAGTCACATAAGGGCGAAGCGTCAGGCCACCTCCATGGAACAGCTGTTAAGGACACACTCACTATGCTTCACAATTGTCCTCTGTTTGTCTATGCAAATATTAATTACTAAAGATTAATAGCGCCCTTTTATAACGCTTAAAAAAATCTAGAAAAGTAAACATCGTATGATAGTTTGATGTGCGGTGAGTAGGGGAGTATCCTTTTGGTGTCAACGCATAACAGTCTGTGAACGTTTGTTTATGCAAAGTGAGTTCTCGTCGCACCTCCTCCGGTAACTGTAGACACGCGCGCTACTCAAACGCTTGATACATCACACTGACGGCAAGCACTGTATACAAAAAAGCAGTTCACTGGTTCTCCATATTTCATTCGTTTTTCAAGTGAGACCAAACTCAATTGTTCCATACTCGCTAATTTAGGATATCGGTTAACGGTCCAGTGTTTGAGATAATTATATTTCTTGACTAATGCTCATCATAATTTTGTTTACCAAATAATGAAAATCCCTGGCTGGCTGTATGTCGTATATAAAACATCCACTATTCTAAGTATTAATAAAAACATAGCAAATATAAGCCGTAACAACAAATGAGTTATATTAAAGTATCATTAGTTTGAAAGAGAGTATTATGCGTATTAATAAATTGATATATTGCGCTGGCGATAAATGTGCAAGAAGATCATTGTGGGTAGTGATATAGAAGAGTCTATTTCATGGCTGACAATAAATATTTCACGTTGTCTTTTTCATTTTTTTTTTGTCTTTTTAGTTGAGTGATATTTTGTTATAGAATATTAATTAAGAACTTTCATATTATTCATGCTTGATTTTATTTTAATTTCAATGTTCAAAATGATGATGTATTTGACAGCTGCACAGGAAAGACTAATAGACCTCATACTTGTTTATTTATTAAGAAATATTCATTATTCTTTTTCTTGTGTATATGTAATGATGTTGTAAAATAGTATCACATATTTCTCACACTCCCCCTAAGGAATATTAATAATAACGACACGAAACTATGAACAATAGGTAATAGATCTCAAAATCGGAAAGAAATAAGCGAATATCATTATTTAGGAGGAACACACATGGTAATGAAACGACATTACGTGAAGGTAAAATTGGTGTGGCAGTGCATTTAATGAGTTAATGGTGCGATGCGACTGGGGACACTTGTGGTCTGTGCTGACTGCGAAAGAATGGTAATGTAATGTCCTGACTGTGAAGATATTTCGTATATATCACCTGCGGTTTTGTGGCGTTCTGCTATATTTTCCTGGTTTGGAATATACAATTTCAAATTTCTTTAATTTTTTTTTTTACTTTTTTCCCAGTGTGACGTGGTCTAATTTCTTCTAAAAAAAATTATATTAATCCATTGATGATAATTTTAATATTTTTTTTAGAACCATTTGAATATTTCTTGATAAATTAATATAGCGCAAGAAGTAAAAAAAAATTGTTCTTATATAAAATACAATTTGTTTTTATTTCACTCTCAGTCTAAAAGTTAACATGATTATTAATAAGTTGTCATAGGTTTAGTAAATGGCTCTTCAAAGATTATATACAAAATTATTTTTCCTTCATTATTCACCATCTTCGTTATTACCATCTACATATTATCATTTCCTTATTATTCACCATCATTATTATTACCATTTTCATACTATCCCTTCATTCATCCTTATAATTATCACACCCACGAGTCAAGAAGCTCTCAATAGGAAGTCACAATCACCTCTACTCTTACATACAATCAACGTCATGGATACGAGAAATAATTTTATCCCTCCCCCCCCTCCCCCCCCCCCAGTTCTCACCCTCCGTCCACCCAAGTAATAAGACTAACATATTAAAAGAGCTTTGAACGGATATATATAAATTATTGATTATATTATTCAATCGATATCATATTTACAAAAAAATAACGTTGAAACTTAAGATTTAAATATAGTTATTTCCCTTAATATTGTTTTTTTTTTTAAATTTATTTTTGTGTATTATTCGTTATACAACTGTTGTAGTTTCTGAATATTATTATTTTTAAGTGGATGTAGTATACTGTAGAATGTTTATCATCAGAAAATACAGCCATTAAGTGATAAAATACAAGCGATACATTTACTAAACTGTGGAGAGATACCGGATAGCTGGCAACCCTCACACTTCTTCATTGTTATGTTAATGTAAACAGTTTGGGGGCGGAGAGGCGGGCTGGCAGTAGCTTGTGAGTAGCGCTCTACACACACACACGTACACCCATACACTCACACACACTCATACACTCATACACGCACACACTCATACACGCACACTCATACACGCACACACTCATATATACACACACACACTCATACACGCACACACTCATACACGCACACACACATACACGCACACACTAATACACGCACACACTAATACACGCACACACTAATACACGCACACACTCACACACACTCATACACACACACACTCACACAGGCACACACACTCACACACGCACACACACTCATACACGCACACACACGCACACACGCACACACACGCACACACACTCACACGCACACACTCATACTCTCTCTCACACACACTACTTGCTGCCGTGGCGGTGTTGTGTGAGATGCAGTTTAAAATTGGTCTAATGCTCTAGCTAATGTCTCTGTACGAAGTTAATGTTGTTGTTGTTATCATGGTAAAGTGCGGTAGAGTGTGGTAATTGGCGTAAGTGCGGTAGAGTGCGGTAATTGGTATAGTTTGCTTGTTGAATGTTAAGTGATGTAGTTAAAGAGAAGGATGTTGGTTATTAAAGTGTTGTCAAGTCTGTAGTTAGGATCGTATAGGCGGTGGTTACTCTCGTTATTATGCTAAAACCGCAGTCGAAAGGTGGCAATTGAGTAGAGCTTTGGTGGGTCATTGTTGCCTCTTAGAATGATGATTAATTTGTCGGTCTGTTTTTTACTTGATGTCTTGGTGAAGTGTTCATATAGTGAGGGTTAGTAAATTAGCGTAGAACGTTTGGTAATGAATGTAACTACTGGTGTTTACGTGTAATTCAACTGCTAAGTGGCCGAAAGTATCGCTTTGAATTTTTTTCTTAAGTAATGAAAAAATATGTAGATACGAGGATTAATTGGTTTTTTGATAGTTTGAGGTTAGTATATTAGGAATGTTTTAATGAAGATGAAGAGCTACTGTATTTTTTCTTTTCTTTTAGAGTAACTTAATCTATTAAAGGTTTATTGTTTTATCGTATCGGGTGTAATGACTCGGGTGTATAACTTGATTAGGTAAATTATATGAGAGATCTAAGTGTTCAACATCACCACCTCCTCGACTCCCCCACCACCACCTCCTCGACTCCCACCACCACCTCCTCGACTCCCCCACCACCACCTCCTCGACTCCCCCACCACCACCTCCTCGACTCCCCCAACACCACCTCCTCGACTCCCCCAACACCTCCTCCTCGACTCCCCCAACACCACCTCATCGACTCCCCCAACACCTCCTCCTCGACTCCCCCCCAACACCTCCTCCTCGACTCCCCCAGCCTAACCTAACCTACTTCTTCCTTAACTGCAGCTGCTACAACCATCCCTTCTCATCCATGGTCAACCTTCTCTCTACGAGTTACCTACGAGCTCTATCTACATCCATTGATTAACTGCCTAACTACCCACAAACCATTAACTATTAACCTATCAACAACCATCATTTTTTTTTTTACTGAATTTCCCGAGTCATCTTTTGCTTATTTGCTTACGAACTTAACGATCTATTCATTGCCCCCATAACAAGTCCTACCCATAGCCCCTTCTCTCCACCACACACACACACACTGAGTTTAACCCCAAAAAAATCGAGTTTTGCGGAAAATTTTCAACACATTCACATTTCCTGTCAGGTTCTTGCCTAAAGTTATCATTATTATTATTTTTTTATTAAGACCAAAGAGGTGATTGTTCGTGTTGATGTCTTACTACCTGTCCTTGTTATTTTCTAAGCCATGTTTTTAACTACCATAATGATCTTGACTGTGATAACGGCATTCTCTTGGGAGGAAAACAATAGCGTGCCAAATATCCCCTCTCGTTTGGTGCCCCGCGTGACAATCAACACCGTATCTGTATATGACTGAGGTAACTTATTGCCCCAACGTGCAGACGGCGTGAGATATATTTCCTTTTTATTTTTAACTCTCAATTTCAGCTTTTGTGTCGTGTGAGACAATAAGAAGCCCACCGGTAGTATTTGTCAACAAGGAAGATCTTTATGACGTCTGTGTTTTTCTGTCTCTTTCATTATCCTTTCACTAAGACTTCATTCTCGCTTTACTTACAACAGGTCACTTAGCTCCGGCCGGGAACCAACGCGATGACGGGAAATTTTTAACTTACTGTTCTTGTGTATAATTTAAAACTCTTAAGTGCGATTTTTTTTTTTTATATTTTCACAAACCAATGTTACGCAGTACAGAAAGTCCTTAGTGATTCACCTTGATTTTAGTTGTTGAAGCGTAAGTGATGCAGTATAACGTCATTACCATTATTTGTATATTCCTTAATTTATTCTGTGTGTGTGTGTGTGTGTGTGTGTGTGTGTGTGTGTGTGTGTGTGTGCGTGTGTGTGTGTGTGTGTGTGTGTGTGATTCTACAGCACCACTTGGGAGACTTCTGAGACTATGAAAGAATGCTTGATAGACAAAATATAAAAATAAAATCATTAAACCTAACGTGAGAATTTGTGAGAAGTTAAAACACAGAGAAGGTAAGAGGAGGAGGAGAGGAGGGGGAGAGGAGGGGGAGAGGAGGGGGGGAAAGAGGGGGGAGGAGGAGGAGGGGAGGAGATGGGAGAGGAAGGGGGGGGGGAGGAGAAGATGCTGCTCCACACCACCACAATATTACAGGTGTTAAAATGAGGTAGCCGCTGCCCTCCTCAGCACGTATGGTGGTTGAACCTCTAGTTAAGACATGTGAGGTTAAGCCTTAAGGAGAGGTGAGGGATATGCTGTTCTTGCCCCCACTTCCCAATTCCCATGAAGCCAATGTCATCAATATTTCTGTCTGGACTGCCAAGTAGTACCTGCAGCCACGGGTTGTATACGGCAGCGAATACTACTGCTTGTGGTCTTTGGTTTTCTGAGCAGAAGTGAGTATCGTTAAAGATGAAAGATGTTTGTAACTCTGTATACGATAATTTGAATAGTATTATAGCCCTTGCCAGATGCTTGACTACTCGTTCAATTTCATTACATATTAAAATAACTTAAAAAAAACAAACACACATTTACAAATAAGACTCAGAATAAGAAGTACGACACAAATGGCTATGTCCTAATAGGTCAAAAACTATCTGAAGCATAAATAAATATACCTTAACTTTGGATTTCTAAACTCATAAAAGAAAGTTATCGTACGCGGCACCTCCCCGCTGGTCTCCCCCCCCCCCCCCCAAACATCCGCTTATCATATCAACCAATCCCTGGTGAGCTCGCATCGAACGCCCGCTGAATAGTTGATGAAAGCGCTCACCTTATTGGTTTTCACGCCCGGTTGAGATATGAAAGCGGCGACTTGATTGGCTGATATGCGACGGAGACATGGAAGAGGCCGGATCCCTTCCACCAATCATGCCTCAGATAAGATAAGGATGATTGAATGACAGGGGACGAAGACGATTTGGGAGCCCTTGGGAGGTCTCTGGCCGCCAGTTAAACATTTTAAGTATTTCTTTCAGCTGCGGTGTCAAAACCCAGAGGACATACTGCAAGGTTTTACTACGAATACCGCCACATTAGCTGATTATATTTATGGTCCGCCGAGTGTTTTTAGCCTCCAATGATGTTATAGAAATCACCTAAGATTCTCCAGACTGTTTTAGACTGGAAAGATGTTCTATAAACCAGCCTGTGATGTAGTTTTTATTTTCTTAATGCTGCTTCTTTTGGTTTATTTACCTGGTATGTGTTTTTTGGGGGTTTATATCGTTCTTATAAGTTTTATTTAATGTATCGTTTTGTACGTGTGTATGTCCAGGTGTGTTTATACTATCCTTAACTAGACTAATGAACACTGGGTCTTTAATCCAACTATCATTCCTTCTAGGTTTCTTATAAGTATGAAGCTCCATTAATCATTATATTGGTTATTTTATTACTTTATTTACAGTATTATTCTGTTCTTATTTCTCTCACTATCTTAGCTTTCCCCTTTCTTCACTATCTCACGTCTCTCACTTCCCTCACGTCTCTGACTTCCCTCACGTCTCTCACTTCCCTCACGTCTCTCTCTTCCCTCACGTCTCTCACTTCCCTCACGTCTCTCACTTCCCTCACGTCTCTCACTTCCCTCACGTCTCTCACTTCCCTCACGTCTCTCACTTCCCTCACGTCTCTCATCTCTCCCCACAGATCACGAAGCTCAAGATAGACAGTAACCCGTTTGCCAAAGGTTTCCGGGACTCGTCTCGGCTCACGGACTTTGAGAGGTGAGTCAGCACACACACACACACACACACACACACACACACAGACAGAGACAGATACACACACACACACACACACACACACACACACAGACAGATACACACACACACACACACACAGAGACAGATACACACACACACACAGAGACAGATACACACACACACACACACACACACAGACAGAGACAGACAGACACACACACACACACAGATACTTATTTACAATGTTGAATGCGTTTTACCCTCTCTATGTTGTATTGAATATGTGTCTTATCCTTAACCTAACCTAACCTAACCTATCACCAACCTAACCTAACCTAACCTATCACCAACCTAACCTAACCTAACCTATCACCAACCTAACCTAACCTAACCTATCACCAACCTAACCTAACCTAACCTATCACCAACCTAACTCTTACCTTGTTTACCACCAACACCACCATCCCTACAACCATTATTACCACCACCACCACCAACATCACCACAACCATTATTACCACCACCATCACCACCATCCCTAACATCATTGATCACTACCACAACCATTTCCACCACCACCACCACCACCACCTCAACACAACCATAATCATTACTACCACAACAATTACCATAATCACCACAACCATCACAGCCACCACCATTCTAACCACTACTACCACCACCACTACCACACCTTAAATTCATTACATCTACAACTCTACCTGCAGTAAGTACCTGTATATACCTCTCTTAACACAAGCCACCAACCACCTCAGGATTTCTCTCATTGCATTGCCGTTTCCGTCTCCAACTGGGTGATTCCCGGCGCCGTCCATTTCCTGTTTGTGTTGCAGGACCACCGCGTAATGTTCCTGGTAATTTGTGCTTTATCGGTGTGTGTGTGTGTGTGTGTGGATAGTAGCTTGTTGGTGGTAGTGGACAGGGGTGAGGGAGATGAGGTGTTGTGAGGGTAAGGGTGTGTGGAGGTGAGGGAGCGGGTGAGGGGGGAGGGAGGGAGGGATGAGGGAGGGAGGGAGGGAAATGTTGTTTGGTCCGAGAGGTTTGTTGTTGTTGTGGTGTGTGTGTGTGTGTGTGTCGTCTGCATCCCTAACCTTCTTCTGATGTTTCGTAAGATTTTCCAGAATATTTACGTGAATAAGCCTAAACGTTTTGACAACACCAAAGGAATCAAGAGTCGTATATCTTACCTTATAAATGAGTTCCAGTACCTGTAGGCAGCTCAGTTGTATCTTGTCGAGGGTAGTTCAGAGTTGTTTCACTATCGTCAGTCTCTCGTGTGAATTAGGAACTTGGAGGTGGAATTTTTAACACGAGGAAGCAGTTGACGTCTCTTACAACACAAGATCTATGAACACCTGTACAGTATATCAACTAACGCGTCACTCTCCCGCCGGCCGTCAACACTCAATCCAATGATTTTCAAGGTAGTGGCGTGTAGCACTAACCGGCCAGACGTTGTCACCTCCGAGGCAGCAGGATTAGTGGGGGTGAAAACAACAACAAGCCAACAACTCTTAATTCAATAGTTTCTCATTTGACTGTCGGATTGTGTTTTCATTGTGTGTATGTTGGTGTTACATGTTGAAACTTACATAAATAGTGAATATTATTTTACAATTTACCTTAATCGTAACTTTTTTATTATGTTTGTATTTGATGATTAGTAAATTTCGTCTATTTACACTTTATTTTTAATGTTACGTCTGTGAATTTTTTTTCTTCTTATTTTTATATTATTTTTAAGCTGCGTAATTTTTTTATCTTTTCTCTCGTCTCCAATTTATTAATATTTTTTGTTAGTTTTAGATTCTTGTTTACCAAAAGTTTATCGTTCAACTTTATTGATTATTATTGTCAGTCCTCCATCCTATCCATGAACTCCGAGACTCGTGAACCTGTGAATCCGACTCGTGAACCTGTGAATCCGAGACATTACACAGTGCGCCCATCAACCTGTATGTGTGTGATGCCTCGGATTCACAGGTGACAATTAACGAAATATACAAAATAATACAACATACAATATCATCATTATCATCAACACAACATACCTGATAATACAACCAACATTAATAACACCAACGTTGTATATGCTGTATAATAAACTGATAATCATACACGATAAAAATGATTCAGTCTATGATAACTTTAATAATAATGAGAGCAATACTACCCCCCCCCCCTTGATAAATTGTTTCCATTATAATACCATAAAGATCCGCTGTGACAATAGAGTTATCAGTGCCATCGTTAACAGCGTATATGGGTAATCACGGCTGCAGCATTTCCACGTCATCATAAAACTTGCAGCCTTATACCACTACCACCACCAGAGTGTGATAGTAAATTGATTAGCTGTTTAAATCACATGGTAATTATAGTATAAATAACAACACTCATAATGGCAGATGTATAATAGGATTAATGTGTTGCACTGTGTAGGTGAAAAGTGTTGATAAGGAAATGAATGTTTTGCCAAAGTGGTGATTGTATTGCAGTGTTGCTTCAGGAGGTTTATATGAATACTTAAACTCAATTTAAGAAAATAGGTCACAAATAAATTATGGTTTAGTGTTTATAAATGACTTTGTTGTTTTGTTTAGAAAATTTACCGTGGTTAAGTGTGGAAGGTTAGACGAAATTGGTTTTTACGTTGTGTCTCGCTCGAGGTTAGGTTAGGTTAGATTAGGTTAGGTTAGGTGCGGTCTTGTGTGTTGCTGGAGATAGTGTGTGTCCATTATTCCTCTGAAAATTATACTCTCGTCTTAATCATTATTGAAGATCATATAGTCTATTTATAGTAGTATTTAAAAAGGAAATTAATAACAACAAGTGATAGAAATACAACACTAGGCATCAAAGCTGAATATGATATTCTTATAAAGTTGTTGAAGAAATAAAGAAAAAAATTTACTTGACATCTCAAAAATTTCTACAATTTTAGAAAATTTTGGAATCAGCGTCAATTAAAATCTGATGGAGAATAAAAGAGGTACTAACGCCTCTCTCTCTCTCTCTCTCTCTCTCTCTCTTACTCCGTCTTTTTCTCCCCCTCTCACTCCATATTCCTCCCCTCACTCCCCCCCCTCTTCCTCCCCTCACTCCCCTCTCTCTCCCCTCACGTCACAGGGCTGCCAACAACTACCCTCGACCCCTAACGACCCCGACACCCTAACTGCCGGTCACACTTCCCCTCAGACCACCCGGGTGACGGAGGCTGAGAGGAAGAGGAAGGGAGAGATGGAGGGAGGTGATAGGAAGAGGGGGAAGGGAGGTGGGGAAGAGAGAGGAAAGATGCAAGAGTAAGACGAGGAGAAGTGAAGAAGGAAAAGAGGAGGAGAAAGATGAGAGAAAGAGAGAGAGAGAGAGAGAGAGAGAGAGAGAGAGAGAGAGAGAGAGAGAGAGAGAGAGAGAGAGAGAGAGAGTAGTATTAGTTGATGGGACGGAGCGAGAGGTGTGGTCAGAGTGGGCAGGTAAAGCTGAAAGTCACACTCACTGGAGAGGGAATTTGATGGTAGGAAGTCTGGAGGTGTTTTGCTTAACCTGGCCATGTGTGTGTGTGTGTGTGTGTGTGTGTGTGTGTGTGTGTGTGAAAGATACCTAAAGATGGAAATGAAAGGAGACGTAATTTTTTTTTTTTTTTTTTAAGTTTCATAAGTATAGGTAGAGGAAAAAGGCTGTACAGGTGCGACAGGAGGATGATGAATGACCGGGAGAGGAGGAAGGGAAGACTTACTACAGGAGGAGATGGATGGCAGACGCGGAAGTGTGGCAGAGAGGGTCCTGAGGCGTCACACTGGGGGACCTCCGCCACACCACCACCGTCAACCTTGTCACAGTGATGCCGTGGAGTCCATCGCGATGACACTTTGCTTCCGCCCGCGAGGTGTGAGGGGGAGGCTCAGGAACACCCAGGATGAGAGTAGAGGGAGGGGTAGAGGGTGATCCTTGAGGGGGTGGAGTGTGAGTTTTGGCGGGGGAAGATAACGGTGATCCTTGACGGCGATCTTCGAGTAGTTGTAATAAATAATCTAAATGTGTTTAATTAAATACTTCAATTGGTCAAGTGTCTCAAAAAAAAGTCGTTCAGCCAGTAATATTTTCTACAATAACCCCCCCTCCCTCCTCCCTTCCTCCCCCTCCCCCCCTACCTCCCTCCCCTCCTACCCCCCCCCCTATCTTCCTCCCCTACCCCCCCCAAAAAATAAATGAAAACAAACCAAAAAAACAACGGAAGATTAGGTCAATATGTTAATGACTGAGAAACATCACTTCAGGTTCATTTCTAGATACCTGATATAAATACACTTCAAGATATTAATTTAACACATATTCAAATAATTACAGGGAAAGGTATAAAACAAATTTCTATACATATAAAATAAAATATCTATGATGTATATTTATTTTACTCCTACTGGTCATACAAATTCTCTATTTTTTTATTCTTATAACATTAATTAATAGTGGAAGTGGTAAGGATTTTTAGCATATATAAAATAAATGTTTACAATATCGGTAGTTGTTATATAAAATTAATCCAGTGTTTTAAATATCCCTCCCTGGTGTGACTGATGACCTCACAGGTAATGACATACATAAGGCTACCTGGAGAAGTCATGATTAGATAAATAAGTTCAAAGGCCATACAGTAGTTTATACGTGTGTGTTCATGCAGTACATTACCTGAAGTACTCAGTTTTAAAAGTAATTCAGACTCAAAGGGGGTGTTAATTTTCTTCTGTAATTTTTATGTTTATATACCAGATCATATTATATCCTGTTTATATTATTCATTATTGCTATTAACGTGATTTTTTCCCTTAAAGACTCAGGATGGAGAGTTAAGAGTACAAAGTCTTTAAGAATTGAATTTTACACTAATATTTTTTTCTTCATTTTTCATCACATTTTGTTCCTCCTTGTCTTATTTCTTTCTGTTTTCTGTTCCTCCTTTATCATATTTTCTTTTTCTCTCAATCTTGTCTCTTTTATTTCCTCTCATAAATCAATTCGTTAATCCCTTCGTTATTTTGTCTTTTCTCTCTCCCTCTTCCTCCTCGTTATTACATCTTTCCTTTTTGTTTTTGTCCTCTCTTTTCTCCTCTCGTCTTCATCGTTATTTTGTCCTTCTTATTCCCCTTCTCTCCCTCCTTTTCATTATCCTCTACACCTTTCACTACATCACCTGCACCTCAGATAGAAGGAGAGGAGGAGAGGGAGGAAGAGGAGGAGTAGGAGGAGTAGGAGGAGGAGGAGGAGGAGGAGGAGGAGGAGGAGGAGGGGGAGGAGGAGGAGGAGGAAGGCACTGTCTGTCTGTCTGTCAGCCGTCTACAGTCACATTACCCTCTGCCGTCATTAGCGAAGAGCGTCAAGTGAGGTATCCGACAGGCGCACCTCACGAGAAGAGGGTCGGTGTAGGGACGGGAAGATGGGGGGAGAGGAGGGGAGCGGGAAGATGGGGGGAGGAGGGGAGCGGGAAGTTGGGGGAATAGTGGAGGTGACAGGAGAGGGCGTGGGGGTGACGGGAGTGGGTGTGGGAGGTGACGAGAGGGGAAGGGGGGGGGGAGAAGAGACAGGCGCATTTCACGAGGAGTGGGGATGAGGGGAGGAAGGGACATTGGGGGAGGTTGGGGAGAGAAAGATGAAGTTCAAAGGAAAGACAAGAGGGAATAGAAATAGAGCGAGAGAGAAAGAGAGACAATAGGAAAGTGAGAGAGAATGAGAGAGAGAGAGAGGTGAATCTCCTGAGCCGTTCCAAATTTCCTCACCTGATTTTCTACACAAAATAATTATCTTGATTACAACTTTAAAAGACAATGACAAAGTTCCCATTTCCTTGAGACGGCGACTGACTGAACAACTTCCCGTTAAGACATCGACAAATTTCTCCGTTTCTTTAATAATGGCGCTAAAAAAAAACATCACATCTAGCCATGATATAGGAAAAAATAATTACTGCTTAAAAAAAAAAAATCCATTACAAATTACTCGACAGCGATCAGTCAGCATAAAACAGCGGATCATAAGATAAAAAAAAAAATACATAGAGTTTCGTTCTGTATATACGATGTTTGTGAGCCTTATAATCCTAGTAAATACTGATGCTTATGTTCGAGTGAAAGTTCCTATCACACATTGAACTGTAGTGAAAGGCTGATGGAAGTTAACGATGCATTAATAATCTCTATTTACCGTCACTCACAAATTATGTAATAAATATACACTGGAATTAACGACTGGTTAATTGATATACCGTTCATGAGCTTCACTTACAGGTGCCTCCCTCCCCCCGCCTCCCTCCCCCCTCCCCCGTACTAGTTTTCAGGTAGTTTGTGTATATATAAACATTTAATATGTATGTATGTATGTATGTATGTATGTATGTATGTATGTATTTTGGATATGTATGAGTCTAGGAATTATAGCATCAGAAAAAGAACAACACGTGGTTATGAACAACACTACTAACTAACTAACTAACTGACTAACTAACTAGCTAACTATTTCTTATAAATAATTGGTCAGTGGTGTTAATTTAATGTTACATCGAGAATATTTTCAACACTAGCAGCTGACCCTATACAGTGTAAACAAAGCAATTATGTGGAATTTGGAATAGGCTTACGGACATTGAAAGAACATATGGACTTTGGTACGGACAGACTCAACACCACACGACCATATGTTAGTGTGTGTGTGTGTGTGTGTCGTATTCCCGATCTATCTGACCTCCCTGACCACCACACCAGCATTACTCACTCCTTGGTTCCCCCCTCCCCCCATCCCAGGTCACGCATGACGTCACTTCACCTCCCATGACCTGACCGCCAGATGATCTAGTACAGGCACTGATTTATGAGACAAGTCACTGGTGCCAGATTGGTGGTGTGGGAATGACCCAGCCGTATGTGCAATAACCTGTGACCTAGGAAAGGGTGGGCAGTTGTGAAGGTGATTGGTTAACTAGGGGTCCATGTCGTGATAGGCCCTAGTTCTAATAGAATTAATAGCCCCAGTCCTATATAAAATAGGTTCTAATAGCCTCCAGTTCAAATAGGCCTCTAATCTGATCGGGTCACAAGCTAAATGGTTAGGTTAAGACAGAGGTTGAGACTTGCAAATCGTGGGAAAAGAGGAAGAGTTTTAATAGCCCTGGTTAGGTTAGGTTAGGTTAGGTTAGGTTAGGTTAGGTTAGGTTAGAGATTCGTAAGGTGAGGGAGATGAAGAAAGAGTGGAATGGAGAGGTAGAAGACACGGTAGGAAAGATACAATGGGTGAGATAATGGGAGGAGTGGGGGGTTGGGGAGTGGGGTGAGAGGGAGGGAGAGTGGGGTGAGAGGGCGGGAGAGTGGGGTGAGAGGGAGGGAGAGTGGGGTGAGAGGGAGTTGGGGAGTGGGGTGAGAGGGAGGGAGAGTGGGGTGAGAGGGAGGGAGAGTGGGGTGAGAGGGAGTTGGGGAGTGGGGTGAGAGGGAGGGAGAGTGGGGTGAGGGGTTGAGGATTGGGGTGAGAGGGAGTTGGGGAGTGGGGTGAGAGGGAGGGAGAGTGGGGTGAGAGGGAGGGAGAGTGGGGTGAGAGGGAGTTGGGGAGTGGGGTGAGAGGGAGGGAGAGTGGGGTGAGAGGGAGGGAGAGTGGGGTGAGAGGGAGGGAGAGTGGGGTGAGAGGGAGGGAGAGTGGGGTGAGGGGGAGGGAGAGTGGGGTGAGAGGGAGTTGGGGAGTGGGGTGAGAGGGAGGGAGAGTGGGGTGAGAGGGAGTTGGGGAGTGGGGTGAGAGGGAGGGAGAGTGGGGTGAGAGGGGTTGAGGAGTGGGGTGAGAGGGTATGATTGGCCATAGATGGAAAAGTGTTTAATGGAAAATGGAAAAAAAAAGTATTGAAGTTTGAGGTCAGACTAAGAGTGATTAGAGAATATGAGGTTAGAGAAGTAGAGAGAATAAAGAAGAATACGAATTGAGGAAAGAGTAGATAATAAACAAAAGAATAGGTAGAAAAGGTCAAGAATAGAATAGGTTAACGAAGATATGAAGTAAGGAAAGAGGTAAAGGGGGGGGGTGTGGTTGTGGTGGATACGGTCGGGGGGGTGCCAGTAGAGGTCAGGAGAGGTCACGAGGCCATGAGGTTAATGAGGCCTTTGGTGACACATGACCTCTTGACCTCCAGGTGTTGAGGCGCGAATGTGTACTTGACATTAATTATTTCAGCCAATTATAAACACAACGTTTCTCTTCTCCCATATCACAACTTTCCCTCACATCACAACCTTCCTCACATCACAACCTTCCTCACATCACAACCTTCCCCACATCACAACCTTCCTCACATCACAACCTTCCTCACATCACAACCTTCCTCACATCACAACTGTCCCTCACATCACAACCTTTCCTCACATCACAACCTTCCTCACATCACAACCTTCCCTCACATCACAACCTTCCTCACATCACAACCTTCCTCACATCACAACCTTCCCCACATCACAACCTTCCTCACATCACAACCTTCCTCACATCACAACCTTCCTCACATCACAACTGTCCCTCACATCACAACCTTTCCTCACATCACAACCTTCCTCACATCACAACCTTCCCTCACATCACAACCTTCCCCTCACATCACAACCTTCCCCTCACATCACAACCTTCCCTCACATCACAGCCTTCCCCACATCACAACCTTCCCCCCACATCACAACCTTCCCCCCCACATCACAACCGTCCCTCACATCACAACCTTCCCCACATCACAACCTTCCCCCCACATCATAACCTTCCCCCCCACATCACAACCGTCCCTCACATCACAACCTTCCCCCCACATCACAACCTTTCCCCACATCACAACCTTCCCCCCACATCACAACTGTCCCTCACATCACAGCCTTCCTCACATCACAACCGTCCCTCACATCACAACCTTCCCCACATCACAACCTTCCCCCCACATCACAACCTTCCCCCCCACATCACAACCGTCCCTCACATCACAACCTTCCCTCACATCACAACCTTCCCTCACATCACAACCTTCCCTCACATCACAACCTTCCCTCACATCACAACCTTCCCTCACATCACAACCTTCCCGGAAAACAAAAGTAAATAAACCGTTCAAGATTCCTCATCAAATTAAATTAAAATTAAAATAGTTTATTTGGCCACAACAACAACAACAACAACAACAGCAACAATATTGACATGGCTGAACCTATCACGAGTTGTAGCTCTCCTGAAGACACGATGTTGTTGTTGCTACGCTTGAACAACTAAGGTCTTTATGCGTTATTCTAAGTTAGGAAATAGTTTGTAAGTCTTAATTTACCTTGCGTTAAAGTTAGGGTCAGTGTAATAGAGGCGTCGACAGCCATCCGCCCTCGGGAACACCTCGACACCAAGAATCAAACGTAGAAGACGTTATATATATATATATATATATATATATGCAGATACAAAGGACACTCGGTCTAGGAGAGTCTTGGGTTGTCTCATTGTATTAAGGAGATGAAAATAGATACTTGGAGAGACAGTTCTATTCATGTTACAGCTGTCCATATGATCTACCGTGAATTATACTCGTTCACTTACAAACATTGTGTGTATGTATGTATGTATGTATGTACTGTATGTATGCTCGCCTCGCAAGTGAGCAGTCCCGGGTTCAATCCCCGGGCAGGGTGAAACTATGGGTAAGTTTCTTTACGCCGTTTGCCTCTGTCTACCCAGCAGTAATTGGGGACCTGGATGTTAATTGATTTGCGGATCGTGTTCCGGGGTAATGGTTAGCCAGTGCAGTTGGCAAGTTGTCCGGTCTTCTCGGACTATTCCTTGATACTGGGTCATGCAACTCGTAAACTTAAGGTGTGGTTGTTGTGTATAAGTATACCTATGTAAACTATGTATACACCTGTGTATGTACGTGTACGCGAGCATGTAAACTTCAAGCAAATACGTAATATCCTCGCATACCTGGCCAGATGGCTACTACCGTGTACCTGTAACTTGAGAACACGGGTTCGAGTCTCGGCTCAGCACACTCAATGTCAAGTGTTTGTTTACCTTCGTCGACCTTCCTCAACTCTATGACCCATCCAACTGACCACTGGCTCACTGGCTGTCTAAATTATGTAAACAAGTGTGTGTGTGTGTGTGTGTGTGTGTGTGTGTGTGTGTGTGTGTGTGTGCGTGTGTGTGTGTGTGGAGAACAGTAGTTAAACGTAAAAAAAAAGTCTTTAACCTTATTTATTATTTACACATATATTAGAATACACAGCCTACTCTATCTATCTATTTATCTATCTATCTATTGCTCCTCTTTCTATTGTACCGGTAGAGCCTCATAGAAGGAAGGAATTAGTGGAGAAGAAGATAAGTGTAAGAAGCGACGGGGAAGAACAAGAGAAGAGAAATTCCTCTATTTTCCCATTTATCTCCATTTCTTGTTTATTATCTCAATTCCTCTTTCTTTCATATTTTCCCTTCCCCCTATTTATGTTTTCGTGTTATCTCTCTTCACCATTCTTTCCTAACTTCTTTCCTCCCCATCTTTATTTATCTTTCATCTTTATTTCCATATTTGTTATTCCTTATCATCATCGTCCTTCTTCTTCTTCTTCTTCTTCTTCTTCTTCTTCTTCTTCTTCTTCTTCTTCAATTACTACGCCCCATCCTACCTCCCTTCCTTATTTCTCCTTCCTCATCGTCCCCACCATCACCTTTCCTCCCCACCATCACCTTTCCTCCCCACCATCACCTTTTCTCCCCACCATCACCTTTTCTCCCCACCTTTCACCCACTCACCTTCTCCTCCCACCTTTCCTCCCCACCATCACCTTTTCTCCCCACCATCACCTTTTCTCCCCACCATCACCTTTTCTCCCCACCATCACCTTTCCTCCCCACCATCACCTTTCCTCCCCACCATCACCCCTACTCCCCACCATAGGTCAGGTCATAGCGTGTCGGGAGGTGCACACGTGACTACCTCCAACTTCCCATGACCTTCTGGCCACGCCCACGTAAATTTGACCCCGCAGGTGGCCAGGGAGGGTCAAAGTGCCGCCCCTCCACGAGTCACGGCTCAGTGGGTGTTCTTGTTGGCCTGGGTTGACCTCCTCCTCCTCCTCCTCCTCCTCCCCAACCCCATCCATCCCACCCACAAACACACCCCCTAACCCACTCTATCCACAAACATACTTAACCCTACACCCCCCCCCCCCTATCCTCTACCCATCACCAACCTCCCTTATCCAGGAATGGGAACTCGGGTAATGGTGGAGATGGTTTCGTGTGTGTGTGTGTGTGTGTGTGTGTGTGTGTGTGTGTGTGTGCGTGTGTGTGTGTTTGTGCTATTTACTACATGTACAGCTTACAAACCTATAAAAAATGTAAAGAAATGAAAGAAAAAAAAACCTACAATTAATAAAACTAAAAAAAAAAATTACAAAATAATAATAAAAAAATAACACTAAAAAACATTGAACAAAAAATTTCCCCAAAAAATAAAAATAAAAACTCGACGAATAATTAAATAAATGGGTAAATAATGAACAGGTGTAAGAAAGGGGAGAAGAGGGTAATAAAGAGGGGAGAATAGAGGACCGGAGAAGGCATAGGGAAGGAAGAGAAGTTAAGTGAGAGAAGGAGAAAGAGAGGAAGGAGTAACGGAACTGTGAAGGAGGAATAGTCAGTAGGGAGACGAAGGAAGGAAACGGAGGAAGGAAAAGAAAGAAGGAAATAGGGAGGAAGATAAAAGAAGAAGAAGAAGAAGAAGAAGAAGAAGAAGAAGAAGAAGAAGAAGAAGAGGGAGTAGGTAGAAAGACCATGAAGGTGAAATAATGAGAAGGAGAGAGAAAGGCAGGAAAGAATAGTGGGAAAGGGGAGGGAAGAGAGGAGGGGGGGGGTGTGCCTAGACCAGCTTGGTGACCCAGTATGACCCGCGTGTGAGCTAAGGGAAGGGGGGGGTGGGTGGTGAGGAGGAATAGGGGTATGGGGAATGGAAGGGAGGAAGGGTGGGAAGGAAGGGAAGGAAGTAAGGAAGGAGGGGGAGATGGAATCAGGAAGAGAGGTGAGAATGACAGGGGAGTGAGGGGGGGGTGGGAGGAGAGGGAAAGAGGAAGAGGGAATGGGAGGGGAGAGGGGGAGGAAGGGGAGAAAGGGGGGGAGAGGGAAGGGTCACTCTTGCCACGCCGGTAATGGCCACAGCTGATGGATGGGGCGGCAAGGCACGTAAGACGTTCTGGGTGGCATGAGGCAGGTGTGTGTGTGGGTGGCATGAGGCAGGTGTGTGTGTGGGTGGCATGAGGCAGGTGTGTGTGTGGGTGGCATGAGGCAGGTGTGTGTGTGGGTGGCATGAGGCAGGTGTGTGTGTGGGTGGCATGAGGCAGGTGTGTGTGTGGGTGTCATGAAGCAGGTCTGTACGGGTGGCATGAAGCAGGTGTGTGTGGGTGGTATGAGGCAGGTGTGTGGGTGGTATAGGCAGGTGTGTGTGGGTGGCTAAGGCATGTGTCTTTGAAGTAAAATGTGATTAGAAATAGAGTTCAAAGTAGAATGTGATGCAAAAACTGTCTCTGAAGTAGAATGTGAAGCAAAATCTGTCTTTAAAGTAGAATGTGATGCAAAAACTGTCTTTGAAATAGAATGTGAAGCAAAATCTGTCTTTAAAGTATAATGTGAAGCAAAAACTGTCTCTGAAGTAGAATGTGAAGCAAAATCTGTCTTTAAAGTAGAATGTGATGCAAAAACTGTCTCTGAAGTAGAATGTGAAGCAAAATCTCTCTTTAAAGTAGAATGTGAAGCAAAAACTGTCTCTGAAGTAGAATGTGAAGCAAAATCTCTCTTTAAAGTAGAATGTGAAGCAAAAACTAATAAACTGATCGACAGTGACATGACATACTGGTAAACATGAATGACAAACACTTAGTATCTATCTGTTTGTTTTCAATTACCATAATGATGAGGACCTGCTATTTTTGTGTGTAAGTTGATGACGAGGTAAACACCACCAAAGAATGTTTTAATATTTATGTTTTTTTTTTTACTCTACAACATCGAGTTTTCCTCTCTAACGCCAATTTTTACTTAGCAACATCAAATTTTAGTCGGCAACGTCGATTTTGACTCTTCGCCGTTGATTTTTCTCATCAAAGTCGATTTTTACTCTACAACGTCAATTTTTACTTTACAGCGTCGATTTTTACTCATCAACGTCGATTATTTCTCATCAACGTCGATTATTTCTCATCAACGTCGATTATTTCTCATCAACGTCGATTTTTACTTTACAGCGTCGAATTTTACTCATCAACGTTAATTTTTACTCATCAACGTCGATTATTTCTCATCAACGTCGATTTTTACTTTACAGCGTCGATTTTTACTCATCAACGTTAATTTTTACTCTGCAACGTCGATTTTTACTCCGGATCGTCAATTTTTACTCATCAACGTCAATTTTTGTTTAGTTTGTACATCACCTGCCAGGGGTCTTGTAGATTCTGTACTTGACTTTCCTAATGGACAAGATTTTCATTATGTTTTATTATTAATTTTGGGTGTATATATATTTTTCTGAATTATAAATAGATAGATAGATAAAGATAGATAGATAGTAACACCAAGACTGTGACAAAATTGAATATCTTGATAATTAGTCGTCTGTTTAAGTTAACATTTCAAATTTATGCAGTAGCCATCATCATCTCTCTCCCTCTCTCTCTCTCTCTCTCCCTCTTAGTACAGTATTAGAAATATTAGTACACTACATTAATAGTAGTAGTAATAGTGATAGTATCTCTCTCTCTCTCTTCCTTTATATATCTCTGTAGTAGTAATAGTAGTAGTAGTAGTAGTAGTAAGATCCTCAAGTGCATTTAATACTGTTGGCTGCTGTCACTGATCGTATAAGTACCATGTAATGTAATTTAATAGTTCAAAAAGGGCTTTAGGTGTCATTGCATCTTTTTCGCTGGTTTAGATTAATTGAAATCTGATAAAAGGAGATTATCGCTCACCATTACGAAAGCAATTTATCATGATTTACTTCGAGCGCACGTGAAATGAGCGGTAGGGTGTGTGGGTAACGCTGCAACTGAAAAATTTTAGTTGGTAGAGAGAGAGAGAGAGAGAGAGAGAGAGAGAGAGAGAGAGAGGGGGGGGGGGAAGCTTAGAATGAAAACGTGGTATTTGTAGGGGAAACCAAATTAAATGCAAGTAAGATGCTAATGAGAGGGGGAAGAGAGGAGAAGCTTAGAAAGAAAACGTTTTTACAGGGGAAACAAAAATAAATACAGATAAAATACGAACAAGCAAAGGACATTACTAAGAAAAAACAGCAAACTATAAAGAGGCAAACTAAGATTATTTAGAAAATGATAATGGAAATAAATTAGTAAAATAAGAGATGAGAAATATACAGGAGATTATACTGATGACGATTGACACTAATGAAACGATTTCGTGGATAATCATTATTGTGATGGATGTGTAATGTAGTTAATTGAGGCTTTTGATGTGCTGTACAGATGACCGTATCGCCAGTCAGGGTAGTTAACGAGAGAGAGAGAGAGAGAGAGAGAGAGAGAGAGAGTATGTATGTGTGTGAGTGTGTGTGTGTGTGTGTGTGTGTGTGTGTGTGTGTGTGGAAGGTATAACTGCACAGCTCCATTTTTTATTATGAAATCTAAAAAAAACAAAAAACGGAAAGTCTACTGCACATTAAGTACATAGCTCTCTCTCTCTCTCTCTCTCTCTCTCTCTCTCTCTCTCTCTCTCTCTCTCTCTCTCTCTCTCTCTCTCTCTAGCTAGCTTCCCTCCATCACTAATTACCATCTCCTTTATCTCCCATCCCCTCCCCTACTCCCCTAGCCCTTCCCTCCCCCCCTCTCCCTCCTCCCCTCCCCTAACCCTTCCCTCCTCCCCCCCTCTCTCCCCTCCCTCTCCCCTCCCCTCCCCTCACTTCCCCTCTCGTGATCCCCGGGTCTATCAATCTCCCATTGCCACACCCCGTCCCTCCCCTCTTTATTGTCCGCCCCGCCCCGCCTCTCACCTCCCCCCCGCCCCTCATCTCACCTCCCCCCCCCCCGCCCCTCCTCTCACCTCCCCCCCCCCGCCCCTCCTCTCACCTCCCCCCCCCCCCGCCCCTCCTCTCACCTCCCCCCCCCCCGCCCCTCCTCTCACCTCCCCTTCTCCCCTGCTATCACATCCTCCTTTTTCCCCCTTCTCTCCCTTTCCCCTCCTCTTCTCTCATCCATATATCTCTATCTTTCTCTCTTAACTTCTCCCTTTCCTTCTCTCCCTTCTTGATGTGTGTGTGTCTCTTTCTCTCATGGCCTAGCTTTCCCTCCCTTCTTCTCTCTTCTCTCCCTCACACATTCCTTCCCTCCCTCCTACCTTATTCCCTCCCATCTCCGATCCCTCCTTCCCTCCTTCCCTCCCTAACACCTTCTCTCCTTCACATCCTCCTTCCCTCCCTCCCTCCCTCCTTCCTTCCCTTCCTAACACCTTCTCTCCTTCACATCCTCCTTCCCTCCTTCCCTCCGTCAACGTGGCGTCCCCTTCAGAGGTACACGTGTTGCGGGTGTCAGTGATCCTACTACACTCCTCCCTAGGGGTCTCTCATCCTTCCTCCCCTCTAAGTGTGTGTGTGTGTGTGTGTGTGTGTGTTGGTGACTGTATTTGTTTGTGTAATTAGATAGGTGACGTATGTATGTATGTATGTATGTATGTATGTATGTCATTATTTAAAATTCTGTTTATACAATTAATGATTAGTCCCCTCGGCATTTGTGGACGGGGTGATATATCGATCAGTGTATGAGTGTGTGTAAATTGAACTTATCTGTGTCTGTCTGTGTGTAATCAACTTATTTGGTTATTTTTTTATCGAAATTTTTACTCAAATGATGTATAAGGGAAAAAAAATTAACAGACAGGTGTTAAATTCATTGATTCCTCTCCCCTAAATCTGTCTGTCTGTCTGTCTGTCCGTCTGCTCATCTGTCCATCTGTCCGTCTGTCCATCTGTTATGCCTATAGTGACAGAAGGTAGGGGGGTGGGGGGGTTATCTGACTACCTCTTCTTAGGTTCGTAATAATTTTTTCTCGTATTCCTTCTATGTATATTTCTTCTTCTATGTATATGTATCCTGTCCTATGTATACCTAATCTCCTCCTATGTATATCTACTGTCTTTCTATGTATACCTATTCTCCTCCTATGTATATCTACCGCCCCTCTATGTATACCTAATCTCCTCCTATGTATATCTACCACCCCTCTATGTATACCTAATCTCCTCCTATGTATATCTACTGTCTCTCTATGTATACCTAATCTCCTCCTATGTATATGTATTACCCTTTCATTCCCTTGTTCTCATATCATCACTCTCTGTCTCCTACTGATTCGTTTTCCTTCCTATTTTTCTTTTTATTTTCCTTGATTCTGCTTATATTTATTGTGTTTGTTTTCATACCTTCAATTTATGTTTGTTTCTTTGTTATATTTGTTTGTTTGTTCTATCTATCTATCTATCTATCTATCTGTATGTATGTATGTATGTATGTACGTATGTCTGTCTATCAATCTATCTACATATATCTATATTTACCTCTATTTCTCGTTAGATGATATTACAAACACACACACACACACACACAAACACACACAAACACCATTTCCTTTGTCACTACCCTTGTTCACCAGTTTCCCCTTCACTCCAGTATTTCCCCTCTCTGCCCCTGGTCTTCCCCTCTCGTGTGTCTTCTCCCCTCGGTGGCAGCAACACGTGTTTCCGACCCCTCAGTCAGGCCCCGACACCTTCTCTCACACCCTGCCAACCTGAACCTCAACTCGGATTTCCACAAACCCACCAGTTAGATTTCTAAAGTTCTAGTATGGGAGGGGGTGGATTTATGATTTAGGTGGATTTTTTGTGGTTTTGGGTGGATTTCTGACAGTCTGGGTGCAATTTCTAGGGTTAACGACAGATTTTGGAGAGTCTAGATGGATTTATAGAGCTTAGGATTTATTTATGATGTTCTACTTGGATTTTGAAGTCTGGACGGCTTGCAAAATTATCAACTGGATTAAAAATATATTTCTTTTCAAACTTTAAGTAAATATGAAAGAATTTTAATTGACTAGAGAACTAAGTTAAGCTCTTATGAAGTTTCTTAAAATTTATGTCTGTCTATTGAAGATGTTAAGATACAGTTCTTTGATATTATTGATCCTTTAAGACGTCTAGCGAGATATTTCACGTATGTTTTGACTAATTAATGTCATCTATATATATTTTTATAAACTCATCCTTAATATTATTCCTTTTATTGAAAATTTACAAAGATTTATGTATTTTTTCTCCAGTATGACTCTCATTATTTATATCTGTGTATCCTAGTATTAAAAGAACAGACATAAAGGCTTTAATTTAATGATAATGTTTGAGGGAAATTATAATCTTAAACGACACATCAAAAACATTTCCTGAATTTATATTATTTTTTCGGTGGGGAGGAGAGAGGGAGAGAGAGAGAGAGGGAGAGGGAGAGAGGGAGAGAGGGGGAGATAGGGAGAGAGGGGGAGAAGGGGGGGGAGGGGCAGGGGTATAAGTAGTTTAGAGATGAAACTACAATAACCTAAATCTCTTTGGGGTAAGTAGTGATCATAGTAAATTCACTTATAAAGATAAAATAAATAAAAGAGTAAATTTAGGTGTGATAATTAAACTCATTGAAGTAATCTGGGGTGCTTAAACTTAACGTCATCACACACACACACACACACACACACACACACACACACACACACACACAAAGGAAAAAGTTGCACTGTATTGTTTAGAACAGATGTATTGTGTGGACTAGTCTGTTTCAGGTGTATGATCAGATTGGATATCAGAGTAAACAATCAGGTATAATTGCGGTGGCCAGGGGTGGTGTATGTGTGTGGGGAGAGAGAGAGAGAGAAGGGGAGGAGATGGGGGGAGTTTGTGAGAGAGGACAGAGAGAGGAAGAGAGGGGAAGAGAGGGAAAGGGAG
Source organism: Homarus gammarus (assembly GCA_958450375.1). NCBI lineage: Eukaryota > Metazoa > Arthropoda > Malacostraca > Decapoda > Nephropidae > Homarus > Homarus gammarus. Next base: position 11,812,005 of record CAUDMG010002538.1, read on the forward strand.
GGGAGAGGTTGAATCAGGAGTCGGCTTTATTAAATTACGGACAGGTTATGTGGCCTTCGTGAATCGATTTCCGGTGAACACTTTGTGGTGTGTGTGTGTGTGTGTGTGTGTGTGTGTGTGTGTGTGAGTTAGAGGGTAGACGAGACTCCTCATTCATTCTGTGTTTCTGTAGGAATTCCAAGAGGATGTTTTTATTACTGTTTACTCATGATCCTTGATGAGTTAATCGAGTGTTTGAGAGGTTATTGGTTTACAGTCGAGGAGAATAAGATGTGGGATGAATTATAAGAGGTTGGGTGTTGACCACAGAGGCGATAGTGAGCAGAATATGAACACTATTTCAAAGGATTGGGTTAGTTATATGAGGTATGCTTAAAGTCATGAGAGATGGGTCATGTGTAGTTTAGAGGTTAAATGGAATATTTATAATACAAGGTATATATATATGTTATTTGTCATACGTTACAGCATTGACCAGAATTTCATCAACTCTTCACTACCGGGACTTTACTTTAATATTTTATTCAGCAGAGATGTGACACTGTAGTGGTTAATGTTGTCATTTATATGTTTCAGGGAGACGATGGAGAGCATGTTATCAGAGCACCCTTACTTCCGCACCGCCCTGGCGCCCTCCCTGGAGGCACACCAAAGCACCGCCTCGCCTCTCTCCCTGGAGGAGCGCGCTGTCCTCGCCGCCCGCGCCCACATGTTCTTCCGTTCCTCACACACTTCTACACCCACCACCCCGACGACATCCCTCGCCACCACTTCGTTAGCCCCACCTTCGTCTTCGTTCTCCACAGGCGGGCTGGGGACAGGACTAGGGCCGAGCTTGGGCTCGGGTCTGGGCGGTCTCGGAAACTTGCCTCCCGCCATCTCCCAGCTGTACAACCTTGGGGCCGGGAGGGCGGCCTCCACACCCTCGCCCGTCAACTTACCGCTGCAGCTGTGGTCACAGTGGGCAGCATTGCACGGTCTCAACCAAGTGAATGCCACGTTGCTGGCCCACCACGCCTCGCTCACAGCAGCTGCCGCCGCCCACAACTCCCCTACGGGCGTGGGACCTGTATCGAGAGAGAGCGGAGCTACGTCCTCGCAGTCCAGCAGTACAGGTGGAGGTGATGGCGGAGTGAGGCTGCCCCGGCCTGTCTATCCTCCATTAGCGCCTGGCTTACATCGCTTCGCCCCTTACTTTCACCCCAAGGGCAGCGCCTCGCCCACACACCAGCGGCCGGGCTCTCCCGATCCCCGACCTCCACCTGAAGGATCGCCGGGCCAGCCAGCCTGAACCAGGCTAACCCGGACCGACGACCAACACCGGTCTCCGGACCCCGGTCCTCCCCTCATCCCCTATCGCCAAGTGGCCAGCAACACTTGGCCCCACCGTAGTAACGGTGCAATGCCCAGCGGACACCCTGGTAATGCCTTCCACCATTACACAGGTCATGGGCTTGACCGTGACACACAGCACCTACAAGTGACGGACACAACACCTGCCCATGACAACCATCAGCGACAAACAATGGTTGTTGAACATTCCAGGACCTCAACACTTCCGCAACATTACAGCCAGACTGACAACAATGTGGACAAACATTGACCTTCAAGCAGGATTCTAAGTGAACAGTCACTGAAGCACATAGGAGTGTGAGTCAGTGAGTCAGGAAGCTGTAAGTAAGTGATGTTTACATATTACAGCGGCTGTATCAGTGCAGTGAGGAACCTCCTGCAAATTTATGTGTCAGAACGTAACATCATTTTTAGGTCCAGAACTTGATGCGAGCAACTTAACTCAGCAGCCGATACTACGGTGAAGACGGACTTGATACAGATAATGGGAGGATAGAAACCGAACCAAGTAACACACCAGGACCCGTAGAGTCTTCTGCCTCTACACTCTGTACCACCGCATCTGCAGCAGGTCCGGGGACCAGGCAGGACAGACTCTCGCCTGCTCTTGACGGCTTCACCAGTGGAGTGTTCAGGTCACAAAGATATAACACACTGCACAAGAAGGCAAACCTCAGACTAATCAATACATGTGTAAAACAACAACATAGAGTTAACTAGTTATAATACTGTACTTTGTGCCACATTAAAATTCACACAAAAAAAACAAAACACGTCAGGAGTGAATAAAACATTTAGTGAGATTTCTCACTGCCAAACTTACTTCGAATCTAAAGTATAAAAAAAATATGTTGTGTAAAAAATACATATTAACCCACAACTACGGCGCTCCTGTCCACCACAATCCTCGCAACTGTAGAATCTTAGTGAACATATAGCACGTGGGGAAAGCTTTGGTGTAACAATCTTAACTCCCAAACAATATATTATAAGCGTTACGTTTTAGGTATAATTACTTACCTCTATCACTTTGTTTTCCTAACTGTTTTATTATTATTTTTTTTTAGCAACCAAAACCTTGTGTAATAGTTTGGGCGGGAGAAAATACTGCCATTGGTAAAACAGCGAGTGTAAATTAACCACACAGATTTACCCTTAAACATTGCCAAACACACTTATGCCAAACACACTCATGCCAAACACACTCATGCCAAACACACTCATGCCAAACACACTCATGCCAAACACACTCATTGCCAAACATACTCATGCCAAACACACTCATGCCAAACACACTCATTGCCAAACACACTCATGCCAAACACACTTATGCCAAACACACTCATGCCAAACACACTCATGCCAATCACACTCATGCCAAACACACTCATGCCAAACACACTCATGCCAAACACACTCATGTCTCTAATACACTTTGGTGCCTTTTGGAGCATGTTTATTACACCTGACTTACACAGGAATGTTAGTCAGTTAGTTTGAGAGTCTCCTTAAACCTTGAACGAAACTGATGAACAAATTCTGGTGTATTGAACTTGATAACATCCCGCCAAATACTTAATAAGAAATCTTTGTTTTCATACATTTTTTTTAAACCTTATCGACCTAAGGTATAAATCATTTAGATGTTAAAAATAATAATTGACAGCGTTATTACATACGTTTCTTTTTTTAATTTAGTTCTGTTCCAAATATTAAGAGCTGATGAAACACATTCCACATACAAACAAAATATTATTACCACCCAAAGTGTAAGTACATCAAAATTAGTGTAATATCACTGTGTTAATTGGAATAAAAATACTTTGAGTGTAAAGTACAATAGAATTTTGCCCATCATTTCTTTTTTTTCCAACCAGAATTTCTCCATTCCGTGCTGTAATAACATAAGTGTAATTATTGTTTAAAATGAGCAGCGATGACCCTAGTATTTATATTGTGATGCCGCCAGAGTCCTGTTATCGGTAATGGTAGGCTGATGAAGGGATTGGACCAAAAATATGTGTCGAAAACTGCGGTACATATCAGTCTTCAGTATGTTAATTTAAGACACATATGTTTCTTTTTTAATAATTATTTATGTTATTATGAAATCGAAATAATTTTTTTTTTCAATTTTAAATATTGGTAAATTTATATTAATTTCTAACTTATTTTCTCAGTTTTGCTTTTAACGTGTAACATTCCATTCTTCCTTTGCTATTAAATTAGTATTTCTCTGCATTTTTTTTTTACTGAATGAAGTGATCAATAAAATTGAATCATGAGAAACAGAATCAAAAACCACTATGGGATTTCAAACAGAAGACACGTAAGCTAAATTCATTTCCTCACATATACCAAAACTTAGACAAACATAATGTAGTACAGCCTATATAGCCTATTGTGGGAGGGAAGATGAGGCTAGCGAGTGTTTAGTAGGCTACAGATCACACACACACACACACACACACACACACACACACACACACACACACATAATAACAGTTTCCAGTATTTGTAAATGTACTTCTGAAGTTAAATAATATATAAATTTTTTTTTTTTTGACGAAGGAAGTGGTTAAATAATTTCTCCTATAAACAGATTCACTGATGTCTGCATTGTGCCAAAATAACGCCACTAGTTATGTATCTTTATGTTAGTCATTTAATTCACCTGTAGTATGTAATGATTTTTATTTTGCATGTTTTGTTCTTTACGTTTTGTTACGGTTTTCATTATTATTATTATTATGAATATTATTATCATATTTGTTGTCAATATCTATCTATCAATATTAATACTATTATTATGTTCTAGTATCATTATTACTATTATTATTACCATCGCTATTCTTACCATTACCACCAAATGCAAATACTACTACTACTACTACTATTAATGTTGATGAAATGCTTGAGTATGCTTGAGTGACCTGACAAGGGGCATGTCAGTAAGTAGTTAGACATGTATATAGTAATTTCTATAACGAAGTGCTTGTTCGTTAGTTTTGTATAGCTTCTTAAAAAAAAATTGGTGTTTTTTATATATATATAGTAAATAATAATAATAACCCTGTGACAGTTGAGACTATCTTGTGGTAATTATAATCCATGTGTAGTAGTGATAATACTTAATCTTTTGTAAACGTATGTAAGAACCAAAAAAAAAAAGTATATATATATAATTTTAGAAGGTTATTATAGCTCAGGTTGTTTAGATCAGCTGTGGCTTATTTCTTCTGTTAGTGGGGAAATTCATTCGTCATCAGAGAGGAAGAAGATTATGGAAGGAAGTATTTCTGAAGCAGGATTATAGAATGGGGTTATAATTATGTCGATTAATCCCTTGAGTACGATATGCTTTAAGCCATTGCCTACGGTGATTTATACTCTTGAGTACCATGACTTAACCCCTTGAGTACGATGACTTAACCCCTTGAGTACGATGACTTAACCCATTGCCTACGATGACTTAACCCCCTGAGTACGATGACTTAACCCCTTGACTACGATGACTTAGCCTCTTGAGCACACATGACTCAAGGAAGCAGGTCATCGTTCTTATGGGGTTAAGTTATCGAAGTCACAGGGTTAAGGCGTCGTATTCAAGGGGTTAAGAGCAGCATCGAATACCTTAACGCAAAGAAAATAACATTAGCGTCACCTCACAAGTAGAATAATGTTAATAATGAATCGTACAATGACAAAACAATATCCCTTATGAGTTAATAATGATGTAAACAAACCCTGGAAATAACAATGAAAATACAAAATAAAAAAAATCACTAACACTGTTCATTGTAAATCGTCAAATGTAAATGAATTCTTAATCATTGTGTTATGGTGTTAAGTATCTGATTTACATTTCATAATATGACTTAGCAAATCACAATGTTAATCAGGAAAGACATTCAGAAGATAACCTCCGTATAGATGTCTCCTCTACAGACACTGATTGTTGATATATCATAATGGATGAACTCAAATGGTAAATGAATGTTTAGTTGAGCCATTTCCCCTTCAAGCAGATTTCAGTCAATAATCTGATTAGGCTTCAATTGTTTCTTTAAGTTCTATGATGTAAATTACTATACAGTCATATACTTACAGAGAAAATTATAGTACAATAAGGACACTAAGGGATTGAATTTTTGGGATTTAACTTGTAAAGGGAAACTCATATAGTCTTTATATAAACGACGCAAGAAAATCATCAACATTTCACTAATTACAGTAATATGAATGGGTTATATTATGTCAAGTCTCAGGTGTCCCTTGTTTCAGGATTCTATTGTTAAAGATGAATCATGGCACAAACTATAATAACTTATCTAATTAACCTGCGAAAGAACAGTTCATATGTCACTTTTCTCTGTATCTAATCACCTTTTTTTGAGCTGTTTCAATCAGGTGAAGCAGATCATACCTGGATACAAAAGACGTCACATCTTGTATACCACCAAAGGTCAACAATGAGACGAGAATCACGTTTCATGACAGACTGATACTGAGTCTGTAAATGATACCTTAAAATCACGACACAAAGTTTGGGTTTGTTTACATAGTTCATAAGAAGTTCACCTGGTTCCCTGGGATACCAATAGTTATTACGACTTCCAAATATTCAGTATAAACATTATGAAGCTAAAAAAAATTTCCTAAAGTATTAAAAACAATTATATTGAAAAACTAATGGCAATGGATTTATTCAGATTTTTTTTTATTATAGATATTAATGAATTCTTATTTATCAAAGGAAATAAAGACTTTCTATTAGACTATTAGAGGGACCACCTATAACGGATCTCCTTCCCTAACTTATTCCACATAAAGATTAACCACCTTCATGTTATCTGCGGTGATGAGGTTAGGTTAGGTTAGGTTAGGTTAGGTTCGGTTAGCGTTAGGTTAGATTAGGTTAGCGTTACGTTGTTAAATATTCAGGTGAAATAAGCTAGTGGGAGGAAGAATCTCCAGGTGATTCAAAATGAGTAAACATCCAAGGTATGTCACCACACGCTTCTATAACGTCATGTCTTACCTTAATGAAATGATAATTACCAAGGGCATTATACAGGTAATTATGTAGAGAAAAAACATAAAAACATCGTTTTTTCTTACGAATTCATATTACTTATAGTCTTATATGGTCACATGTGTCAAGTGATTACCTCAGTAGAAACAAAATATGTAGAAAAAAAAATATGCCAGTAAATAAAGCAATTCTGAAAAGCCCAGCAAATAATAAAGGAAAAACTGGCTAAAAGTTCCTCTGCTCCTCACTCGCCTCTTCGGGGTTTTGACAACAATAAAATAATCAATAAATTTCATATGGCGTCAGTTGGGGCTTCATCCCGACTCCCTCAACATTGATATAATAAAATACACGGATGAACAACGTCCACAAAAAATAGTTAACTCTATGTTTGTGAACCTTATTTAAATTGTTCCAGATTGAAAGACATAAGAAAGTATAATTATTATCCATTATTAATTTCTCTAAGTGTTATATAGATATTTCACCCCTACCCTCCTTAACAGCTGATGATAATATTGTAAATATATATATACAAATATCTGTTCGGGCATTCACTCCTTGTGTTGGTAGGTCTAGTAATAATATGGTATATTTACTGTGCCTTTCACATTCCAGTGTTTATTTAAGTATTTCTCTAAAACAGATCCTTGTGGTGTGTGCTAAGTGACTATAGCGTGAGTCTGTTAACCTTTACTATTCATAAAAAAAATTACGCACCTACTAGTGAGTTTTATTTCCACCTCAACTTATTATTTACACTGTCATAATTATTCAATTCAGTATTAGTGTTTAATTTAAGTGTCAGTGCTTCATTATTGTACAATTTTATATATGCTAATCTAGAATACGCGCTTCAAGATATTATTATTTTTTTAAAGTGTGGTAATAACATCAACATAAGACTAAAGAAAAGGTTACAATCCTGTGCTACATAATTCATCCTGAAGGAGATATTGTACTGTAGGTTGTGTGCTCCTGCTTAATTCACCACTATATAGTGGTTCCCCCTCGTGGATAGCCGGCCCAAGGGCCACCTAGGCGTGAATTTGTTTAAGGTGTAGAAGCTGTCGCCAACACAACAACCACACCCTAAGTTAACGAGCTGCATGACCCAGTGTCAAGGAATGGTCCGAGAAGACCGGACAACTCGCCAACTGCAATGGCTAACCATTACCCCTGGAACACGATCCGCAAACCGATTTTACATCCAGGACCCCACTTGCTGCTGGGTAGACAGAGGCAAATAGCGTAAAGAAACTAGCCCAAAATTTCACCCTTGCCTGGGGATCGAACCTGGGTCCGTTCGCCTGTGAGGCGAGCATGCTAACCATTACACCACAGGTCGCCACGCTTCATACCCTCGGCAGCCTCTCCCTCCCACGTTGTTCCTACACATCCTTGGCTCCCTACAGTAGTTCCCTACACTCGCATCCTCATTAAGGACTTACTAACTAATGTCTGATGATAAAGATATGTCTGGTACACACATTGGAACTCCACTGGAATGTCTCAAAGGCAAACTGTAGCTCCCTAAACCACTTACATAAGACCAGTTTTATACATAAAGTCTGACAGTCAGTTATCACCTTACCATATACAGTCAGCCAGTCAGTCACCACACACAGGACTCTGTTTGCCTTCCCTGGTGGTCCTGATGACTTATACGTAAGGTATTTTTGGACAAGGTTCAACACAATGTCAGGACCAACCCCTTACTGAAGTCTGTTAAGTGATGGACAATAAAACATCCTGATTTTTATCTCACAAGTCAGAGTTTTTCCAAATATTAAACTGTATGATGATTGTGTGTGTGTGTGTGTGTGTGTGTGTGTGTGTGTGTGTGTGTGTGTGTGTGTGTGTGTGTGCAGAGATAACACAAAAAATAATGTTTCTTGATAGTCAATGCGATGATTCTAAGACCCCCTCCCAAAAGAACCTCTAAACACACACACACACACACACACACACACACACACACACACACACACAAGAGGGGGGTGGTTGAGGGTTTGCTTGTCAGTATTATACATACCAGAACCAAGAGGTGGAATATATCTAAATCCTGACAAAGGGGAGAGTGGAGGCGCCTCTGGCCGGGGTCGCTGGTGGATCTCTCCTGCCACCATACCACCAGCTGGAGGGAACACACACTCACTGTTGCCACAACCTCACCGCCGCCAAGCTTCTCATTCACCATCCCGAGAATACATGTAGCACTTGATCACACAAACACATATACTACCTAGCCGATGGTGTTTGTTCCTGACGTGGTAACATATGATTCTGGTTTTCATTTTAATCGAGTTAATTTGTGCAGGTATAGATATTTACCTGAATTATTTCGTATTTATCATCTAAGGTTTTTGGTATAGCAATAAATATTTAATTTTTTTTTGTCTAATTTGCATAATACTTTTTGTTTCTCCATTAAATGTATAGAAAGCATTGATGAATTTTGTATATACTGAAAAGCGATTTTTTTAACTATACAGTAAAACCTCTCTTTAACGGACTACATAGATATGAAAGTCCACTATATTGAGGGTCCGTTAGATATGAAACCCCCCCATCTAACGGATTATAGGAAGGGAGAAGTACGTTATATAATTATCTTACTGGAAAGAAATTCAGAGAAAATACAGTAACAATTATCGCTTCTAACACGTTTTTAATACACCCACATACTTACGCCACCCATCCACACCCATCCACCTACACACGTCTCCCATCCATCCACACCCATACACCTACACACGTCTCCCATCCATCCACACCCATCCACCAACACACGTCTCCCATCCATCCACACCCATCCACCAACACACGTCTCCCATCCATCCACACCCATCCACCTACACACGTCTCCCATCCATCCACACCCATACACCTACACACGTCTCCCATCCATCCACACCCATCCACCTACACACGTCTCCCATCCATCCACACCCATCCACCTACACACGTCTCCCATCCATCCACACCCATACACCTACACACTTCCCCCTACCCATCTACACACACACACGTCCAACCAACAGATCCCTCCTCCCTCTACCAGCGGTCTCATCTTTATTCATACAGCGACCCCTTGACACACGGAGGGGTACCAGCCAGGTTCCTCGTCGTGGAGATCTCGTCCCTCTATCTCTATCATTCTCTCTCTCTCTCTCGCTCGTTCCTGGTCTGGGGTCATAGCAAGGCATAAAGACCACTACGGGAAGGTTTACAACTTCCTCCTATAGCTAGCTCGGGTTACCTGTGTGGTGGGAGGAGATATGTTTGTTGAGGGCATGATGTGCGTCTTGTTATTGTGACATAAATTTTTCTATAGGTGGTGTGTGTGTGGGGGGGAGAGGTGTGTGGGGGGGGAGAGGTGTGTGGGGGAGGTTTGTTTATGCAGGAAGAGAGAGAGAGAGAGAGAGAGAGACAGAGAGAGAGAGAGACAGACAGAGAGAGAGAGAGAGAGAAATGGCACGAGACAGATAAATGGAAAAACAGACATAGAAAGATAAACAAGGTGAATAAAATTTATAGTAAGGGATTTGTTACAAGCTTCTTCACGGTCCACATCACCATTAATGAACCCTTTATACTAATGTCACCAGCCACTCACCCGTACACCCTGATTCCTAATTAAGGTGCTTCATCCCAGGTAGAAATTTAATATTGATTTTACTCCAATGCAAAAAAGCTTTTATATAAAACTCAGTTGCAATTGGTCGTTACTAATTAGCCACAAATGAACGAGTGATACCGTCATTAGGTATGATTAGTTTAAGGTACGATTTGTAAAAGCGTGTGAGGTACTAGAAGAGCCGGACACAAAACGAGGAGGTTAAGTTGGGCTGAGGGTTGTCTTACCGCTCGCACCTGGCAACACTGGAGGGGCTCCTGGACTCCCCACTGCGCCCGAGACAAGCATTCACGCCATCGCTCGGTGGCCCCGTCAGCTAGCCAGGTGGTCCGGCCTTCTGCTGTCAGTCTCTCTTTGTTACCTGCGTGAAGGAGCCTGCGCTGTCAGCTCTCCAAGGCTGCTAATGATGTTTGGATATCGCCTCAGTCGATTGACAAACAAGAGTGTGTTTGGAGGCGACGGCCACGGATGGTGATGGGGGCCAGTCTCTGGAACCCACGAGTTCGTCCTCGATACTTCCGCCAAGAGGAGAGAGATTTGGTAGCGCTTGTTGATCTTGGCATACCAGAGGCGGAGGGGAGGATCTGTTTCTTATGTTAGATGTTTCAGGTCTCCCTCTTTGGTGGTCTGTATGGTGGTAGTGGTGGCGGTGAGTGGTGGTGGTGGTGATGAGTGGTTATAATAATGGTGATGGGTTGCTTCCTTCTATTGCTACCGTTGTTGATGGTAGTTGTGGTACCAATCTCTCTCTCTGTTGTTGTTGTTAATATCATAACCTTCTCTCCTTCCTTGGTAATGGCTCTCGTCTGCTGGTCATTGTTTGTGTTTTAGGTGGTGGGTACAGTCCTGGTCTCTTGCTGCTTCTGTTAGTGAGGATAATGTCTCTCGTTGGCTGTTATTGTCCTTGGTAGTTGTAACTTTCTTCTCTTCTTGTGGTGGTGGTGGTTGTAGCCTTCTGTTGTTGTTATTGTTGATACTGGTTGTAGTTATCACTGGACTTAGTTTTTACGCCTGGCAGAGTCGCATCATCTGGCTGGGGGGAAACGTCTCCTCTAGTTAACCAGTCAGTGAGGAAAGACGTTCGTTCATATGACTAAATAAACATAGTCGGGAAAAGATGAAACTACTCCGAGAAGACGTATTCATTATGTTGATAGTTTAAAATTACAAAATCAAAATCAAATTCTAATTCACTTTGACCAGTAGTTAAAGAAAGAACTGAGGAGGTACCGAGTAAAAATTGTGGCTTGAAAAGTTTTGAAATAAAAATTAAACTGTAAAAAAAAAAGGCAATTAGCAATGTATCTTTCACGTAATTACTTAATATATTCCCCAGAAGACACGACTAATGTAATTACTTGAAACTGATGCAAATCGTCTAGCATTTTGAAATAATTTTTTTTTTTCGGATTTCCTGAAAATTATCTTTCTTTTCCCTAAAAACTTTATTAATTTCACCTGATGATTAAAAAAAACCCTAACACTACCTGGGTGGGTTAGGTTAGGTTAGAACTAATCTTAATATAATCCAGTTTTCTTGCCATAATTTATAATCATTACAGACAATAAAGGAAGATTGAAAATTATATAGTACTCATTAACCCTCATTGCTCTTGAGATATATTTTACTGATAGTTTAAACACATGACAATTATTTCCCCCTGAATAATATATAATCTTGTAGAGGAAAAAAAAGGTTGTTCTATTAGCATACATAATCACTTGAGAACATAGTAAGAATAAAAGATGTTACTTAGACTCAATATACGTAATAAAAGGAATACATTACGTTAAGTTTATGTAAATTTAGTGATATGTTTATTTTGGAGGCTAATTACTTCATAGTATTAATGTTTCATGTTGTTTTAATATTTTACTAATTTATTTATAACATGAGATGAACGTTGACGTATAAGGTAACGGATGGTTTCGTAATACTTGGCTGTGTTACATTAAAGTTCCGTACTGTACTTTTCTCTTGACTATAAGGGATACAGCACTCGTCTCCTGTTCAAAAGAGTCACTGGTTCGATTCCATGTGAAACTCTTAGTTCACCCAGCTGTGAATAGGTACCTAATTTAACAGTTTGGAAAGTGAGAGTGATCGAGTACAGTATCTGTCAAGCTGCCTCCTTATGTAACCTACCTAAGGCTTAGTGTGTACTTTCAACACATCATAACAACAACAGCAGGGAATTATTTTTGTTTTTCTTGCCTTATGTTATGTAGTTGTTGAAACATCGATATACATACGAACAACAACAGCAACAACAACACAGGTGAATAAAGAATACATATATTAATTAATTCAAGTCACTAGGCAAGTTACCCGGCGTCGCCCAGGTGGAGAGACAAGCATTAGTGTACGCCCATCCCCAAGGCGACCCGCACCTCCCTACCAAATTTCACCTCTCTCTATCTTTCAAAACTGTCGAAATGCACAAGGAAGACACAAACATACAGAGAAACAGACGGAAACAGACAGAGAATGTGGTAAAGGTAAACGACTAGGGTGGTGTCTGTCTGTGTAGTAGGGGATGAGGTTGGTGACGGTAGACGGGCGCCCCTAGACGACGCAGTATAGCCGTCAAGAATCGTGAGTGGTGGATGGCATTCAAAGCTGGCGGACCCTCCCACACATCCATACCTAGATTCCTCACTGTTCACCTCGCACCAGATGTTCCAGTCAAAAAACACAGTAGCGATATATATGAATTTTTGTACATGATTCATTGACCGAGTAATTAGGGTCAGGTATGGTATTACATTGTATTTACCTTTATATATAACTGAGGTTCATTAAGTGCTTCGGTTTATAGACTTGAAGAATAGAGAATAAATGTGTGGAAGAAGATTAAGATAATTTTAAATAATATGATAAAACAGAGAAAGAGAGAGAGATAGGGGGGTGAGGGGGGGAGGAACTGCCCATGGTGAACTAAGAACAGGTTTCAAGCACATATCCTCCACCCTGTAAGTTCCTTCGGTAGGTGACGCAGACGACGCCTGTATCGCCACACACCTACACTGGGGGGAGGGGGGGGGGGGTGGGGAGGGGGAGCACTACACTTCCCACTGTACTTTAAATATCACAAATATTTAATTAGAATAAATATAAAACAAAAAATATAAAGAACGTAAAACAAGATCCTATATACAAACGTATTTACAATTTGATAACCTATAAGAAAATGCTGACTGGTGGACTGAGTAATGGCGGATGGTGACTAAAACCTGACGCAGAAAAAAGCACAAAACGCTCACGCTAATTTTATAATGAATAGTTATATCAATACCACCTATAATCATACACGAAATATACCAAGGCACTTCATAACTCACAATAATTACATTAAGTTGGAGTAACAATGAGAAGCACTCCCAAATACCTGTAACAAGTCTCCAGATACCTGAGGTGTACACAACCAGCCGCCCAGCCTGTCACTGATTCGTAGGTACCAGACAGGGCATCACAACACCTTCATACTCAGACACGAAACTATCATTATTCATAACACCAAACTTACATTATGTTACACAATATATAAAACACATTACATAATAATAACATCACCTAAAATAAAACATGTAACGATGTAAACTAATTAGATAAAATATAAATTAATATGTAGAAAATATTACTAAGAATGGAAACTAACCCAAGTCAGGTTTCACAAAGTCGAACTCTAATTTGAACCTAACTAAAGCAGTCTTGTATAACATAGTCAAAATACAGTTATATATTTACAGTCATACCCTGAAGGACCACTTTTATGAGTATCTTAGTTACTGTAGATACGTTTCTCACCTGATCTCACCTGGTCTGTCACACCTGGTCACTTCACCTTGACTCACCTTCTCTACCTGGTCTCATATTCTCTCACCTGTTCTATACCTTAAACAAACAACACCAAGAGGGTAGAATTTGTGTTGATGTTAGTGTTGCATGATGATGACTGTTGTTGACATGTTGTAGAGTCGGTGATGAACAACCACTTACAGTGTAAACAACGATGACAAGCATTTTCTTACACGTGTTAAATAATGCTGAAAATATTTTGGGTATTATAAGTTAAGGAATTTTTTAACGATTAGGAACCTCAGTTTATTTCACCTCATGATTAAATTCCTTAAAGCTAACCTAACCTAACCTAACCTCACCAAACCAAAGCTAATGACAGAACAGTGATAAGAAGGAACAAGTGTATCTATATAACCGAAAAGAGAGAGAGAGAGAGAGAGAGAGAGAGAGAGAGAGAGAGACTGAACATTAGAAGTAAGTAATAATAGAGAAAATGAGAGATAGAAAGATAACCAGAGAGACATACGCGAACAGATTTGTATATAGACAAGAAAAGAGAGACGAGCAAAACCAACTGAGTAACAGTCAGAGGCAGAGGGAAGTGCATTAAGAAAGAGGAAGGAGATGCAGAAGAGGAAGAGGAGGTGGAAGAGGAGGAGGTGGAAGAGGAGGAGGTGGAAGAGGAGGAGAAGGGGGAGGAGGTGGAAGAAGAGGAGGAGGTGGAGGAGGAGGAGGATAAGGAGGAGGGAGAGGTGAGCATCAAATATCATACTTACCTGTCATGATTGAAGCAGAACACCTTGAAACACACTGAATATATTAAATCCTCACTTCCCTACCTTCCCTCACCTCCCTCACTTACCTCCCACTAGTATATAACCTGGCATGAGCCATTGTCCTTTATCGCTTGTAAGAGGCAGAAGAATCCCGTTTACAGTGAAGGCAAGACCATTTCGACTTTTTCATAGTGGTATTTAAAGTGGTTCCGGGTAAGAAAGAAGAGACGTAATGGTGGCTATTCGGGAGGGATTTGGCCGCTAGTGGGACAAGTGGAGAACTTCCCAACGGAGGCGAGAGAAGATGTGGTGTCATCAGCCATTGTCCGCTAAGACGGTAAAAAATGAGTCATAGCGCCGCCTACATCTGGAGTGTAACCATTCACCACTGATCACTTGCCTTTGAAATGGATATCATCCCGTTCCGCCTGCCTAATGTAGCAGTTAGTACTAGTGTAATCTCTCTCGATATATTGCTCTTTATTTTTTGCTTCTTGGTTAAGACGACTACGTATGTAATTCATCTCTAGAGATTATATTTCTTTTCTTGTGTGAACATTGAGATTATTTATTGCTGCAAGAGACAAATGACTCTTCCTTAGTGATAAATATTCACAATGATATTCAATTGTACTTAACGAGTAAAACACTTGTAGCTGTTCAGTCAATGTTCAATACTGTAAAGTGATAATGATATCTGTTGTAAATTATCTGTATGATTCAAGATTTCTTTATATCAGTAAATGAAAAGAATTTGTATATATAAAACTATTTCTTAAAAGGCAGGACCAGAGCTTAGCAGTAGCTTTGGATCAGAGTGAAAAGAAACCACAAGAGAATCAAATACCAGAGACTGTTCAGGTCAGTGAAACGAAGAGGGAGGTGGGGGGGGGGGGCACAAGAATCCCCCCCCCCCCCCCCGTCAGTAGTGGTGACGGTAAACAAACAGGGAGCGAAAATACCATCCTGCGGTACGCCACCAAGGCAGCACCGGCCCACCATCATCAACCATTGTTCCCTCACAATTGACGCCAGTTTGACGCTTTAACAAATACCCCAATTATAAAGAGAAAGATCTGGGGAGTCATGGCGGCAGTGTGGCCAAGTCGGACACCTGATGATACCAGTCCTATGATACGTTGGAGTCCACAGTGACGTAATGATGACGCCTTTTAAATGGGTAGGTGTGAATTCTATCTATTTATCTATCTATCTTAATACAATACAACCTTGATTTCCTTGCACTTAATGCTAATCAGCCTTTAAGTCACAGACACACACGTAACTAATACACAATATCTCTCTATAAACTGGAGATCCTATACCATGGTAGCTAATACGTGGAGAAGTCGTTTATCTAATGTAATTATTAAATGTGTGTGAAATGTCTGTTCATGAACATAGAGACATATAACATACATACATACATACATACATACATACATACACACATACATACATACATACATACATACGCGCACATGTATATTATCAGTGTTACTTTAATCTATTTTGAAATATTCCTCAAAGTCATCCACAAGAAAGGAACATTCTTCGGAAAGTTTCCCTCAGTGACCACACGCAGAGAAAGTGTTGTCACGGTGGCAAATGGTGGCAGAGGGGTGACAATAGTAACTATAACCCGGTAAAGAAATTAAAAAACAAAAAAGATAAGTAAAAGAAAAAATACAAATAAATAAAAAAGTATAAAAAAAAAAATAAAAATAGAAAAAAAATACGAAACTAAAATAAATGAAAAAAAATTATTGATATTTTTTTTTTGGTGGGGGGAGGAGGGGAGGAGGGAGGGGGAGGGGGGTATCTATGAATTCCAGATTTACCGTCACATTCCTCTCTAGTTATTGATAAAGACTCAATTCTTTCTCAACCATAACTTAGAACGATAGTCTTGCTGTAAACGACGTAAATGTCACATAAAGAAAGTGAAATAGTGTATTTGGCACCTTATGTATTACTATGTATTACTATGTATGTATACCCAGGAACACATGTATCATACGTGACTCATTGACTGCTGTTAGGGGAGGGGAAGGAGGAAGAGGAGGGGGGAAGGGAAGAGGCGGGGGAGTAGGGAGGTTGAGGGAGGAAGGAGAATATAGGAAGGGAGAGGAAGGGGGAAATTGAATCAGGAGGAAGGGGTAGGAAGGGAGAAGAGAGAAAGTAGGAAAGGGAGGGAAGGGAGGAAGGCGAGGGAGAGGAAGGGAAAAGTTGAGGGAAGAGGGGAGAGAGAGAGAGAGAGAGAGGGGGGGGGAAGATAAAGGAGGGAAGAGGAACGAAAATAACTTGTAGAAAGAACATTGGCTCCAGTTAGAAAAAAAATTACCCTTATAAATCTTTCTCTATATTTCAACTCCTTCAGAAACTAAATATATAAACTTTATAATATAATCAACCTAAATCCCATCATATAATAACTATCTCTCTCTCTCTCTCTCTCTCTCTCTCTCTCTCTCTCTCTCTCTCTCTCTCTTTATATATATATTTTAATTAACTTAAATAATTATCTCGATATTCTATAGTCCATATATCTTGTGTATATAATATTTATTGTAGGATATATAATAACTGAAATCAAATATATACCTAAAGACATATTATAATAATCATTCATATTATTTAAAAGAAACTTAAGACTCAAAATATAATAATAATAATAATAATAATAATAATAATAATAATAAAAATGGATCCCCAAACGAGAAACAATAAAGACACACACACACACACACACACACACACACACACACACACACACACACACACAAACACACATATATCATCTCAATTCATTCTATCACTCAACCTTGTTTCCTTACTATGCAGCGTACAGAACTAAACCTCCTCCATCCCTACTAACATCAACTAACGGTAGGGAGGAAAACCAATTCAAAGTCTAAATCAAATCGTAGTTAGAGACGAGGGGCAGAGACGGGAGGGAATAGCGTGATTAAACGATGAACCTGGACGGACATCAGCGGAGGGGGACTGACACGTAACTCAGCCGCAAAGTGTGCAAGGGAGGCTGATAATGTAGACGGTGTGAGGAGGAGGAAGAGGAAGAACGGGAAGAGGAACAGGAAGAGGAACAGGAGGAACAGGAGGAACAGTAGGAAGAAGAGGAGGAGGAAGAGGTATCTGATAATGGAAACTCCTCTGTAGGTAAAATATATAGGAAGAGGAGGAGGAGGAGGAGGAAGAAGAAGGAAAAGGAAGAGAGAAAGAGAGTAGGAGAGAAAATGACAAGAAAGTGTAAAAAATAATGCATAAAAGAGAAGAATAATGACCCAAGAAATATAAAAAAATATAAAATAAGATAAATGGAAAAAAAAGGACAGAGCGATGGAGACGGAGAGAGAATAGACAGTCATATAAGACAGTCATTGTGAGAGAAAGAGACAGAAAAAAGAGGAGAAATCTCATTACAGTATGATAAATGCTTACAGAGTGAGAGGCAACAGATAGACGGTCTGAGACATTGACGGGTAGAGAGAATGGGAAAATGAAACGGAAAAGACAGAGAAGTATGCAGGTAAGGAGAGACAGACAGGTAGACAGACAGATACACAATATAGAGACTATAGAGACAGGCAAACTGATAAACAGACAGAAGAATCAGAGAGAGAACACAGACAGAAAGAGACAGAAAGACAGAACCAAAGAGACAGAGAAGAAGAATAAGAGGAAGAAAACAAAACCTCCCCTCCCTCCTCTCCCCTACCCCTCCCCCCTCACCCTACCCTCCCATTACCCCTCCCTCCCCTATCTCGCCCCTTCCCCTCACCTCCCCCCTCACCCTACTCTCCCACTACCCCCTCCTCTTCCCCTCCTCCCCCTCTCTCCTACTACCCCCTCCCCCTACCATCATCCCCTTCCACTTCCCTACTCTTTCCCCTCCCCACTCTCTCCTACCTCCCCCTCCCCTTCTCATCTACCCCCCTCCCCCCTCTCCTACCCCCTCCCCCTCTCTCCTACCCCCCTCCCCCCCTCTCTCCTACCCCCTCCACCTCTCTCCTATCCCCCTCCCCCCCCTCTCTCCTACCTCCCCTCCCCTTCTCTTCCCTACCCCTCCCCCCCCCTACCATGATCTGTTCTCCCACAAAGGAATGTCAGCTTAGTGTGGGGTATTAAGTCCCTGCTGTACATTCATCTGCCTTTGCTCCCAAATCCTTTTAAAGAATTACCATTAACTTTTATCTCAACCTATGGCGGAGAAACGTGACTTATGATATAGTCTTCTTCAACTAAATTTTTAATCCATTCCTTTAAATATTCAGTTTTGTGTCTGTCTGTCTATCTGTCTGTCTGTCTGTCTGTCTGTCTGTCTGTCTGCTAGAACTGACGCCTTATTCCTACCCTGTCTGTCGATCTCTTTGTTATTCACCTAGATATGATTTCCTCTCTCTCTCTCTCTCTCTCTCTCTCTCTCTCTCTCTCTCTCTCTCTCTCTCTCTCCTAGACATGACACGCCCCCTTTCCACGTCTCCCTACCTAACAAAAAAAAAAAAAATCAAGGTGTCTTATTTTATTAGTATTCACACGTAAAGACGACACACAATTTGGACCTTTGAGTCGAAATTATAATCAGGGTCACAAATGAACCGCATGACGAAGAAAAAAGAGGAAGGGAATTACTACTCATTTTTCCTACAATAAAACCGCACTGTTTGTCACGCGGTTGGGGATTAAATGGTGATGGTGGGGTAGAAAATAACCGAGGTAGGGAAAAAATTGCGGTGTTGGGGGGTGGTGGTGGGGAGAATAGTAGTGGTAGTGGTAGGGTAAGAGGGAGGGAGGATAGGAGTGGTGGGGGAAAATAGTAGTGGTAGTGGTAGGGTAAGAGGAAGGGAGGATGGGAGTGGTGGGGGAAAATAGTAGTGGTAGTGGTAGGGTAAGAGGAAGGGAAGATGGGAGTGGTGGGGGAAAATAGTAGTGGTAGTGGTAGGGTAAGAGGGAAGAAAGACAGGGGTGGTGGGGAAGAATTGTTGTGCTAAGGGAATAAAAAAAAATTTCTTCGAGGGGAAATAAATCACCTAGGGGAAAAAAATACCCATATATGTGAAGAGAAATATTAAAGAGATAAACCACTAGCAGGGGAAAAAAGACGGAAAAGGGAAAAAAATGCATGAGTGGGAAAATAAATAAAAAAACAAGAGAAACAGCTGTAGATTTGTGAGTCATAATTTATTTCTCTGTGAATAAATCAGAAAGAATAAATCACAGTTCCAATAATGTGGGATCGAACTAAAGTAACCAATATCTGAGGAACGAGTATAATGACCTCTACACCACCACCTTATAACTTTAATCCATATTTGTAAAAGTTTGTAAAAAAAAATATATATCGAAAATATGAAAGCATATAAGTTAACAATATATTCAGACCTAAACTAAACTTGAATCTGAAAACATTAAAAAAAATAATAATAACAATATAAATAAAACAATTGAAATAAAACATATGAAAGAAAAATAAGTCAAAACAAAAACAATATTAAGAAAAAAAATATAAATAAAATATTCAGTAATATTTCTTTCTGTGTGAACTTTCAATGTAACACGGAAATAGAACTCCTTTCCTTCCTACTCTCCTTCCTTCCTTCCTTTCTACCTCCTTCCCTTTCTTCTTATACCTCCTTCTCTCTTCTTCCCCTTCTTCTTCCCCCTTTCGTTCTTTCTCCCTATCCTCCTCCTCCTTTCCCCTCACCCCTCTATCTATTCCCCTTCTCTTCTCCCCTTCCTCCTCCTCCTCCTCCTCCTTCTCCTCTCCATCACCTCCTCCTCCTCCTCCTCTTCCTCCCCACCAATACCCTTCAGTCACTCCTCCTCATCCTCTTCCCCACCAACACTCGTCCACCTCTCTTCTTCTTCCTCCTCCTCCCCAACAACCTTCCTCCTCCTCCTCTCCCCCTCCTCCCCCCCATCCTCCCCGGGTCGTGGGTAATATGTAACTTGTGGCAGCGGCTGTGGTGAGGCACCTTATTGGTGTGTGTGTGTGTGTGTGTGTGTGTGTGAGAGAAGAGAGTCTGTGTGCGTTCGTGTATTTGTGTTTGTGTGTACGTATATGGACAGGTGTTTGTTTATGTGTGTATGTGTGTGTGTGTGTGTGTGTCAGAGAAAGAGAGTCTGTGTGCGTTCGTGTATATGTGTTTGTGTGTACGTATTTTTACGAACCACGCCATCCATTGTCCTGATCTACCTACCCAGCACCACGAGCAACGCCATCTAGGGACGAAACACGAGTATGACTCGTCTTAGTTACCACTCCCGGGTGTCCCTTCTCCATATCCTGGTTGTTGCGTCACCTCCTCAAAGTCTTCTTCGTCAGTTCGAGTTCGAGGAGAGAGCACTTCACTCTGGGAAGTGACCACAGGATCACCTATCCTGGAAACCTACGGCACAGTGACTACCTACCGTCTTCTACAATACTCAGCCTTGCCCGTCAGCCATCTCAGCTCCTCACTTAAGTATTTGTAATCTTGTATTGCCTCTCCCACCTCCACCTTGCTTCACGATTGTTTTATGTTGTATTAATATGTATATACTGTTAATGTTTAGGTTAAGTTTGGTTAAGGGTAATTTATAGGAAGCTGAATATTTTGTTAAGGAATTTATGGTACTTTATTATACACAACGAAAACTCTCATCCTTTGTCTTCCCTTTTATAGTCCGATTGTCTTTGTTTTTTTATTGTTGTTGCCTGTTGGGATCTGGGTAGACCTTTAACTATATTCTAAATCCCCAACTCGTAACAATATATGGACAGGTGTTTGTTTATGTGTGTGTGTGTGTGTGTGTGTGTGTGTGTGAAGCGGTGAACAGTCTTATTAACAAGTCATTAAGAACAACATTAAACAAGTGTATATACTCATCAGATGGTTAATTACTCTAAGCCAAACCTAACCTAATCTAACCTAACCTAAACCTAACCTAACCTAACCTAAACCTAAACCTAACCTAACCTAACCTAACCTAAACCTAACCTAACCTAAACCTAACCTAAACCTAACCTAACCTAACCTTACATCTCATTCCTTAAGTAAAAGTGTAAATGTTCAAGTGTGTTGTGTCTCCCAAGTGTGTGATCGATACTTAAATAAGTAAATGGAAGATTTGTAAAGTACTTATATTCATTTATTGACTTTGCCTATGAAAGTGTTTGGAAGTGTTAAGTGTTAAGTAATGATGTAGTGAGAGAGTTTGCTGTACCGAGAGGTTAACGAGAGAGAGAGTGAGAGAGAGAGAGAGAGAGAGAGAGAGAGAGAGAGAGAGAGAGAGAGAGAGAGAATTCTGCCCCCAACGAAAGAGAAACTAAAAATAAGGGAAATAGAAAAAGGAAGATGAATAGTCAATGGAAAGATAAAAAATAAAACGAAGAAAAATTGAGAGATACGAAATATAGGAGAGAAAGAAAGAAAGAAAGAAAGAGACACAGACACAGATAAAAGATAAATAAAGAGAAAGAGGAAGAGAGAAACAGACAGATAGACAGTTAGATAGATAGATAGATAGATAGATAGATAGAAAAAAGGAGAAAGAGAGTAGAATTGAGAGAAAGTGAAGGACAGAGAAAGAGAGAGAGAGAGAGAGAGAGCGAGAGAGAGAGAGAGAATCAATATATACAGACACCATCCACCAGGTCTGTTAAAGGAAGATATCTTGGCTGTTGACTGTCTGTTGGGTCTCTGTTGTATTTCTTTCTTGCTTTCTTTCTTTCTTTTTTCTTTTTTACCTCCATTTCTGTCTACCTATTCCTCAGGCTGTGAGTTTTTACACCCCCTCCTCTCTCTCTCTCTCTCTCTCTCTCTCTCTCTCTCTCTCTCTCTTATTTGCTTTATCTAGTCACTCTTTGTATGCATGTATGTATGTATGTATGTATGTATGTATGTAATTCTCAATCAATCTATCTTTCGCTTAACCTAACCTAACCAAATCTAACCAAACCTAACCTAACCTAACCTAACCAAATCTAGCCTGACCTAACCTAACCCCAAGAGAAATAATTGTGGTTCGCTACTCAAGAATTTCCAGATAGTAAAATAATTTGTTAGTTGGGTGTAACAAGGGTGTGTGTGTGTGTGTGTGTGTGTGTGTGTGTGTGTGTGTGTGTCCCACTCGCCGGGTCACGAGCACAGGTCATAAAAGGGTCATCAACTACACGTTTACGAGGTCATGGCGGGACGGTGCTCGTATGACCTCTGAGGAGAAGAGAACTTTTTCTTTTAGTTGGAAATTGACCCAAGTAGTTGAGGTGGCGGTGTGGTGGAATGTTGGGGGGGGGGAGGAGGAGCAGGAGGAGGAGGAGGAGGAGGAAGAGGAGGAGGAGGAGGAGGAAGAGGAGGAAGAGGAGGAGGAGGAGGAGGAGGAGGAAGAGGAGGAGCACGAAAGGGAAGATGACGAGGGGAAAAGGAGGAGAAAAGGTTAACCTAGCCTAACCTAACCTAACCTAACCTAACCTAACCTAACCTGCTCCATATATCAACAAATCAATTACCTTATTTACTCATTTACAAATATATATAAAAAAAGTCGAATTTCTATTAATAAAAAAGACATAACTTGAATACTAACAAACGAATAATAATTACTACTTTGGTTTCTTAATTCAGGTTTGCATAATCAACATTTGGAAATATTAATACTGTATGACGATTAAAACTCATATTATCAGTGAAAGAAAACTAATTATTATTTTCTTTGGCAATATTATTTAAATTTTCTTTCAATGTAAATCTATATCATTGGTTAATTTCTAAACTTCAGTACAGGTTCAAAATCTTCAATGGATTATGTTGAATATCTCCACAGAAATGGTCCATATAAGGTTGATTGACAGGTAATAATAGCGAGAACACCTGACTGTATTCAAATTAAGGTAATTTACTCTACTTACCTGGCTGGCTCTGATGGTACTGAGAACACAGGTATGATTCAATGTGCTGGTGCTCCTCATCTTCCTCCTCTTCTCTCACTTTTTTCTTCCTTTTCTCTATATTTATCTGGGTGTGTTATCTTCTTCCTTCTCTCTCTCTTTCTCTCAAGTACCGTCGTTACCTCCTCCTCCTCCTCCAAGAGTGAAACACCTCCTCCTCCTCCTCCTCCTCCAGTAAGGTATCTTCACTACGTTCTCCAGAGTAAGGTTCCTCCATTACCTCCTCCTCCTCCAGAGTGGGGCCATCTCTCCCTCCATTACCTCCCTCTCTCCCTAGCGGCGACGGTGAGAGAAGGGAGCGTATGCCTCACACACACACAGTTTAGTCTCCCCTCGTAGGGACATAACAAACTCCCCTCACCACGAGCCTCGCTTGGGGAGATTCCGGCACCCATGGAACCGATAAGAAAAATTGGTTCTATCAAAATGATAAAGCCTCTAATATCGGAGTAATCTGGCCCCTTCGCCCCTCCCCTCACTAACCTTCCCCTCGGAGCCCGGAGAATCCCCTCTCTATTAGAATCATTCAACATTATCGTTTCAAGCATCTAAAGCGTGAAATTTGCTCCCCTTGTCATCCAATTGTTCTTCCTGACGCCGAGTGAGAGTCTCCACCCACCTATAAACTCTCTCAGTTGTTAGCTTTTTTTTTGGCTAAGTTAATGACGCTTTTGTTAATTTTCGCTAAAATAGATTTTCCTTATAGAGGCGGACGAAGGATGGCAGTGGTGGCCCTGAGAGACGAGCAGGAGGAAGGTGTTTTGTGTCCATCTTGAGTTTTGTTGTATAAGTTGTAACTCGAGCATCTGGCTGCTGAAAAACACCCTAACTGGCAACATCTCACTAGTTAGCTCTATCTGCAAATCGTTTAGCAGCCCTGGTTCACGGCACCTCCGGGCAAGAGGGGCACAAGGGAGATCCTTCTGCCCTCCATTTCTAGACGCGTTTCCTCGCTCATTTTTTAGATATTACCCTCTCCTGTGGCGGCAAAAACACGCCTGCCGAATATTTCCCGCGTCCTGGCCAGACACACATGGTAATATCGGGCCAGAAGCTCCCTGGAGGGCACCGTAGCCTTTCCTTTTTTCTATCACCTCAGCGACGGCCTGTACGCCTTTCAACATCGGTGTCGCCATTTTGTATATAGATGGCGCATTACTCGCTCCGTCGCCCTCACGGATAAGACTCCAGGAGCCGCTGGATTCGAACCTGGAAAATGGGATAGTGAGAGAGGGGGTGGGATGGGGAGGAGGGAAGGAGCCCGCTGGAAGATATGAGTGGACGGGTGGATGACAACGTCGCACAGTAGGGCTTTATGTTAATGAGGGGGAATGTGTTGTTTAGGCGAGGTTTGGCGCGGGCATTATCTCTGAAGGCTGGTACTCTGCCCCTCCACTCCTGTTGACTGCTGGAGAAACTGCTACTGGAGGCACTGAAGGAGTAACTTCACACACCCTACACCGGGTACTTACAGCAGTGTTTTTTGGTCTTCTCTTTTAAGCCTGACAAGTTCCTCCTTCACTATATTCTTAAACAAATCAGTTTATCAGTATCTACTAAATATTGTGTATATCAGAAGTTTCCTCCTTGTCTTGTCTCCCGTCACCATGGCCAAGGCAAGAGTTTCTGGCACTTGGTGTTAAATTCTGGAACTCAGGAGAAGCTCAAGAGGGAGGCGAAGTCAAGCATCACAAAGACAATTTTCACCAAGTGTCGTCGTGTCTGGGATCCGAGGTTTAGTAGGGTTCGGACGCGGCCGGGGCTGCCTAATGTGGCGTCTCGCGGGACCAATAGAAAACGAGGGTGAGAGCAGTGTTACCAGGACCACACTCCTAGACATCTTACTTATTCTTTATCAATCACTCAATCGCCTTTAAGAATCTAAAACCTAATAAACAGTAACTATATTATTTATCCGTTGTGATGGCTGAAGTGTTGGGTGTCTAGTGTAAGAGGAAAGAAGACATGGGAGGTGGTGTTGAAGGCCTGAGGAGAGGACAGCTATCCACCTTGGCGACGGTGTGAAAGAGTCGTAGGGTGGGGGTGGCAGATACCTCCACCTATAACTAATGCTCCACACTTCATAGCCTCTAACTCCCTTTTTATGTCGTTATAAACTTTGCCATAGACACTAGCGGAGACATGTGGAGGGAGTCATCACCCCAGTTGTATATTTTGACCCCTGAGAACAGTCTAAATAGTGGTGAGAGGTGAGACTATCTGGGGCAAGTGAAGACACATCAGCCGAAGCAGTGATGGCACAGTATTGAACAGGAGAGAGAGGAGGAGGAGGACTGGATGTGTCGCCCAAGACGTTCTGCCGCTTCTCCGCTGTTGAATCCCCTTTAATTTATAGATTTTTCCCGGCTAACCTATTGGAAGAATCATCTACTATACTCTATTTTTCTCTAAAAAAAACATTTATTTAACTGTTTCTCCTACTTCAATAGCGCTTTTACTCTTAGTACTTGTAAAGACTGAAAGAGGCAGGAGTCTCCATTATGTTTTTAAATAGACATTAACTAACGTATCCCTCCTCAAAAAAACAATCTAAACCATTATTTGTTATTGTTTTTACTACATCAATAACACTTTAATTATATTTGTATACATCAACTCAGCTACTCCAAAAAACATATCTCTTTTCTCTAAAATTAAAACAACAACTTTTTTTCATCCGTAAAAATCAATAACACCCAATGGTGGTGAGTTGTGGTGGTGGTGGTTGTGGTGGTAGTGGTGGTGGTGGTGGTTGTGGTGGTAGTGGTGGTGGTGGTGGTGGTTGTGGTGGTGGTGCGTGTCGGTGGTTGTAATTGGTATTGAGGTGGTGGTTGTTGTTATTGTTTTAGTGATGATGCTGATAATAGTAGTAGTAGTAGTAGTAGTGGTAGTAATAATGGTAATAGTAGTAGTAGTAGTAATCGTAATATTGGCTATTATAATGGTAGTAGTAGTAGTAGCATCAGTAATAGTAATGGTCGTAATAGTGATTGTTATAATAGTAGTAGCAGCAGTAGCAGTAGTAGTAGTAGTAGCAGTAATAGTAGTAGTAATTTTAGAAATACTGTGACTATCTTACCATCACCAGTAACAGATAACATTACACATTACTCCCCTTGTTCCTACTACTGCTGCTGCTACTTCCTCTACTACTGCCACTACTTCCTCTACTACTGCTGTTACTTCCTCTACTACTACCGCTACTTCCTCTACTACTGCTGCTACTTCTCTACTTCTGCCGCTACTGCTACAAGATCAGAAAGAACAACAAGAGGGGTGATATATTTACACGGAGAGGAGCAGAACTTAAGCCAGGGGGTAATGAAGGTGAGGTCGGACTATCGTGGCTCGTAGGTACGTCTCGCGGAGGATTGAGGCTAAATTCTTTATTGGTGTGAACGTTGGCAAAAGTTGTGGTTTATTAGAGGAGGTGAGATTACTGCCTGCTGGGGATCACCTACTCCTTGTGGGCGATGGTGGTGGGGGGGGGGGGGTTAGGTCTCGAGAGGGGAGGGATTGGGAGAGGTCTTGAAAGGGGGGGGATGGAAGAGGTAGGTGGGGTGGTAAGTCTCCAGAAGGGGTGGGGGTAGAGGGAGTGTGGGTGGTGGTAGGTGGTGGTAGGTGGTGGTAGTAGGTTTTAGGTGGTGGTAGTAGGAGGTGTTAGGTCTCATATAGCACTTAAGTAGAAAATATAAAAGTTGATTGAAATAATAATAAAAAAAAATAATAGAATGGGATAAAATAAAATAAGTGATAATAAATAAAAGTAACAGGAAAAATAAAATAAAAAGATAAAATAGTCAAACAAACAGAATAAAAAAAAATCATTAATGTTTTCTTTATTAATTATCTCTTTTACTCCCAATTTGTCTTATATTTTCGTTATCTCTTTTTTCTTTATTATGTTCCAATTCCTTTCTTAGAAGACGTAAATTATTGAAAAAGAGGTAAATTACTATAAAAATATACTCTCTCTCTCTCTCTCTCTCTCTCTCTCTCTCTCTCTCTCTTTCTCCTAATTAATTCTTCATTCAAGTCAATTTTTTTCTCCCATATGATTCCTTCAGTCTAATAATAATAATAATAATAACAATAACAACAAAATAATCACAACAACAACAATAATAACAAAAATAACAACCCAAAATAACAGTAATAATAAATAACATGTTTTTTTAGACCCAAGAAGAAGAAAAAAGCGTATTTCTTTTACCTTCAGAGCCAAGCGTCGCAATGCTCCGGCACAGATTCACTGTTGGCATTCCTACAACTCTCACGGTGGAGGCTGAGGCGAGGGTGAAGGAGGAGGAGGAGGGGGAAGAGGAGGAGGGAGAAGATGTAGGTAAGGTGGAGGAAGATGAGGAAGAGGGGTAGGAAGGTGTAGGTAAGGAAGAGGAGGAGGAGGAAGATGTGGGTAAGGTGGAGGAAGAGGGGGAGGAAGGTGTAAATAAGGAGCAAGAGGAGGAGGAAGAGGAAGAGGACGAGTATGGCTAAATGTGTTCATCCTACGGAGGTCTCTGTCTGTCTCTTTGTCTGTCTGTCTGTCTGTTTATCTGTCTCTCTCTCTCTCTCTCTTTCGTTTTCTTTCTCTCTCTCTCACGTTCCTGTTAAAGTTTTATTTATACTATTATCATTATTATTATTATTATTCCACTTTCTTCATTTATTCTCCTATTCACTACCATCATTCCTTCAGTGACCCCCCCCCCCCCTCCTTCTTCTTCGTCTTCCCCTTTTCCTCTCATCTCTCTTCCTTTGTTATCATCCTCCCTTCCATACCCTCATTCCTCTTTTCGTCTATTTCCCTTATTCTTTTCTTTCTTTCGTCCTTCTTCCACATCTATATCCCCTTCTTAACACCTTATCTCTTGCCCTTCCTTTGTACACACGCCCTCTCTCTCTCTCTCTCTCTCTCTCT
>CAUDMG010002538.1:11842978-11862978 GCA_958450375.1 Homarus gammarus
ACAAGAAGAAGAAGAGTGCGACGAGGAGGAAGAGGTGGGCGGAGTCTCTAGCTTCCCACACCCACGCTGCCTCGCCCCGCCCCTCTCTCTCTCTCTCTCTCTCTCTCTCTCGGTCTTTCCTGGTGAGGTGGCCGCCCCCTACCACCACCACCACTACTACCACACGGGATTGTTTGTTTGTTGTCTCAGGGCGGCGTCTTCAACACGTCTCTTTCTCCACTGTCTACCGTTTAGCGTCTCTCTATAACTTCTGGGTTTTTTGCTCTTTTTGTAATTTACCTTTTTCTTCGCAAGACTATTTTTAATTCTTTTTTTTTATTTTTGTTGCTTTTAATTTTTTTTTTAGTAAGAATATTTTTTTTTTTACACGTTTTTATTTCTTCCATTTCTTTATTTATTTTATATTATTTACGTTTCCTCTTTTCTTTGCATTATTATTAAGGTAATTTTCTCAATACACGGAAATAGAAATAAAAAAAACACTACTTCTTACGTCTTATTATTATTATTATTATTTTGTAATTCTGGGATTATTTAACATTCCATAAGTTAAATTAACATACTTTTACCTGTTAATTAAGGTGACATTTACCTGGGGTACCTGAGAATTGGAACCAAAACAAAACGGTTGGAGTAATGGCGTCAAAATTAGCCCAAGATTTTAATTCGTTTTTGGTCTAGAAACGAATTATTTTTTAGTCTTAGGGGAAACAATTTTTTTTAACGTGTCTTTTTTTTTTAAATCATGACGTGGATTTGTTACTCGTAGTTACTTGTGGTCATTATACCTTGTAGTAGCTGTGGTCATTATACCTTGTAGTAGTTGTGATCATTATACCTTGTAGTAGTTGTGATCATTATACCTTGTAGTAGTTGTGATCATTATACCTTGTAGTAGGTGTGATCATTATACCTTGTAGTAGTTGTGATCATTATACCTTGTAGTAGTTGTGATCATTATACCTTGTAGTAGTTGTGATCATTATACCTTGTAATAGTAGCTGTGGTCATTATACCTTGTAGTAGTTGTGATCATTATACCTTGTAGTAGTTGTGATCATTATACCTTGTCGTCCAGGCGCCCCTCACAACCTCAGACAGGGGCGTAGGTATCTGTCTGTCGCTCAGGTCAGACAGATAAGTCCTCCTGCTGAGGTTGAATTCACGTTCCTCCTGACGATTATGTTATGTGAGACCTCTACTGTAGCACCTACCTGGAGGAGAGCTAAGTAGCAGCATCCCAGGTGTAATTCATTAAGAGATGATGCTAAATGTTTTACAGAGACAGGCAGATAGAAAGACACCAAAACACACACACACACACACACACACACACACACACACACACACACACACACACACACACACAGATAATACCAAATTGCAAGTACACATCACGATTAATCATATCTGCCCTTATCATTTAAGAGCTACAGATGTTACAAGATTTTACAAAGAGAGTTTATCTAAGTGAAGCTGTCACGGGTGTTAAGTAGAAGTCATGTGAAGAATAACACCCAGCTTATTTTATCTTAAGACTAAATACCCTAATCCTGCCTGGTGGAGAGGAGGTTAGGTTAGGTTAGGTCTGGTTAGGTTAGGTTAGGTTAGGTTAGGTTAGGTTAGGTTTGGTTATGTTTTGTTTGGTTTGGTTAGGTTAGGTTAGGTTAGGTTTTGTTTGGTTTGGTCTAATCTTCAGGTGAAATAAGCTGGGGTGTCTAATCTTCAGGTGAAATAAGCTGGGGTGTCCAATCTTCATTTGATCCTAAAACAAAACAAAAATACAAAGGAAGAAACCAGGTGACAGGCGAACACAATAGGCCTATTATTATGGTGCAGGTGTGAAGGTGAACAACACGAGAGTTAAAGGTGTCCACATCACACCTGGTGAACCACAACCAACACAAGGATCACCTGAAGATTACCTGCTCTAGCTTATATCACCTGAAGATTGACCACCCTAACCTAACCAAACTTTACATTAGAAAATCTAACCTAACCTAACCTAACCTAACCTAACCTAACCTAACCTAAGTAGCATTCAGGTATTTAATCTCCAGGTGAAATCCTTGTTTTACTTCAATGACATTTTACCACGAATTATAGTCTCCTTTGATGGTAACATTGTTGAGGAAGGAGGAAAGCTGTGTTGGTAATACTGGCTGTGATGAGGTAGATTGGTTGTGGTTGTGGTAACACTGATAGAGGAGACGGGAGGTATTTGTGGTAAAACTGGCGAAAAGAGATGTTGGTAATACTGCCTTTAGAAGATTTAAGGCAATGGTAACACTGTGAGGGAGGTGGTGGTAGGGAGTGGTGGTGGTACGAAGTGGTGGTGGTAGTGGTAGTAGGGAGTGGTGGTAGTAAGGAGTGATTGTGGTGGTAATAGTATGGGGTGGTGGTGGTAGTAGGGAGTGGTGGTTATGGTGGTAGAGAGTGATGGTGGTGGTAGTAGGGAGTGGTGGTGGTGGTGGTGGTAGCGGAGGTAACACTGTGAGAGCCTCATAACTCACCCGAGGTTGTCCACCCAACATTGTTCCCTGACACGACCCGCCACTGGCCTGACCCCATGGTATGCCGCCTCCGCCACCACTAGGAGCCCGAGGAGACCTGCCACTGCCTTTACCACTTCCCCTGAGATCTGCCACTCCCACCTTCAGGAACTGCCACTCCCACCTCCCAGAGATCTGTCATTCCCACCTTCAGGAACTGCCACTTCCACCTTCGGGAGCTTTATAAACCCAAAACGCCTGCCATGGGACCTGTCTGCCACCACCAACAGCAGTCCCGTAGACCAAGAAGACCTTATCTGCCATTACCACCGGCCAGAACGCCTGCCATAAGTCATCCCCATCACCCCGAAAGACACAAAGTAAAGTAAAAGAACTAGAGAAGAAGAAATGGTGAGATATAGATAGAGTGAGGAAGAAGAAGAAGAAGGAGAAGAAGAAAATAAAAGAGAGAGAGAGAGAGAGATGAAAGGTGAATCCAGGTGAAGAAAGACACCAGGTAACATAATGTGTTTTAAATGGCTGTAGGTGAGGACAGGCTAAGAGGACAACCACATCAAGAGAAGAAAAAGAAGAAATATAATATGACAAGAATGATGATATGTGGAAGAAGAAGAAGATGAAGAAAAAACACACACAAACACCCACACACACCCACAACAAACACCACCCACAAACAAACATACACACCCCCTAACACCCTCCACCCCCACCCCCCCCCACCCTCCCACCCCCCTCCACCCCCACCCCCCCACCATCCCACCCCCCTCCACCCCCATCCCCCCACACACCCACCCCTCACACACCTACACCCCCACACACAAAATACAAACACACACCTCCAAACACCCCAATTAATACATTATCTACACCATATCTTACCTGATGTATATGTGTATGCATGTGTGTGTGTGTGTGTGTGTGTGTTGGTGTTTTTACTCCCTTAGTTTCATTCATTACAATACACACAATCCATCGTCTGTTTTAACAAGTGTTGGTGTATACAGAACTGTTTTTTTTTTTGTTTTTTTTTATCCGAGATCTTCCGTCAGTTCCCCGTATATAGGCAGGACTCCCGTTAACTTTTTTATTATATACAGTAGCCAATGTTTATGTTTTCCTTCCTGTTCTGATTATTCTTGTTGGTGACTAAAGAGACCATTGTTGTCATTGTAACTAGACACTCTTAATGTGTTCCTTAGTCTCTTGTTATTATATAGATATTTCTTGTAGATTTGTATGTCTTTTTTTTATTGTGTTTTTATCAGAATTTTTTTGTTTTATTTGTTGTATAAGATAGGGTGTGTGTGTGTGTGTGTGTGTGTGTGTGTGTACTAGATGGACTCTCCTTACACCATAATTCCTTACTAACTATGATTTACATCAGTTAGGTCATCAAAAATTAGTACACAAAATATAACACTAATCTTCATATAAAAATTAGTTCTTTATTTTCCTAAGTTATTATTACTGTATGTTGTAAGGTATCCAGAGTCACACCTGTCAAGCTCTTGAGTAACTTGGTGTCCAGACTTATAGAAGCTATTGGAAACTCAAAGGGCCAAATCATTTCACCGTCTCACTAAAGCGGTATAGTGGAGGAATGTTTCGCTACCTAGTGAAGTAATATATAAAAATGAATTTATAAGTTAAAATAAAATAAAAAAATACAACGTGAAATAAATCCTAATGTGATGGTGAAAGAAAATATCAAACTTTTTAAATCAGGTATTTGATCGTTTTTTCCCTACACCATAAGTAGTTACAACACCTGTCACTATTATTCTCATCATCGGTGTTACAGAATAATGTTATTAAGATAATTCTATTAGATATAAGAGACAGACCAACTGTGGGTCTCAGCTTATCTCCCTGACGCCAATTATGACAATTACCGCTGTCAAGACGTCAACAGCGGGGATGATTTATGGCTCACCTGATAAAAGCCTCTATAGACTCTTCAGGGGTTTTAATTTATTTCTTCACTACAAAAGTTTTTATATTATTTATTGGGCTGTACGTCTGTTATTGTTATTGTTATTATTAGTAGTAGTAGTAATGTTGTTGTTGTTGTTATTATTATTATTAGTAGTAGTAGTAGTAGTAGTTGTAGTAGTGTTTCCATCAATGAACCAGTCTACCTATGTACGCGTCTCTACTACTCAAGGGTTCATCATCACCCCTATACGGTTCTCACCCTGCACCAGTCTGTCTTATTGAGTGTCCACAGAAGGTAATGGAGACGGTCTTTGTAGAGACGGTAGAATCATTTAACCTCTGTTATTAAACATACAGTACTTCATGATTCTAGTGTGTTATGATATACAGCATTAATACACGTGTATGATGTATCCTTGGAATTGTTACCTTATAATCCAGTCCCATGGTTGAAGTGCGTTTATACTGTGATACAACAGACGTGAGTACTTGTGTTTAGCTTTAATTATACAATATAATATAATAGTGGTTGTTCCTCCCGCTCGAGGCTGGAAGGTCTTGGGGCCACCTTGGTATGAAATTGTTCAGAGTGTAGAAACTGTCGTCAGCACAACAACCACACCCTATGTGAACAAGCTGTGTGATCCAGTGTCAAGGAATAACCCAAGAAGACCGGACAACTCACCAACACGATCCGTAAATCGATCAACATTCAGGTCCCCAATTGCTGCTGAGTGAAAGTGGGTCCCATAGACATGACTGGCCGTTAAGGACAATGTGGATACAGCACATTGTAAACTAAGCCTTCAGTACTGTACTCGACCGGATTCACTTCTCCAAACTGGGTGAACTGGAAGCGTCAGGAAATCTAACCACCAATCCCTGGAATAGGAGGCAAGCATTGTATTCACTCCACCGCCGAGTTCCAAACATAGCGTAAAGAAACTTTCCCATAATTTCCTCCTGCTCGGGGATCGAACTTGTAAGGTGAGCATACTGATCATTATACCACAGGTAGCCAGTTGCACACACACTCACTCACACACACACACACACAGTGAAACAATTGCTTAATAACTATAATTTCCACAGACAAACATTAACAAACTTTTGAAATATTACAATACAAAGATCCCATTTATTTAACCTTCACTACCACCAACCTTGTCTTGTAGGAGCACCAAACATCACCTCATCAGCCTCTCTTACTTCAGTGTTCACCCACACCCATGAACGACCTTCACACTCAAGCTTTTGTGTAACTTTCCCTAAACCATTGACGGGTTGTTGTGGTTATTGCGGTTTTGTTGTGGTTTAACTGTTGTTTTTTTATTGTTTTTTTGTTTTTGTTGAGGTTTTCGTTGTTTTTGCTGTTTTTGTTGTGTTATGTTTGTGGTCTTGATTTTGTTCTTGTTTTGATGATATTAGCTGTTGTTGTTATTGTTATATACATATCTTTTGTATTTTTATATATTACTTTTATGCTTCATTTAGATACATATAATAAGCGATAAAAAGATACCCCCCACCCTCCCCCTTATACCGTATTACTCTCTATTACACTACCACCTAAGATCAACTAATTACCGTACTGGCAGAGGCACAGATGTTATCACTTAATATTTCATCTGTTCTAGCGGCGTTTTTTAATAGTATTCTTAATTACACATTTAATAACATCTGACTAACACACATACACACCTGATACGGTTATAGACGCCACAACTTCGTAATTCATTAGGATTGAAACATATTATTAATCACAAACTATAATATATTCAACAAAGAATCCTTCCTCTGAAAATAAAAATGTATAGACGCCATAACTTACTAAGTCATTAGGATTGAATACCTTTTTAACTATAAACAATTGTGTATTCAGCGACTATATACCCTTATACAAAAATATATAGACGCCATAACCTACAAACTCATTAGGATTGAATACTTTTTTAACTATAAACAATTATATATTCACTAACATATCCGTCTACCGAGGAGAATATAGATGCCATAATCACCCAACCCATCACGACTGGATACCTTTAACTGTACATTTTAATACCATATATTACCTCCTTCCCCGCGCTGATTCTACTCCATCGTTTTTTTTTGTTTTTTAAGGAGGTTTCTGGACCTCTGAAATACACCATGTTGAGAGAGGTTTAATTCCCTTTAGTTAGTTTATGACTAAGATTAGATCTGTGGTTTGTGTGTCCTGTTGGGCCGTGTTGACGCCCCGTTAGCTCAGGCTCTCTTAGATAAGTCCTCAAGTCAAACCCGCGGGATTTTCTTCGTCTTCTTCTTCGTCGTCTTCTGGAGTCTATTGTTTTGGGGCGTCGTGTAGTGAAGTCGTCGTTGTTGTTGGAGGGACTTCTAAACTCGGTACTGAATGCGATTTTGAATTATAAAAAATGAAATAGATCTTTTTTTTAGTAATATAAAGTGAAATTGATCTTTTTTTTTGTAATAATAAAAGTGAAATATATCTTTTTTGGGGTAATAAAAGTAAAATAGATGTTTTTTTTTTTGAGTAATAAGAGTGAAATAGATCTTTTTTGAGATATAAACGCTGACATAATGTTCTCCAGTTATCAGCGACAGAATAAATCTCTTTTCAGTTAATATATTGAAATTATTTCGTGTTATTGAGTTATTAAAGCTGAAATAATTATCTTGGAGCTATAAATTGGTGTTCAGATTTTTATTATATTAAGCTTAGACGCCTCTCACCCCACTCCTTCACTCTCACCCCACTCCCTTACCTCACCCCACTCCCTCACCTTACCCCACTCCCTTACCTCACCCCACTCCCTTATCTCACCCCACTCCCTCACTCTCACTCCACTCCCTTACCTCACCCCACTCCCTCTCCTCACCCAGTCCCTCTCACTCTCACCCCTCCCATCACCACCACCACCTGTCACCTCACCTCTCTCTCTCTCTCTCTCTCTCTCTCTCTCTCTCTCTCTCTCTCTCTCTCTCTCTTGTCCCTGTGGTCCAGCAAGGTCGAGGACAGAGCAGTGGGGGGCAGATCACCGATGGTATCTCGCTCACTCTAGTCTGGACAAATTCCTGCACGGTGTACAAGACGACTATCAGATCCTACACCCCTCCCCCTCTTCTTCCTCTCCCCCTTCATGCCTCCTCCTGTTCTTCTCCTCTTCCTCACCCTTTTCTCCCCCTACCCCCCTTCGCTTCTCTTCTTCCTCCCCTTTCCCTCCTTCATTTCCCCCCCTTCTCTCCTCCTATCCCCCTCCTCCTCCTCTTCCTCCTCCTCCTCCTCCTCCTCCTCCTCCTCCAAGCCTCCCATCATCTCATGGTAACAGTCGTACTCTTAGATGCTGCCCTGTGTACTCTAGGTGTGTGTTAGGAATGCGGTGTGTACTCTAAGTGTGTGTTAGGGATGCGCTGTGTACTCTAGGTGTGTGTTGGGAATGCGCTGTGTTCTCTAAAGGTGTTAGGTATGCACTGTATACATAGGGCATAGCTAAAAAAAATGCGCTATGCACTCAGAAAACAGGCTGGAAATATACCCTACCTACTAGACACATTCAAATAGTAGATTATAAATACTTTTCGCACTCAGAATACGAGTTTAAAATGCGTTATGCACTCTAGCTGCATACTCGTACTCGTAAGTTAAAAAATTATCTTTGTACTCTAGGCGTTTAGGGCTGGAAACGTAATAGATATTCAGTATAAGTTTGGAAAATGTTATATAGATCTTGAACATGATTAGGAAATGTGCTATACGTCCTGGACATGGCTGTGAAATGGTCTGTGTATTCTAGACCTGAGGTGTTTAATTATTAGGTGAAATCGGCTTGGGTGCCTAATCTGCAGGTAATCCTAATTTATGAAATTTGCTATTACACCATTGAATACGGCTCATGAACTCCTCAGGTTGGTAAATGGGTAAATAAATAAACAAATATTGAAAAGTAGACGAAGACGAACAGGTGAAGACGTCATCAGGTAGCCAACTCTCCTGCAGCAGCTGGCAGACTGACATTGAGTTCCTTTTTGAATATCCTATGTCCTGTCCCGGTGAGGAGGTGGGATTTTTTTTGAGGGGGGGAGGAGTGTGTGTGTAAAAAGATTCGAACCTAACCTAACCTAACCTAACCTAACCTAACCTAACCTAACCTAACCTCATCTAAGTAAGTGTTAGGGTATCTCAATCACCAGGTGAAATAAGTGTTGATATCTCCATAGATGATGATGATGCAACACTTTACCAGATAGGAGTGTATCTCCCCCCCCCCCCCACCACCTTCCCTTCTTCTTCTTCTTCTTCTTCTTCTTCTTCTTCTTCTTCTTCTTCTTCTTCATCGGAAAACATAGATTAATAGATAAATAAAAACTAAGGTGAAATCAGATATTGGATAGTAAGGGTAAGTTACCTGAGCCACTTGTCATTATCAGTTAATTAATAATCTACCTTGACAGTGGCGACCTGCTGAGAAGAGGCCTTAACTTCCTCCTCCTCCTCCTCCTCCTTCTCCTTCTTCCCCTTCCCCCACCATCACCTCCTACCCTCCTGCCCATATCCTCTTTCCCCACGACCTCCTCTTTCTTCTTCCCCTCCACACCCTCTTCCTCTACCCTCTCCCCACCTCCTCACCTTTCCCATCCTCTCCTCCTCTTCTTCTCCAGCAACCTCCTCCTCCTCCTCTTCTTTCCTGACGGAGCTACTGGGGTATGTCGCCACGAAGGCCCATCAGCGATTCATGGCTGCTCCCGGACTGGCTCACAATGTCATAATTCATCTTTTACGAGTGCAGTATTGAGGCAGGAGGCAGGCGGACCCGGGTCAGAGCCTGGGTTTTGGACAGTTTTATTGAGTGGTTCAATCATTCGGTGGTCACTAACAAGCATAAGACTATTATTGGGGGGTTTTAATATGGACCTGTGCTCACCCCTAAGGTATATTTCTTAAAGTCTCTATCTAGCCGCTGTGAGTCGTAAAGTGGTGGGGTGGCTAGTCTTACTCCTTCCTCTCTCTCTCTCTCTCTCCCTTCTACTAGCTCCTCCTTCTACCCTTCCTTCACACTTCTCTCTCTCTCTCTCTCTCTCTCTCTCTCTCTCTCTCTCTCTCTCTCCGTCCAACATCCATTTGGTTGCCATCACAAGGCGTCGACAGCTTCTTTGAGTGACCCAACAGCACCTTCCCTCGTCTACCTTATTCGCCTTGGCCTCTTTTACCTCCTGTACCTCCAATACACGTTCTCCTTGGCCTCTCTTACATCCTGTACCTCCAATACACATTCTCCTTGGCCTCTCTTACATCCTGTACCTTCAACCCTCATTCTCATTGACCTCTCTTACCTCCTGCACCTCCAACACATTCTCCTTGGCCTCTCTTACCTCCTGCACCTCCAACACGTTCTCCTTGGCCTCTCTTACCTCCTGTACCTTCAATATACCCTGGTGATGACTGAGAGAGAGAGAGATACACAACAATGGCGCCAGTACACCCACCCAGAGTGATGGTTCGTCTCTATAATACATTGTCTACATCTCTTACTAACACATTATCTGGCTCAAACAAAGTCCAACTAGACACAACGTAAGAATAGACACAGATATACATACAGACACATGAAATATATACATGAATACATATACAATAATACTTAATCTCTTTAGTATTCTCCCTTTAAGCTCCTATAACTCTTCAGCCCTTCTTGTCGATGCTTCTCCCTCCTCCCCCTCCCCTATCCTTCCCCCACACCTCTCCCCCTCGGCTACCCCTCTCCTCTCCCCCATCCCCCAACCCCCTCCTCCATGAACGCCCTCGGTGCGGGTCCCCCGGGAGGTGGCGCTGTCAGGACCAATTAGACCAACTCCGCCTCCGTGACAGGTCCGGCAGGGGGGCGTCTGAGAGATTGACTGTCACCCCCATGTACCTGCTGGGGTGATGCTAGGGGTGTGTAGTGGTGGTGGTGGTGGTAGTGTTGTCACCCCCATGTACTGTACTTGTTGCTAGGGGTGTGTAGTGGTGGTGGTGGTGGTAGTGTTGTCACCCCCATGTACTGTACCTACTGGAGTGATGTTGGGAATAGTAGCGAATGTGATGGAGATGGCAGTAAAGGTGGTGATAATGGTAGTGATGGTGATGACGGTGGTGGTGGTGGTGGTGGTGATAGTGGTGGTGGTGGTGGTGGTGATGGTGTTGGTGGACTTGGTAATGGTAGTTGTCCTAACACCTAACCTAACCTAACACTAACCTAGCCTAACACTAACCTAACACTAACCTAACCTAACACTAACCTAACCTAACACTAACCTAACACTAACCTAACACTAACCTAACCCTAACCGAACACTAACCTAACACTAACTTAACCTAACACTAACCTAACACTAACCTAACCTAACACTAACCTAACACTAACCTAACCTAACACTAACCTAACACTAACTTAACCTAACACTAACCTAACACTAACCTAACCTAACACTAACCTAACACTAACCTAACCTAACACTAACCTAACCTAACACTAACCTAACACTAACCTAACCTAACACAAACCTAACACTAACTTAACCTAACACTAACCTAACACTAACCTAACCTAACACTAACCTAACCTAACACTAACCTAACACTAACCTAACCTAACACTAACCTAACCTAACACTAACCTAACACTAACCTAACCTAACACTAACCTAACACTAACCTAACCTAACACTAACCTAACACTAACCTAACCTAACACTAACCTAACACTAACCTAACCTAACACTAACCTAACCTAACACTAACCTAACACTAACCTAACCTAACACTAACCTAACACTAACCTAACCTAACACTAACCTAACCTAACACTAACCTAACACTAACCTAACACTAACCTAACCTAACACTAACCTAACCTAACACTAACCTAACCTAGCGTTCGTCTATTTCTTTCTTTCAAATCTATATGGAGAACTTGAAGTGTTAAATTAACTGATATAAATCGTTATATTTTACGTTTAAATTCGTTTTTTAGTTAATGTTAAATTTCTAAATTATAAACTGTGAAGAGAAAAACTCGACGGCTGGTGTTTGTCCCGACGTACAATAGTGAGTGACAAAACTCTCTTGCTAGGTTTGGATGAAATGTATCCCGGAATACTGGAACCTTCCTGCACGCTCTCTGGC
The DNA here is from genome assembly GCA_958450375.1 of Homarus gammarus. Lineage (NCBI taxonomy): Eukaryota > Metazoa > Arthropoda > Malacostraca > Decapoda > Nephropidae > Homarus > Homarus gammarus. Next base: position 11,854,589 of record CAUDMG010002538.1, read on the forward strand.
AAACTTTTGAACAGCTGGCAGGCCTGGAGGAGAGGACTCATGCCGAATTTCCAGGTGTATAATTTAATTGTACTGAAAAATATAGCGATCTATTGTGAAATATATAATTTACCACATTAACCACTTTGGGATGTTTCGAACCAGGATATGCTTCATGTTCCGTTCCGTATAGAGACTCGGAGCTTCTTGTCTCAGATGAGTGAGCTACCCACTCAGGCATACCAACTGTTCATATATAGTCGAGGTAAATTATTGAGTTTCTTAGACTTTTAAAAAAATCATCAGAAAAAATTGAAATGGTAGTTTTGCCTTCCTGTACATTTCATACATCTTCAGGATTTTTTACTCACGCTTTTCATACTTTAAGTGTAGGCTGCCTTGTTGTGGTTCAGTTCATTGTCTAGTGTGATCACTCCCAGTGTGCAGGAATTGTGTTGACCTTCAGACCAACCTCGTCCTCACAGTACAAGTGGTAGCGAGTGTAAACAGAGACTCAGTAGATGTTGAGATGTGATAAAAGTGGTTGAAAAGCTTGAAGAAATAATAAAACTTTACCAAATGACCAAACTATACTAATATTGTGCAGCTGGGACCTATACGTGATAATGAAAACAAAGGAGAAACAAGCGGTCTTTAACACCTCGGTACAGTACACATACAACTGATATAAACTTGTCTCGTTGTAATAGTAATGTGAAGGAAAACATGGATAAAAAAATATATAAATAATGAAATATAACGATAGACACCAAATGACTCAGAAGACGAAGTACTTGTTTGTTGACAGTGTCTGGTCAACTTTTACAGCGTTAGTGTGTTAATTAATAAGTGTTTTGTGGTGTCTAAGAGGTGTTATAGTTTACAGCAAGAGATTATCATTAGTAGTGAAGATGACATTGTTGACACAGAGCCACAAGTGATGGAGAACTCTCGCTTCATCTCCTCTTCAAGCGAGCCCCCTCCCCCCCACACCCCTTGGTAAGTGTTATATCTGTGGCTGTTGTTGTTATTGTTTTTGTTGTTGTTAATATTGATGTTGCTGTTGTTGCTTATTATTATTATTATTTTATTATTATTATTATTATTATTATTATTATTATTATTATTGCTATTGTTGTTGTTGTTGTTGTTGTTATTATTGTATTACATTTGGTAATTAATCTGTTAGCACTTACTCTCCAGGTTACGTTAGATTAGGTTAGATTAGGTTCAATTACGTTAGGCTAACCTTAGAGTTCTTAATATCAGGGGAAATAAGCTGGGGTGCCTAATCTTCAGATGATCGCTATTAATTATGCACATTATCTGAAAGACGAAAAAGAATATTGTATTATTCCCCACATAACCAAAATAAGCAAGACAAAGAAGCGCGGTGGCTGAGTTGCTACAGTGCTCACTTGTCGTAAAGCCTCGGTGGGGGTTCGATCTCGAGGCATTCCCATTTCACCCAATAAATGGCTACCTAACTTTACAGATTGGGGAGATACAGATGGTCGGGTGCAGTGTCGGCCAAGCTGCTTTTGTTTATATCTTGTTCTTTCAGTCAGACTCCTGCGGCAGGCTTGAGTCGAGTCCTGTCACACGCCACGCAGTCTAACCAAACTTTTCCTCCTAATTCTCTTTCTCTGTTTATTTAGAACCTGTAAGTTATATTTTTTTACACGTATATTAAAATTCATCTCTAAACTATAGTAAACATTGATCACTTGTCTGCATTACTACTGACGGTGCTGTCCTTTGGTGTCTAGTATACTGTAAACTGTAAGGTAATCAGAATAATCGGCTAACTCAATCCATGGCACTCTTCCTTCCTTCATTCCTTCCTTCCTTCTTATTCTCCCTCAGTGGTAGTCATCAATGTTGCCAGTAGTCATATCACTTCTCCCTCTCATATATTTCCCCATCACACCCTCTCCCCTCACACTCCCCCACACACCCTCTCCCCCACACCCCCCCCCCCCCCACACACACCCTCACACACTCCTCCAACTCTTTGTTACTCTCCTGTGTCTCAACTTACAGGTCCTCTTGATCTATTACGTCTACCTGAGGTCCTCCCTTTTGTCTCCCTCACCCCTCGTCTCCCTTATCTGTCACCCTTTATATCCCCTCACCTCGGATCTCGATCACCTCCTTCACCTATGGTCACCCTCATGTATGTCTCCCCCCCTCACCTGTCACCCCTCACATCTCACCTTCATCCCTGGTCACCCCTTACCTCCCTCACCTAACCTCTCACCCCTGGTCACCCCCCCCCCTTTCTTCTCTGGTTCCCCCCTCGTGTATGTCACCCCCTCACCTCAGTCTCCCCTCGTCTCCGCTTCCCACAATTTTGGGGACCCCGGGGGCGTGGTTGAAGAAGGCAGGTCGTCCCCTTGGTGATCAGTATAATGGTGCCTCTGGTGGGTCGCGGCACACACTTGTTCCCGGAGAGGTAATTGTGGGTGACCGTCGTGGCAAGGAGGGGGGCGGGGTGGGGGAGAGGAGGAGGGACATTGTGGCTAGTGGGAAGAGAAGGGAGGAAGAGGAGGACAAGGAGGAAGATGAGGAGGGACGTCGTGTCTAGTGGGAAGAGAAGGGGAGGAAAGAGGATAAGAAGGAGGAAGAGGAGGAGCATAAGGAACATCGTAGGAAGTGGAAAGGAAAGGAAATGGGGAGGAATGAGGGAGGGAAGGAAGAGAACCATCCTAACAGAGGAGGAAAAAGAGGGATGCGATTTCTTTTAGTTTAACAAATTTATTGACAAAGCTTGTAATACAGTTTGTATATTGTGAGTAATTCAGTCAAGTCTTGACACTGAGGGTGGTATCACTTCTCACTGCCACGCAGGACAGAGGTTCATATACAGTATGTCTTATTCTATTTAAAGCCTAATCAGTGTGAACTAGCAAATTTAGGAGAGACTGCAAGAATGTCCTCAATCACTCCTGATTCAATGTAGTAATTACAAAGTTCATGATACAATAAGCCAGGTGGCCTGAAGTCTTTGACAGTGTCACATTCAATAATATAGTGTTCAAGTGTATGCTTTAAAGGTTTATCACAAAGTTTACATGCTGAGTGTTCCGGTATGGGTACAGCGTCACTAACTAGCCAGATATGTCTGTATCCTAGCCTAATTCTGGCCACGACTACATCACATTGTCTGATTCTGTCCTTATGCTGGCCATACCGGTACCTCTTGTCACAAAATTTGTCATATTTACTAATGCTACAATTAACCAGGTCTCTCTGCATTTCTCATTTCTTCTAGATCAGAGTTCATGATTTTAACTTGAATGTTTTTTAAGTACAGCATTGAACAGGCCAAGGTCACGGTCAACATTTTCTTTCTTACATGCCTCATTGGCCAGTCTATCAGCACGGTCATGATACCTAATTCCAACATGGGACGGAATCCACACAAATTCAATGCGAAATTTGTTCTCATTGGCAGTTATCACATTTCTTTTAATATCACATACAACTTTAGACATAAACCCGACGGTCTGTTCATCGTTTTCAAATCACTTTTTGGGAGTCACAGACTATCACCCCACCTCCATTTTCTTCAAGGTAAAGTGTGGCTAAGTAGGTACCCAGTTACACATGTACAACCTGTTTAAGGAAGGACAAACGGAGTGAGGAAGGAAAGTAGGGATCAAGGGACGAAGGGAAAAAGAGGAAAATATGAGAGTAAAGAGGAGAAGAAGGGGATTAAGAGAGAGAGGAAAAGAATAAGGGAGAGAGGAAAGGAGTAGGAAAGAAAGTAAGTAAAAATAAAGATAAATTAAAAACCAAGTAGATGACATAGGTTAGGTTAGGTTAGGTTAGGGATGAAGACAAGGAAGATGTGAAGACGAAATACACAAAAGATGGAGTGAGAGAGAGAGAGAGAGAGAGAGAGAGAGAGAGAGAGAGAGAGAGGAGGAAGGAGGGAAGGGGGGGAGGAGGGGAAGGGATAGTAGGTGGAGGCTTAGCAATCAGGCAAGGAGGGTAGAGGCGACACTCTCCTGGGCGTCGTGGAAGAGTGATCACCTGGCTACTGGAGTAAATTTGATTGTTACCTGTAATTAACTTAAGGTATTGAGGGGTGAGGAGGAGGGTGTGTGGTGAGGAGGAGGATGTGAATGTGTAATGAGGAGGGAGATGGGTTGTATCTAGTTAACCCTCTCATGAGGCACGTGGCTGACCTCACCTAACCTGACTTGACCTCGCCCCAAACACACAATAAACAATTACAAGAAATGGATTACACGAATTAACGACACTTGATTAACGAGACAACGTGGAAACGACAGAATTTGATCCAATACATCAAAGTTTATCTGTTGCTTAATACATGGATGAGTGGAACAAGTTACCAGGTTATGGATGAGTGGAACAAGTTACCAGGTTATGGATGAGTGGAACAAGTTACCAGGTTATGGATGAGTGGAACAAGTTACCAGATTATGGATGAGTGGAACAAGTTACCAGGTTATGGATAAGTGGAACAAGTTACCAGATTATGGATGAGTGGAACAAGTTACCAGGTTATGGATGAGTGGAACAAGTTACCAGATTATGGATGAGTGGAACAAGTTACCAGGTTATGGATGAGTGGAACAAGTTACCAGATTATGGATGAGTGGAACAAGTTATCACACACCATTTTTAAAGCGAAGTCATTAGCAAGCCTCAAATATAGGTTGAAGAAGTACAGTACAGGTATTTCATAAGGCCTGGGTGGAAACTGAGCTGTCTAGTGCGGGTCAACAAGCTGTAAACATACTGCAGTTTCCTCTCTTCTTATGGTCTTATAATGGCGTAATCATTCGCTTTCTCTCCAAAGATAAATTTACATTTTCTTGGAGATCAAGTAAAGATTAGCCACCCCACGTTATTTCATCTGATGATTAAATACCCTAACGCTAACCTAACCTAACGCTAACCTAACCTAATCTAATCTAACCATAAGGTGTAATAAGCTGGGATGTCTAATCTTCAGATGATCCCATTCACGGACACACACACACACACACACATTCACTCAACTCCTAGACCATCCTCCAACTATCGGCTCTTGGGGGTTGAAGCCATTCCACAAGTTAACTAACAATAACTCAGCTGTCTTTCAATCATCCATCAATGTCTATTACAACCGCAATCAACCAGACAACAACCACAAACCACCATGATCTTGTATACCCCTCAACCAATCAACTCTCAACCGACCCTCAACCATCCATCAGCATCTAGGGTGGTCAACAACTACCAAAACAGTGACCTCAACCCCCCCCCCCCCGACACCCCTTGTGATAGATGACTCCCTTGGGACACACTGACCTGTCATGACCCCGAGTGTGACCCGCGAGGAATCATGGTCAATAATCACATCACAATAACACTGGTAATTATCAGCGTCATTCATCTCACCGGCCTGGGAGCAACTGACCTGACCTGACATTGTCCAGAGGTCAGATTTTGGCGATACCTTTTAGCGAGATACTTTACACAGGAGGAGTTACCAGATCAGCTCAAGATTAGGCAACCCAGTTCGTTTTCACCTGATGATTAAAAACACAAACGCTAATCTAACGCTAACCTAACCTAACCTAACCTAACCTAAAACTCCCAGGTAAGCGTTAGAGTGCTTAATTATCAGGTGAATTATTAAGATCTGGTGATAATTTTCCGCTGATCCGATTTGCCTTATAAGTCGTCTGAGTGCAGGAGTAACTTTGTTTACTACGTACGTGTGTGTGTGTGTGTGTGTGTGTGTGTGTGTGTGTGTGTTAGTCACCAGGAGTCCGGAGGTTCCTCACTATCACGTCGATGTTATCGTTTAAAGAATTCCTCCCAGACCGCTATGAACCTCTGCTGCTGCCGCCCCCTGTGTGTATGCTTACCCCCTCCCTGTGTGTGTCTCTCTGCCGCCCCCTGTGTGTATGTTTACCCCCTGTGTGTCTCTCTCTGCCGCCCCCTGTGTATATCTGCCTCCCTCTGGTTGTCTGTCTATAGTTCCCCCAGTGTTATATGTGTGTGTGCCGCCCCTGTGTGTCTGCCAGGCGGGGGTCCTACAACAAACACTCCCCCAGGGTTCTTCCAGTAACTCGTATATATATATATATAATACACATCCCCTTAACACTAAAACCAAACTATATTATTTACCTTTATTATCTCTTTAATCTAATTCTTTTATGTCGTTTCATCAGTTAAAATTTCGTAACAATAAGTGTGGCAATTAACAGACCATTTTAGACCTTCAGTTACGACGATTTACGATTTTTACCAAACCTTTTGAGTTCTTGGTCCCAGAGTTTAAGGGAGATGTAGGGAGGATGGGAGGAGGAGGTGGGGGAGGGGGGGGAACAGCAGCTGATTTAGGTAGGGGAGGGGTGAGGTGGGGGTTGGGGGTTGACCTCACCTCCCCAGGGACCCGCTACCGCCCCTCCCTTACACCTACGACCTGATGACAAATTGTTTGGAGGTTCACTTGACTTTGTTGGGTGACACAGTTCCTGGTGAGGGGATGGTGGGGGGGGAGGGGGAGGAGGATATGGCTGAACTCTGGGGAGGTGACGGTTAGGGGGGTATGGGGTGAATAGTATGGGGAGTCACATTCATAGGGTGTGTTGGGGAGGAGAGTGTGGGGAGAAAATAAAGAAAGGAAGAAGTGAGGGAATGATACGCTCTCTCTCTCTCTCAAGGTGGATAATCGTCGCCATTTCTCTCACTAAAACAAAATCAATTTGCTTTGTTTATCGTCTTCAGGAACAACCAAGCAGTGATACTTGTTCTATTGTTTATTTGTTTGTCTGTTATTTGTTGTGTTTGTGGGTTGTATTCTCATACTCACCCTCATACAGCCCTCATACAGCCCTCATACAGCCCTCATACAGCCCTCATACCTGCTTTATCGAACATGAAGGATGATACTTCACCCCAGCAGCCACCTCCTCTTCCTCCCCCTTCTTTTCCCCCTCCATCTTCTCATCCCCCTCCTTCTCCACTTCTCTTCCCCCTCCCCCTTCATCTTCTCTTCCTCCTACCCCTCCCCTTCTCTTCCTCGTCCTCCTCCCCTTTCTACTCCTCCTCGTCCTTCCATCTTTCCCCCTCTATTCCTCCCCTTCTTCCCTTCCCCCCTCCTCCTCCTCCCCCTCCTTCACCATCACACACCACCACCACACACCACACACCACCACCACACACACCACACACCACCACATACCACCACCACACACACCACCACCACACACCACCACCACCTTCTCACGGGCGGCTACGACAAACGTCACAAAACTCCCTCCTCATCCATCCCAAACGATTTTCCGGTGAATTAATCGAATAATGAACCTCTAGCCTTCTCTCACACCTCTCACTACCTCCCAAGACCTCCAGGAATCCTCTGGTCATCAATAAACTATCAATGAAGGTAGATTTAGGTCGGGGGAGGGGGTAGGGGAGGGTTAGACTGACAGTGTTACCAGACAAAAGTGATGGTGGAGGAGAGGTACTGAAGAGGGTGATCACAAGAAAGGTGAGAAAGTATCCAGAGGTCCTTGTTTACCTCTCTTTGGCCACTGGACATACGAGGATGTTTCCCTGTCTTTGTGGTGATTCTTCTCAGCGGGTAAAAAATGTGACGTATTTTAGTTTGATGCTAATTTTTTTTCCTCAACTTGGGGGAAAAAATGGAAAATATGATGATTTGCCTCTCTTAGTTTATTTTTGTCTCGTGATCAGTCAGTCAGTGAGTCAGTTAGTCAGTTAGTCAGTCAATTAGTAACCTAAACCTAAACCTAAACCTAACCTAAACCTAAACCTAACCTAACCTAACCTAAACCTAACCTAACCTAAAGATCCATCTACTGTCAGGCAGGTGAGCGTGTTGTTGATTTTTCTCGGACATAAAATAACACAAATCCCATACAAAGTCTCATTCCTTATTGACACCTTCAGAGTCTGGATCACCTGGTCACTACTGGTTACCTGTTTACAATATAAATCACCATTGAAATTAAACTAACTTGTCTAAAATGACTAAAAAAAAACACAGTGAGGGAAACTACCATTCACCCAAGGACCCCCCAGGTTATTGATCCCTCCTCCCCCCCCTTCCCTCCTCCCCCCCTTCCCTCCTTCCCCTTCCTCCTTCCCCTTCCCCTCCTCCCCTTTCCTAACACCTATACAAAACTCCTACATCAGGTTTGGCCCCTCCTATGTTTCTCTTCTCTTCCTCCATTTCTTGTCCTTCTCTTTGTCCTCCTCTTCCTCCTTCTTCTTCTTCTCCTTCTCTTCCTCCCTCCTTCCCAGAGCAGGATTAGATGCATAGACATTAGAATATTCTGAAACAACATCTTCTTCTTCTTCTTCTTCTTCTTCTTCTTCTTCTTCTTCTTCTTCTTCTTCTTCTTCTTCTTCTT
>CAUDMG010002538.1:11867978-11870478 GCA_958450375.1 Homarus gammarus
AATTTTAGTGAAGATTTTTTGTGTAGTTTCGCAATTTTAATTTTGTTTTCGTACATATGATAATGTGTGTGTGTATGTGTATGTGTGTGTGTGTGTGTGTGTGTGTGTGTGTGTGTGTGTGTGGAGACGGAAATAGTCCAGGATTGACAAGTGAAGGTGAGGGCGTGTGTCGGCACTATCGCCAGGCACTTACGTCTGGCGTTTCCGTTCAGTCACTCTGTTGATTTTTACGTTGTTGTTGTTGTTGTTGTTGTTGTTGTTGTTGTGTGTTGACAACTTGTAAGGTTAATTTGTGAGGTGTATGAAGTCAGTGTGTGTGTGTGTGTGTGTGTGTGTGTGTTTTATTTAATAGTAAAAACATCCATCAATTCATTAGCTAGCTATTAAGGGGTAAAACTAAATACCAAATAATTACTCTTAAATAAATGTTAAGTAATTTTAATATTCCTATTTAATTATCGATATTTAAAAGGCTAGTAAATTTTCGTAAGGTTCTTCATAAACTTCTATATATATATCAATGCCTCACCACCTATTAAATAAAAACCAACAAAGACAAGTATAGTTAGTTTCAACGAGGCAATTGACGTGTGGTAGTAATTGAGGCCATAACTGTAGTAGGTGGGAGGGGGAGGGAAGGTGGAAGTGGCAACCAGGTCTCAAGAGGTGTGTCAGACGGGTGCCATCTGGTGCCATGAACCATCCTGATAACTGCCTCGTAAACAACATAATGAAGGGAGTCTGGAGGTGTGATGGTGGTAGTTGTGGTTGTTGGTTGTTGCTTTGTAAGGATGGTGGTTGTTGGTTGTTGTTCGTAATGGTGGTGAAATGGGGTTGTGGTGGTGATAGTGGTGGGGGTGGAGGGAGGAGGATGATAATGATGATGATGATGATGGTGATTATAACGCTAAAATAGTAGTTACTGTGAGAAGGTGGGAGGGCGTTAGTGTGGTATTGACATATATTTTGGTACTCGTATTAGTCACATAATATAACTACTGATGTGATTAATTATAAAGTACTTTCACCTGTCTTCTCACTCTTTACACCTATACCCCCCCCTACGTCTTCCCTCCCTCTCTACCCCCCCCCCATTTATCTCCCTCATACTCTCCCCCCCCTCTCTCTCTCTCTCTCTTTCTTTCTTTTTTTCCCCCATCAATCTTCTCCAATATCTGTCAACACACACTTATGTTGACTGGCTCGTCCTGTTGTGGTTTAAGTCATATTGTCTCAAGGTAATGAATGTTGGAAGACGGGGCCCTCTCTCTCTAGTTATCCCTCTCCCCTCTCCCTCTCCCTCTCCATATCACTCTCACCTCATCCCTCTCCTTCCCCCCAAAAATGCACTTCAAGTCCTTCAGTTTCTAAAATCTCTCAATGGTTTCCTCTCTAATGCAGAAATAGCGTAAAGGATTTTGTTGACACTTCCAGTCAGAGTGCAGGCATCAGGAGAGAGAGAGATTCTTCTTTAACTCAGATTTATATTTAACTCTCTAAGGTCAACTATGTCTCAAGAGAGGTTGGGTGAACTGTCTATATACTCTCCATCGAAAAGGAACTTGGCAGCAAATTTGTACCGTGTCATGAACTGATAGAAGAGTTTACTGGAAAGGAAACAAAGAAGATTGATTTTTTTTTTTTTTTTAAGTAGATTGTTTCTGCTGCTTTACAAATCTTTTATGGGAAGTTATAACATTTTAAATTAGTATTTTTGGTTATTATGTTACCAGGAATTTTTTTTAATTATATCCAAATCAATATTAGATAATGTTTTATTTTTCGGGTATCGCCAGTTGTTAAATTTTATGTGTTTTTTTTTTTTTTGTGTGTGTTTTTCCGAATCTCAGTTTAAGTATTTTCATGACTTGTGCAGTAGTTATCACATCCGGTCTAAGGTGTCATAGATCTTTCATTTGTATTAATCATGTCACTCTCCATTACCTCTCCCAGTTACCTCTCACTCTCAACACCTTCCCTCTCTCCTCTCACTCTAGTTGCCTCCTCTTCCCTTTCTCCCCCTTTATTCTCTCTCATATTCACTCTCTCTCTCTCTTTTCCTTCCATTCCTTCTTTCATCAATTTTCCCAATGATCCCTATTTCTTCTTCTCTCTCTCTCACACCTTCTTTACTTATTTTTCCTAACCATGTTTCTCTCCTTTGTCTTCACCCTTTCCTTCTCCTCCCTCACACTCACACCTCCCTCACTCCCCACACCTCCCTCACTCCCCACACCTCCCTCCTCCCCACACCTCCCCCCTCCCCACACCTCCCTCACTCCCCACACCTCCCTCCTCCCCACACCTCCCCCCTCCCCACACCTCCCTCACTCCCCGGCAGGACAAGATAAGGTCAAGATAACTAAGCAGTAAGTGGGTTGGGCATCCTTACCCGCTACCTGTACTAGTTATCTCCCGGGCTGATCTATGGATGCTGTACCAGGCGTCTTGAACGGTGATTACCCCACGCTATTGAGGGTGAGGGTGGGTGGGTGTGGTA
>CAUDMG010002538.1:11872978-11897978 GCA_958450375.1 Homarus gammarus
TTTATGACTGCACAAGTGTAAACGCACATCACACACACACACATACATACATATATACATACATACATACATACATACATACATACTTACATACATATATACATACATACATACATATATACATACATACATACATACATACATACATACATTCATACATACATACATACATACATCATTAGTCCATATAGCAAGCGGACTTCCATACACAAACAATACCTCACTCGTTGGGAATCAAACCCTGGACCTCGACGTGTGAACAGGGACAGCTTACCACAGCGCCACAAAGACAACAAAAACAATACATCAATACACACATCAGGTTTACTAAATTCTGAAGAAAAAATAAAATACACAAAAATAAATGAGAAAAAAGTAAAATAAATAATTAAACTCTACAATTCTTTAAAAACACCAAGAAAAATTCATTGCAGTCAGCGGCAGTAAATGACACGCAATATCACGTTTTATCACCTGTCACACACTCATCCATCACCTGTCACACACTCACCTATCATCTGTCACACACTCATCCATCACCTGTCACACACTCATCCATCACCTGTCACACACTCATCCATCACCTGTCACACACTCACCCATCATCTGTCACACACTCACCCATCACCTGTCACACACTCATCCATCACCTGTCACACACTCATCCATCACCTGTCACACACTCATCCATCATCTGTCACACACTCATCCATCACCTGTCACACACTCACTCATCACCTGTCGCACACTCATCCATCATCTGTCACACACTCATCCATCACCTGTCACACACTGACCCATCACCTGTCACACACTCATCCATCACCTGTCACACACTGACCCATCACCTGTCACACACTCATCCATCACCTGTCACACACTCACCCATCACCTGTCACACACTCATCCATCCACACCTCCAACTGCACCAGGATCTCACCTTAAACACTGGTAAAATATATTGCATTGGTTGTATGTAATAATAATAAATAATAATAATAAACGGTTTATTAATAGAGTTGCAGCCGGTGGCTGAAAATATACAAACTTACATTTTGATTTAGACATACTGATATGCGTTGAATACATTTACAGGGCTGTACAGTACATAAATCAGGAGTTGTTTATTATTTTAACAATAGATGGGATGATGCTATTCTTATATCTATCGGCGCAGGCTCTTATGGGCTGAATTTTGCTGTAGTGGCGGACTGCGCGAGGTGGATGGGGGGCTGCCGGTGGCAGCAGGTGGCGATGACGAGGGTGGTGCAGTAGTTGGTTACCAAACCCTTTCAGTGCTTGGTGGTGGAGGTCACTGAGGGATGGCATTTCCAGGGTGGAGAGAGCGTTGATGTAGCCGGAGTATTCTGCGCAGAGCATGATTCTGCAGGCCCTTTTCTGGACCTTCTCTAGCCGACGTTGTTGGGTGGAGTTGAGAGAAGACGACCAGGCTGGTGACGCATACGTTACTTTGGGGAGAATAAAGACGTTGTAGATGGTCCTCAGCTCTGGCGTGGGTGTCCCAAGTGACCTTAGCCGTCGTAGCATGTAGAGACGGTACGAGGCTGCCTTGAACTGTATGTATGTATGTATGTATGTATGTATGTATGTATGTATGTATACAAGACAATGGTGAGAGGTACTACTGATCACACTACTAGAGTCCCTCACCCTCCCTCACTACCCCCTATCTCCTCCCTCACCCTCCCTCACTACCCCCTATCTCCTCCCTCACCCTCCCTCACTACCCCCTATCTCCCTCTTCACTCTCTCCCTTCACTGATGGTCAAGACCCAATGATCAATTCTCATAGACTTTTATCAACTAATTGGTGTGTGTGTGTGTGTGTGTGTGTGTGTGTGTGTGTGTGTGTATGTGTGTGTGTGTGTGTGTGTGTGTATTTATGTAAGTGTGTGTGTATTTATGTGTGTTAATGTATGTGTTTATAATTGTGTGTATATGTGTATGTATGTATTCGTGTGTGTATTTATGTATGTATGTGTGTGTATGTATGTGTATGATTGTTAGAATAATACAAAAAAGAGCCATAATTAACATAATACAACCACAGTTAATGATACAGGTGTTATCTCTGTTTCCAATTGGCCAGGTAAAGGTGTGAGACTCTTATCTCTTCACACCGCTATGTTTTATCAAGGTGATCACGGATGTTAACCTAACCTAACCTAACCTAACCTAACCAAACCCTAACCTAACCTAACCTAACCCCTACAGATAGCTTTAAGAGTGTTTAATCATCAGGTAAAATAAATTGGGCTACAAATTGTCAAATGATCCGTATAATATTGGGCACGTGTTACAACTCAGGTATTTACAGGTGTGAGTACTGTACATGTAATAGCTAAATAAAACTGACAGGTAATGTTCACTTACATGTTTCTTAAATAAACAGGTTAATTAGTTTGTTATTACAGGTAGACAAGGTAGGAATCTTAAACACAGGTACGCATAGCTCTCTCGAAGGAGGTGGGTCGGGGGGGGGGGTGAGAGGGGCGGGTGAGGGGGGGTTTTGACGGAGGGAGGGTGATGGAGAGAATGAGGAAGGGGGTGAGAAGTGAGGGAAAAGTGAGAGAGAAAGGTGAGAGAGAAATATGTCTGTGAAGTGAGGAAGATTAATAAGTAAGGCACAGTGGTAAAGGAAGGAGAGAGAGAGAGACTGGTAATGTAAGCTGTATTCAGAATTTCAAAAGATATCCGTTCTAGTGTGAGTTATGGCCCTCATAATATTCATGAATAAAGGTGATGGAAGGATAAAAAATAAAGATAAATAAATAAAATGTCCTGATATATTATAGACAGGTGAAGACAGGAATAACGTACAGCACCCGTCCCACCAAACACTTTAGACGGAGGTTGTGTTGTGGGTAACGCGGATTACGATAACGATTGAAAAACAACACGCTGATGATGAAGACCTGTTTGAAATACATACATACATACATAGATACATACATAGATACATACATACATACATACATACTGTACATATATACATACATACAGACAGACAGACAGACAGACAGACAGACAGACAGACTGATTGACAGACATACAAATATACATACATACATACATACATACATACAGTAATATTCACTCCAAAAACAAACAAACAAACCTTCTTCTTCTTCTTCTTCTTCCTCTTCCTCTTCTTCTTCTTCTTCTTCTTCTTCTTCTTCCTCTTCTTCTTCTTCTTCTCCTTCTTCTCCTCATCCTCCTCCTCCTCAAGTACTACTCCACTAATGAGAATTGATGACCAACTGCCGGATGTCTTATGACTGGTTCGACACACACACACACACACACACACACACACACACACACACACACACACACACACACACTGATAAAACATATTCATTTCTATAGTTTGGCTTAAGATCCGTCCTGGAGGTTCTCTTCCTGATGTGTGTGTGTGGGTAGGTACAGGTAGGTATAGGTAGGTACAGGTAGGTATAGGTAGGTAATTAGATAGATAAATAGATAGTTAGGCAGGTAGATAAATGGATAGATAGATTGAAGGATACATACATATATACATACATACATACATACATACATACATACATTACCAACACAAAGAGAGAGAGAGAGAGAGAGAGAAAGAGAGAGACGTGATGAGGGAGAAACAGTGAGTCAGGGAGACTCTCTCTCTCTCTCTCTCTCTCTCTCTCTCTCTCTCTCTCTCTCATTAACATATTTAACTCTATGTATTTATTATTATTATTATCGGTTTTTCCTATGAATCTGTTTTAATAATAATAATAATAATAATAATAATAATAATAATAATGATCATTACTACTCGGTAACACCTGAAGACAGCCTTTATAAGAACACTACTGACGGCAGGTGTGCTTGGTTGATAAGGTCAGAGGTAACAGGGCATAAATTCGCTATACATGCAAATTAGCAGGTGTGCGGTGTGTGTGTGTGTGTGTGTGTGTGTGTGTGTGTGTTGTTCTTTGAGTGTGTGGAGTGTGTGGGGGCAAGTGTGGTGGTGCTGAAGTGGAGGAGAAATTTGAACGCAAGGTGTGGTAGTAGTAGTGATAGTAGTAGTAGTAGTAGTGATAGTAGTAGTGATAGTAGTAGTAGTAGTAGTAGTAGTGACAGTAGTAGTGATAGTAGTAGTAGTAGTAGTGATAGTAGTAGTAGTAATAATAATAGTGATAGTAGTAGTAGTAGTAGTAGTAGTAGTAGTAGTAGTCGTATTAGCGGTTGTGTTAATGTTGCAAAAAAGTGAAATGGTTTTATAATGATGCAATATTAGCAGTGATGGGGTAGATTAGGTTAGGTTAGGTTAGGATAACGTTAAATTAAGTTAGCTTCAGGTGGTTAATCTTCAGGTGAGTCAAATATCCATTGTAAATCAGCTTTTTTTTACTCGTGTTTAACTGTTTTACATTACACACTACATTAAATTTGTCGCTTTCACGTTAACTTATGTACCCTGTCCCCCCCACCCCCCCCCTCCACCCCACTACCCCACCCCCCCCTCCCACCCCACCACCATCCAAGCCCTTATAGACAAAATCCACCTTAACTCAAACACCTCATTAGTTCTACGACCCCTCAACCAATACTCTAGTTCCAGGGTTCGAATCTCTATTGAGCAAAACAACTTGTGATTGATGTTCGATGTGGGGTCCATTACAACTGGTTTAGAAATATCTCGACCAGCAGAAAGGAGGGGAAGGAAGGGTGTAGAATTCATCCTATTTTTTCTTCAACCTGTGTGTGTGTGTGTGTGCGTGTGTGCGTGTGTGTGTGCGTGTGTGTGTGAGGGAATAATATACCCACACAGCACCGCCCTGACGTCCCTTTCCTCATACATATCATTACCATGATTACATCTGCGATATTTCACGACAAGACCAACCTCTCCACCCCTGTGACAGCCTCAACACGTGCATCTATCCTCCACACCTCACACCCCCCCCCCCCTCCTCTTCCCCCTTCTACACCTCCCCCCTCCTTCCCCTATCCCTCCTCCTCCTCCTTCCTTTCCGTACATGAATATTAAACTGAATCTTTCCTTTATTGTTATTTTTTCCGCCATTTTCGTTTGTTTCTTTTGCTTCCGTCACCCGAAAAAGAAAATAAAAATAATGAGACTATATCAGTTTCCCTCAGGTGTCTGGCCTATGACACACCCTGTACATAAACGCTACTTGCTCTGTGTTGGTCCGGTGTGTACAAGTGTCACACCACCATAAGCTGTGTGTGTGTGTGCGTGTGTGTGTGTGTGTGTGTGTGTGTGTGTGTGTGTGTGTGTGTGTGTGTGTGTGTTGGAGGAATGTGTTTACGGTATCGTCCTCACTACAGATGTGTATAAAGGGTATAATGCCGTGTTTATTGTCACTATTACATGTATTGTGTTATGTGCTGTCATTGTCATGTGTATTATGCAGCCATTGTCCCTATGTACTGAGTATACACCGTCAATGTTAGGTGTATTAAGTGTACGAGTATACCTGTAGTGTAATAGTCAACATGTTCGCCTTGCAAGTGAGTGGACCCAGGTTCAATCCTTGAGCAGGGTGAAACTATGGGCAAGTTTTTTTTTGCGCCATTTGCCTCTGTCTACCCAGCAGTAGTTGAGGTTCCTGAATGTTAATTAGCTTGCGGGATCGTGTTCCGGGGCATTAGTTAGCCAGTGCAGTTGGTGAGTTGTCCGGTGTTCTTGGATTATTCCTTGACACTAGATTATACAGCTCAGGGTGTGGTTGTTGTGTTGGCGGCAGCTTCTACACCTTAAAATAAATTCACACCCAGGTGGCCCTTGAGCTGGCCATTCTCATACACGACCGGTACACATTATTATACCGTCTGTCATGTGTACTGAGACCATTACCCTCTCTAGAAAAAGAAAAAAGAACAGCGGTCATTATCATTATCTGTAATTCATATACACACGACTTAAGTTCTTGGTGAAGCATACATATTATTTTACCCTAGCACCAAACTTGTCTATATTCTTATACTTCCATACATGAATATCTCATCATACAACCATACATGTAAACCTCATCATACAACCATACATGTAAACCTCATCATACAACCATACATGTAAACCTCATCATACAACCATACATGTAAACCTCATCATACAACCATACATGTAAACCTCATCATACAACCATACATGTAAACCTCATCATACAACCATACATGTAAACCTCATCATACAACCATACATGTAAACCTCATCATACAACCATATATGTAAACCTCACCATACCCCCATACATGTCTATAATCTTATCATACCCCCTTAAATACATTTCAAACAACGGAAATTCACACTCCGTATCGTGGTGTATTTTTCATTAACAGAATGGGAGGCAGCAGGACATCCCACGGTACAACATGATGACATTATATTACAGTATACAGTGTACCAGTGAGTTGTGTGTTTTGAATATATTATTATTATTATTATTATTATTATTATTATTATTATTATCCAAAAAATATATATAAAAACCCTCACTATTATCATGACCACCATCTCCTGTCACTATCAACACAACACGCATATTAGTTTTGTGAAATTTTTTGTCCTCATTCAGTCCCAAGACTAAACGAGAATTTCGCTTAACTAATGAGTTTCCTGTAGTTCCTGTACCGCCAGGTGTGTGTCTCTGTGTGTGTGTGTGGTAGTGGAGAATCTAACCCTCCCCCCCCCCCCCACCCACCAGTTGCTTGAGATTTATTGCTACAAATTTCACTCACAAACACCATCACCACCACCATGAACACCACCACCACCGCCACAGGTATACTAATTTGTCCCTAAAAATGTCACGAATCGGTCAGTCAGTTAGTTAGTGAATCAGTCAGTCCATCATTCAATCATTCAGTTAGTCAGTCAGCCAGTCATCCAGTCAGTCAGACCGGGAACGAGCAGAGGAGACTGGAACACTATCTACATTTCACACGAGATCAATAGAGAACATTTTTCTTTATTCAATTTATTTTTTTTGTAGTTTTAGATAACTCATTTGTCTGTTTAAAGGCTATGACCACCCTCATCACCACCCTCCACCCTTATCACCACCCTCCACCCTCATCACCACCCTCCACCCTCATCACCAACCCTCACCCTCATCACCACCCTCACCCTCATCACCACCCTTACCCTCATCACCACCCTCACCCTCATCACCACCCTCCACCCTCATCACCACCCTCCACCCTCATCACCACCCTCACCCTCATCACCACCCTCCACCCTCATCACCACCCTTACCCTCATCACCACCCTCACCCTCATCACCACCCTCCACCCTCATCACCACCCTCCACCCTCATCACCACCCTCACCCTCATCACCACCCTCCACCCTCATCACCACCCTCCGCCCTCATCACCACCCTCACCCTCATCACCACCCTCCACCCTCATCACCACCCTCCACCCTCATCACCAACCCTCACCCTCATCACCACCCTCACCCTCGTCACCACCCTCACCCTCATCACCACCCTCCACCCTCATCACCAACCCTCACCCTCATCACCACCCTCCACCCTCATCACCACCCTCACCCTCATCACCACCCTCCACCCTCATCACCACCCTACACCCTCATCACCACCCTCACCCTCATCACCACCCTCACCCTCATCACCAACCCTCACCCTCATCACCACCCTCCACCCTCATCACCACCCTCACCCTCATCACCACCCTCCACCCTCATCACCACCCTCCACCCTCATCACCACCCTACACCCTCATCACCAACCCTCACCCTCATCACCACCCTCCACCCTCATCACCATCCTCCACCCACTTCCCCCCCTCCACCCTCATCACCACCCTCCACCCTCATCACCACCCTCCCCCCTCATCACCACCCTCATCACCACCCTCCACCCTCATCACCACCCTCCACCCACTTCCCCCCCCCCTCCCCCCAAAGAACATCATCACCACCATCACCTTTCGACTCGACTCGGCTGGGAGCTGTAGTTGGCTTGGCGCAGGTGCTAACGTCAGCCTAAGAGTTACGAGGGTTGGGAAGAGTCACCTGTACCCCCACCAGCCAACACCTTGTCATTAACGCAGGTGTGTATGTGTGAGTGTGGCGTTCGGGTGTTTAGTTAGTTGTCATAAGTTGGGGTGTAGAAATTTGTCGTGGTCCTTTGGTGGGAAAATCGCATAAATAATTTCCCTACAAGATATTCCAAGTAGAAGGCCAAAAGAAATGCCTCGTCAACGATGTATTAGTTCGGTTTAATAACGGAATCAGTTGTCTTGATGACTGTATACCTGCACTGTCTAGGTACTTTGTGTGTATACCTGCACTGTCTAGGTACATTGTGTGTATACCTGCACTGTCTAGGTACATTGTGTGTATACCTGCACTGTCTAGGAATATTGTTTGTATACCTCCACTGTCTAGGTACATTGTTTGTATACCTGCACTGTCTAGGTATATTATTTGTATACCTGCACTGTCTATGTGCATTGTTTGTATACCTGCACTGTCTAGGAATATTGTTTGTATACCTTCACTGTCTAGGTACATTGTTTGTATACCTGCACTGTCTAGGAATATTGTTTGTATACCTGCACTGTCTAGGAATATTGTTTGTATACCTGCACTGTCTAGGTATATTATTTGTATACCTGCACTGTCTATGTGCATTGTTTGTATACCTGCAATGTCTAGGAATATTGTTTGTATACCTGCACTGTCTAGGTATATTATTTGTATACCTGCACTGTCTATGTGCATTGTTTGTATACCTGCAATGTCTAGGAATATTGTTTGTATACCTTCACTGTCTAGGTACATTGTTTGTATACCTGCACTGTCTAGGTACATTGTTTGTATACCTGCACTGTCTAGGTACATTGTTTGTATACCTGCACTGTCTAGGTATATTATTTGTATACCTGCACTGTCTATGTGCATTGTTTGTATACCTGCACTGTCTAGGAATATTGTTTGTATACCTTCACTGTCTAGGTACATTGTTTGTATACCTGCACTGTCTAGGAATATTGTTTGTATACCTGCACTGTCTAGGAATATTGTTTGTATACCTGCACTGTCTAGGTATATTATTTGTATACCTGCACTGTCTATGTGCATTGTTTGTATACCTGCAATGTCTAGAAATATTGTTTGTATACCTGCACTGTCTAGGTATATTATTTGTATACCTGCACTGTCTATGTGCATTGTTTGTATACCTGCAATGTCTAGGAATATTGTTTGTATACCTTCACTGTCTAGGTACATTGTTTGTATACCTGCACTGTCTAGGTACATTGTTTGTATACCTGCACTGTCTAGGTACATTGTTTGTATACCTGCACTGTCTAGGTATATTATTTGTATACCTGCACTGTCTATGTGCATTGTTTGTATACCTGCAATGTCTAGGTATACATTTTTTGTATACTTGCACTGTCTAGGTACACTGTATACCTGCACTGTCTAGGTACACTGTATACCTGCACTGTCTAGGTACACTGTATACCTGCACTGTCTAGGTACACTGTATACCTGCACTGTCTAGGTACACTGTATACCTGTACTGTCTAGGTACACTGTATACCTGCACTGTCTAGGTACACTGTATACCTGCACTGTCTAGGTACACTGTATACCTGCACTGGTTGTTTAACACCAGATGAAATAACCTGGGTGACTAATCTTCAGGTGGTCCGGTAACAGTATGAGAAATATGAATTCTGAAATTATATTAAGAAAATCTCTATCCTTTTCCAAATAAAATATATATATACTGTACTGTATAATGAGCCACAAAACATAGAAAAAACATTACCCTCGGGCACACCTGTGTATCTCATTAGGAGGCAGGTGAGGCGTGGTAGTGTTGCAGCATCAATGACTACCTTAGTGGGAGACTTTGACCAGTAATGTAATAAAGAATCATTTAGCATATAACTGTGTGTATATCTGACTCATTCATTATTTATAACACCAGTAAGAATAAACCATTGACCATATGTATACCTGACTACCATATATATGTCTGTTTGTATACGTGACTAAGTTCCATGTATGTATTTATATATCTGGCTTCTTCATTGTGACCTATATAAACCCTTTATTGCATCTGTTTATATAGCTGACTAACATATATCTGTTTATATACCTGAATTTAGTACGTATATATGAATACATACCTGAATATTAAGAGTTACTAGATGGTAGTTTTAATAACTTGGTATATTTAAAGTAACTCAATATCAACACTGGATTTGAAGATTAACCTAACCTAACCTAACCTAACCTAAATTTCACTTAACCTACCATATTAAACTTAACCTAACCTATAACCTGCCTATACAATCGTCTACTAGTAAGTTATTGAATGATCGTATATAATTATAATCTATAATGTATATATAATTTAACATTTTTATATATCTGTATAATTTGGATGTTCTTTTATACGAACTATGGTGAATCCGACCACTACTTTATAATCCCCAGAGGCTTCCTTCAGGGCTCTCTCTCTCTCTCTCTCTCTCTCTCTCTCTCTCTCTCTCTCTCTCTCTCTCTCTCTCTCTCTCTCTCTCTCTCTCTCTCTCTCTCTCTCTCTCATTAATAACCAACGTCATTTTTATCACCTTTCTTCCTGTGCATCTTATTCTTCTTCTTTGTTTCTCCATCTTTCTCTTTACTCTTCTTTCTTTATTTTTTTTCGTTTCTATTTTATCTTAAACTTTTCTTATACTCCTTTTTTATTTGCTTTTTTTTAGAGAGAGAGAGAGAGAGAGAGAGAGAGAGAGAGAGAGAGAGAGAGAGAGAGAGAGAGAAAATTAAAATGTAACCTACCCAAACCTAACCTAACCAAAGCTTTTGATCTTAAGAAATGTTGAAATTTGTTTACATAATGTTTAGTTTGTTTATATCATCGTACTATAACCTGGCAATAAACATACCAGCCTCGTGTGTATAACCTGGCAATAAACATACCAGCCTCATGTGGATCTGTGGCTAAAAACATTATACCCACACAGGATCTGACATTGATGTTAATGTTAATGTTCTCTCAGTTTAATTAATGGAAATAATTCAGTAAAAATGGCTGTACTATTTTGGCCAAGAAAATATTATACGTATGGTAATGAGGATCTTTAATATGAGAAAAATAATTGTTTGTGTAATGTCATGAAATATCGTGTAATTTCTGTTATTTGAGATTATGATTTTTTTTTTTTAATATCTTTCGATTTGTTTTCCTTGTTCTGTTATTTTCATAGATAAATTTGGCTTCAGTATTTATTTATTTGTTTGTATGTTTATGCGGAAGAGGGGAATAAGATTAACACCAATAAAATACACAATTAATATGTAATTCTCATTTTGATCAAACATTCAGAATTTTTTTTTTTTTTTTATGTTTTGGCCAAAATTTAGATAATTTATTCCAGGCTTTTATAATGATATGAATTTATGTCAGAATTAATCACTATGTTTATGAGGTTACAAATATATATCTCTACAAGTACTGCACTAGAACCTTTTTCACTTCCCAAACGGTGAAGTCAGTATCTGTCTGTAACTCATCAGCATTGTATTGCATTAATAGTATATGAATTTTAACGTGAAACTTCATAATGTCTGTATTTGTGGTGGAATAAAAACGAATTAAAAAAAATAATTAAATAAGAATAAAATTAATGTTTCCAGGGGTAATTATATTTTATAAATGCAATAATGTGTTTCAAGAACATAATGACAGGAAGTAATGATATCAACACTAAAAGATGATGAATGGAATAAAGATAAACAGTAAATAACCATAAAATTAACAATAATACGAGATGGAGGGAAGTTAAGAAGCGACAAACAAAAGAGAAGATTAGTATCGGAGAAATAGACAACGATAACTACGGTAAACTGAAACGAAATGAAAATACTCAATTGTCAGGTCTAGTTCTTAGTGTTATTCAATCCATCTCATTTCACTCTGTTTCCTGACCTTAGGTTGATGATATGTTAAATTTCTTATATTCATACAACTCATTCTTCTTGAGTGGATAAAAAAAAAGCCTTGTTCTTTGTCGTTAGGAGAGGAATGGTATTATTCTTAGTTTCCCCAAATTGTTAGTTGTCTAGTTATGGAACCAAGATGTGTGAATAGTTCTTTAAGAATCTTCAAGTATTTATGTAGATTATAATTAAGAAAACCTGTGCGTATAAATTTTTACTAAGAGTATAAAGGTGAAGGAAAAACAGAGTGGAATTATGAGGTGTGTGTGTGTGTGTGTGTGTGTGTGTGTGTGTGTGTTACAGGCACCGTGAACCAGAAGCAATTAGTCATCTTTTCGACTTTAAAAATCAGGAAAGTAGGAACATCGTTGACTGCATCTTCACAAACCTCTTGCCACAACAGTCAGCCCCTGTACGGTACACACACCACCATCCCTCCACCCACACCCCTGTACCTGACGTGTGACCAGACATACACCCACGCTGGGGGTGCTCCCGTGGGCACGTTGACACCCATATTTGTGGGCATCTCCCCAGGCGTGTCAATGGGGGACATGAAGGTGTGATCACGGGGCGGTGTGGTGAAGGTGGTAACACGACACCACGGGCCATGGCCTGAACGTGAACACATCATAACGAGAGGCGGCGGTCAGGCTCTCTTGTCAGATGTTGTTGTTCTGAAGGTGGCGAGGCGGGGAACAGATAAATATATACTTTGTTAGCCTTTTATTTAATGAAAAATATAACTAATCCTTTAGACTTTGTATACAGTTCAAATATATTTATTAAAACTGAGACTGAAGACTTGGTGTAAAATTTAATGTTGTTATTCCGGAAATGAGACGAAGAATCGATAGATATATAATTAAAATTCTGGTTTGTGAAAGAACACGAAACTTAGAGTGTGTGTGTGTGTGTGTGTGTGTGTGTGTGTGTGTGTGTGTGTGAGCGACTAAAAGTTTTTGTACATTTTTTTTCTGTTAACTTTACAGTCATCATCATCATCATCATCACCTCCCAACCCTCACTATTATCGTACCAGTATTATCATTCCAATTATCTTCATTTATATCAATTCTTTTTATTCTGAAAATGTAGAATTATCAAAAATAAATTGTTATATGTCCGGTGAGGCCAATTATTATTATTTTTCAACACTTTTCATTATATTATTGTACGTTCATCTCCTCATTATTCTCGGTGGATGATGATGATAATGATAATGATGATGATGATGATGATGATGATGATGATGGTGATGATGATGGCTAACTCGTGGTAATTTCAGATTGTGTAAAATTATTGTGATTAGATGATGTACTGTATTCATCACCACCACTACCATCACCCACTACCATCACCCACTACCATCATCATCATCACTACCATCACTATCACCACTACCATCATCATCACCACTACCATCACCATCGCCCACTACCGTCACCATCATCACTACCATTACCATCACCACTACCATCACCATCACCACTACCATCACCATAATCATTACCATCATCATCACAACTACCATTACCATCACCACTACCATCACCATCACCATAATCATTACCATCACCATCACCACCGCCATCATCATTACCACCACCATCATCACTACCATCACCATCACCCAACTAACATCATAATAATAATAATAATAATAATAATAATAATAATAATAAGAAACAAGAACAGCGTCTTTAAACAACAAGGAAAACAAAAATACAAATCGTCAATAACAAAAACAACAACAGTAGGAACAACAACAAAACAATAACAACTACCACCAATAACAACTTTCACTATAACTTATTACTACTTCCATAACCACTACTACCATCATTGTCCTAACCACCACAACCACCATAACAACCACCCCTACCATAACAATCACCCCTACCATAACAACCACCCCTACCATAACAACCACCCCTACCATAACAACATCAGCTGTGTGGTTCGGTTACATATGTTGTGTCACGTCTCTTATGTGAGGAAGTTTATCTCTGTCATTAATTTCTCTGTCAACATGATCTTCACCTGACCACGACCACATGTCTCTCTCTCTCTCTCTCTCAGGTCTTGATCTCTATATGAACTCTCATCTTTCTCTTTGTTCTATGTCAGTTGCTTCCCCAGCTTGTCACAACCTGTCTCCCAGAGCTTACCTACCTATACCTAACCTACACACTGAATTAATGCAAGAATTTGAACTCACTAAAGGATTACACAAATTCACCACGATCAAAGCTCTCTACTATGCCCAGTGTCCTACCAATGATGCTTTATCTGTGCTGGAGAGAGAGAGAGAGTGAGAGAGAGAGAGAGAGAGAGAGAGAGAGAGAGAGAGATAACACACACATAATATCATAAAATATTGTGTGTAGTGTTTCAGGTGTGGGTGTACGTCACTGCCACAGCTGTATCGAGACACCACCACCACCAAGACCTGTGTACTCACGGAGGTATGTATAAAATTGGGTTATGTGTGAGCCATGAGAACAACCAGAAATAATTACTATATTATAATATCTTTCATTATTTCAGTAATATTATGTAATTCAGTCTCACTAATGCCGTTGTTGTAAATATAATATTAAGGATTTTCAGCAGCCATCTGAGAAGACGTACATTGAGTTGGTTAATGTAGATCAAGTCATTTATTTACCCCTAAAAACAAAATAGTTTAATTTACGTATAGATGAGTGTGTTTCAGCTTGACTACTCGTTTTACCTAAGTACTGTACAGTGATATCTACATTTGCATTTAAATATCAAATTTCTATTATATTCCTTAAATGAATTCTATCTTATCCTTAGCTTAATTATTTCACCACTCCAAAACTTTGATGTATCTTGAGCAAATGTTGCACACGAAGTTCAGCAAATTCTTAACATACATGTGTCTTTAAATGGTTTGATGTAAATTAACAAATGTCCTTTTCGCTTCGTCACATGTTACACGGAAGTCCTCTGTCGGGAATCTGGAAAACAAATTTACTCATGCACATTGGTGAATAGCAATCAGGCAAGCTGTGTTAAGCCACGGCACATATTTCTACTCACTTCCATCCACCATCCGTCCTTCCACTCAACATTTTAGATTGCTACTCCACCTCCTTTCCTAATCTGCCTATCAGTATGGAATAATTTGTAACCTGCAATTTGGTATTCGACAGGTAACTCACGTGAGTCTAGGTTTATCCATGTTTCGGTGAATGCCATTTTATAATTTTTTTCGGTACATACCAACGCCCTGATTTCATCCATTTTGTTTTTCATACTCTTACTGTTTACGGAGTAGACATTTAAGTTAGTCGTGTTCTGACTCTTCTCTTTGTCGCGTTTAGGTTTCAACTCCTTGCCTAATTTAGTTTTATCATCATTCCTACCACCATTTCTCTATACCTTTTCATTTTGTTTACCCGCTCCCACTGCAGTCTCCTCCACCCACGTGCTCACATATTCCCCTAGCAGTTTAAAGACTTCGACATCTTCTGAACTGTCCTCTCGAGAGAGCCAGCCAGGGTTGCCACCCCATTCCTAGACAAATGTACCCCATCCCTAGCATAAAGGTCCCTTCTGCCGTAAAAGTTGTCCCAGTCGTCAATGAATGGGACTGATATTGACTTGCAATATCTGTCAAGACGGCAGTTGACACCAACTGCCCTTGACAACCATTCATTGCCAACTCTTCTAAGCAGGACACCACATACTGCATGATAGGGATCCCTCCCTTCACCCTAATACATTCGATGGCTGTCTGCCTTCTTACTGTTAATCCTCGGCCATCTAAACCACCATACTGTAAATGTAATGACCAAAACATTATTCCGACTCTGTTGTCTGTGGCACCCGAATCAACAGTCAGGTTTGATAGCCTAAATAAACACTTTGATATAACAAGTAAACAAAAAAAAGAAGAGTTTTCTCAGCTTGAGATGATGATCATGGAGAATTCCTTGGACTCGTAGGGATCTAGAGTAGAGTAGAGTCTTGGGATACGCATATTAAATAAACCGAGATGCTGTTGTACTAATTAGGTGCTGGAAGATGCTAAAACATTGTTGATGTCCTCGCCAGAGGTTGGAATGCGTCCACTTCCTACGTTGCGTGTTGCTTTGTACGCGTTTCCTGTACAGTACGTGTGGAATGTCGTTAAACTCTTATATCTAAATTTAATTATCCTATAAACTGTAAATTATAGTTTTTATTCAATAAACTAATTTTTGAATTACAAAGTGATATTTTATTACATTTGGGATTCATACAAAATGTAGTTTAGAAGATACTATTTTACACTTCCCGCCGAAGTTTATTCATATCCTAGTTATTTCGTAGCTAATTTACTTGATTTGCTTATTGAAATAACTAGGCCTATAAGATTATATACTACTTAATATTTTAATACTTATCATAGAGCATATTTAGAATCTTTGTACATACTGTACACTGCGTTACTGTTCACGACATCCTCAGAACACTGGTGGCTTCCATAATAGGATTTTCATATTTCGTGCTCTATATGTTCTGGATTAAACAGTAATTATTAACTTCGTTGCGCACTCCAAGATCTTAGTTGCTGAAGAACAGTGATAACATCAACGCTTGACTACAGTTATATCTCATTTTTCATAACTAATGTAAGAATTACTTTAGTACAGTGGGTGTTGAAGGGCAGTAATACATTATAACATCAACATTTCAAGACTTGAGAACCGGTGTCAACAGATGCCCTCGGTAGATCTCATGATGAAGTACTGATATGGTAAACCTTAGTTATATAAGGCTCATTAGCTCTCGGTGCTGGTGGTAAAATACTGGTCTACATACACACTTGTCATGACCAACTTGCTTACATATTTGCTGTAGGTACGAAAGGCATCATTATGGAAGAGGACGGTCAGAGTTTGACACTAATGCAGGCTGCCAGTGTTTGTCACCAGCTCAACAGGTGTGAGCGCTGAGGGGGACGACCACTAATGACTTGTTTCATCAGTAAATTTTTCTAATTGCCAAATACAGGTGTATTTTGGTAATTTTTTCCCCCCGAGGAACATTTGCGAGTGAATCTGCATACGTAAACATTGATCCTTTTTTTCGTGCATATATTTGGAGCACAAGTGTATTGATGCATAGTAAATACGTGACGCGGTGACAGCAGTGTTTGTCGGTCTTGTATATATCCCCGCGGGGCACTACACCAATATGTATGACCATAATGTATTAATATGTATGTGTATGCTTAGTGTATAAAACCAGAAAGAAATATATACACTTTACCCTAAAAAAAACATATCCTTTTTCTACATATTCATATTTCACACTTGTCACCAATGAACTTTATGCCGCACTTATTTTTTTTTCCTGAAGTGAGATGACATCACTTCCTGTCTATTAGTTTCGCTCTGATGACTAAGATATTATATTACAACCAGAAAGTGAAACTGAAGGGGCAGCTTTGGATATAACATAGAACTAATTCATATTTCAATGTATATTAAAAATCATTCCCTTTCTCTTTTCTATTGGATTAAGACAAATTCCTCTCAAAAATTTCTCCCTGGGATGAAGTTCGACTGAGTGAAGTACAGGTTACATGAAATCCTTTATTTGTACGTTTATTCCAGGTGTTTTTAATTGGGAGTCATTGGAAACATTCTCACCTGTCTGTTCCTGTCTCAACGTTAATTATTGTATTTGTTGTTAGTGTTATAGCGTAATGATGAGTTTTAACACACTGTCATTTTTACGTATTTGTTTGACCTACAGAAGACAAGTATATATTGAGGATTTTTTTTATGAGTAAAGGAGTTTTTCAATCAGCCTTATCCTAAAGTCTCAGTGTTTGATAGTGTACGCAATAGAATCCTTTGGGGAAAGAACGTATTAAATGTTATTAATGGTATTTTAATTAGTTTGAGGAGTGTGCGAGCGCGTGTATGTGTGTGTGTGTGTGTGTGTGTGTAGAAGGGTTCAACTATCATCCCCCCCCCACCACCCATCCCTCCCCCCTGCCTTCCAGTAACCCACACCCCACCCATCCCTCACCCCTGCCTTCCAGTAACCCACACCCCCACACCCCCTTCATTAGCACTTGCAGCTGATCGTTCTTTTGAGAATTAATGGAAATTTTCACGAGGTAGCGATAGTTTTATTTCCCTTCCGAGATAAATTGAAAATAAACCTTAGGGAATTTTATCATTATAGATAACTACTAAGACGTACTAATATACAATGCAGTACAATGAAACCTCCTTATAACGCACTTCTCTGTCTATATAATCCGTTATGTGGGGGTTTCACAGCTAACGGACCCTCGATCCAGACCGGTAAATAGAAGCTTCACTATTGAAATTCTATTGCATTTACTGTGTTTCGGTCTTATGGTGTACTCTAAGTTCGCTCATACAATTAAACATAAACTCGTAGACATTAAGGAATTTTTACCTTTATAGTTCATGAATACAGGTTAATGATACTTAGTTTATCTCATATACTCGTTACCCACAAATAACTAATAACACGATTCGTCTCATAATTATAAATGTACTGTAATACTATAAATGCTGACTTCGTGTTTCTCCTATCAATAGTCAATGCTATTATTCGGTATAATGAACATACGCGGTACATCTGCAAGAGTTACGTGTGATACAAATTTTTTTTAAGGTATGTAAATTTTTTTTGTATGATTAAATCCGGAATTAAGAGATATTCCTCGCTAAAGACTGTCAGAAATCCTTACGTGTTTCTAGATGCTTACATAAACACTTGAAAATTAACCCCCCCCAAAAAATCACAATAACAAGAAAGTTAAAACATCCAACGAAATGTTTTGGGAAAAGTAAAAGACATAGGAAAAGTTAAGATGTGAATAATAATGTATAAGAGGAAACATAAGGCATCAGGACGTTAGTGGTTGAAGTATTTACAGAGCTAATCGAGGCAACAGATGCTACTGCCAAGGAATTGATGATATCTCCACTGAGGGGAAAAAAAAAAGTAATATCAGTAAAGGAGTTCATGATTACAGAGGGTGGGATATCCAAGGCCACACGATCGTCCACAATAACCGAGATGTCTCCCAGAACAGCGGATGATAACTTGAGTAGAGGAAGACACTATGTAAAGAGTTGGTTGGTATAGTAATTGTGTTTTTGACTTGATGACGGCGACGGAAGCAGCGATTTGATAATTATAAGTGTGAGAGGATGTGTAGTGTTAGTAACGAGAAACTTGTACCAGGTTAATAACACTTAATTAAATATTTTACGGATGATGATAATTTTTTTTTTTTTTTAGTTAGTGAATTGATATTAATTTTCTTACGCAGTTATAATGGTGGAACTTGAGGGAGATGGGTATTGGGTGATCTTAGTTTTATGCAAGTTGTTTTCTTTTAACTGTCTTGTTTATTTGTGTTTGTTGGAGTGGTTTCAAGGTTCTTTTAAGTTATTTCTTTATTTTTGTTTTGTTTTATATTCTGGTCTCGATTGGAATATTATAGAAGATCATATTTATCGTTTAGTAATAATAATTAAAATAATCAATAAAGAATCAAGAAACACTCAATGGCTGTACATGACCTCGAAGGCAGCGTCATAAGTGTCTTGGCTCAAGTCATTATTTTTCATCTGTGTTTACTTGAGTTTACCCCCAAAATTGCTAGAATACATCACTGTCAGCGATTATCCAGTTGTTTCTTGAAGGAGCGGACGCAGAATACGAGAAAATTAATAAGATAAGTTAGATGAATGATTCAAGTAAAGGTTTCTGGAGATACAGACGAAATTCTCGCATTAGTGATGGAAATTGCATAGTTTTTTTCTACACACACACACACACACACACACACACACACACTCAGCTTGCTTGACTGCCACCGTACAACAAACATTACAGTACAATACTCTCTTAAATACACCAACACCAGCGTTACCTGCACTAAGGTTTACCGTTATGTAGAAACAAATGAAAAATACAGAGCGAAACATAAGAGACGTTCCTCGCTTAACAGCCGTAACTGCTAGGGATCACATACAACTTGCAGGTCATGAAGCTGGGACGCCTCTAATGTTTACCAATAAGACTGAGTACTCGGGAAGGTTTAGGTTACGTCTTAAACTTTAATATTAGAGTTCACTTTAATTCAATATCATATCGTAAAATTAAAATAATCATATCCTGAATTAAAGTGTATTGAAATATAATTTATGTTGAATATATGTGTGTGTGTGTAAATCATCTATAAAATTTTAATGTCGGAAATAGAATATCACTTGAGATTTCTTGGTGTGTAATGGTCTTCCGGTGACGTCTTGCTTCTCACTGCATTTCAAAGATTGTCTTGTGAAATACTAGTCCGCGTGCTCGGCGGTTGATGACTCTAGTAGGTGAAAAAAAAATATCAGCTTAATAGTATTCAGTATATAAAGGTGTAAGCTTAGACACATACAGTATATATGTGTGAGCCAAGTAAATTAAGACATCTCAGTAACATATTCTCATGTGATTGTAAATATGATCTAACCTTCAATTTGTACGCTTGGACATCTTAGTTGAGTCTTAATTCGAAATATAAGCTTAGTCAACCAGTCGTAAGAACCACACAACGCCGTCAACTACCCGCACATTACTCCGACATTAACAACGTCGTGATAACTGTCATGATCCACTCAGTCAGCCAACACACCTTACACGTTACCCACTCGACACACACCCCAGCACACCTTACACACGACACACACACACCCCAACACACCTTACACATTACACCACGCCACACACACTCCCCAACACACCTTACACATTACCCACGCGACACACACCCCAACACACCTTACACACGACACACACACACCCCAACACACCTTACACATTACCCACGCGACACACACCCCAACACACCTTACACATTACCCACGGCACACACACACACCCCAACACACCTTACACATTACCCACGCCACACACACACCCCAACACACCTTA
This sequence comes from Homarus gammarus, assembly GCA_958450375.1. Lineage (NCBI taxonomy): Eukaryota > Metazoa > Arthropoda > Malacostraca > Decapoda > Nephropidae > Homarus > Homarus gammarus. The sequence continues at coordinate 11,893,986 of CAUDMG010002538.1, forward strand.
CACATTACCGACGGCACACACACCCCAACACACCTTACACATTACCCACAGCACACACCCCAACACACCTTACACATTACCCACGGCACACACACACCCCAACACACCTTACACATTACCCACGACACACACACACACACCCCCAACACACCTTACACATTACCCACGCCACACACCCCGACACACCTTACACATTACCCACGACACACACACACACACACCCCAGCACACCTTACACATTTACCCACGACACACACACACACACACACACACCCCAACACACCTTACACATTACCCACGCCACACACCCCGACACACCTTACACTTTACCCACGGCACACACACCCCAACACACCTTACACATTACCCACGCCACACACCCCAAAACACCTTACACATTACCCACGGCACACACACACCCCAACACACCTTACACATTACCCACGGCACACACCTTACACATTACCCACGCCACACACCTCAAAACACCTTACACATTACCCACGGCACACACACACCCCAACACACCTTACACATTACCCACGGCACACACCTTACACATTACCCACGCCACACACACACCCCAACACACCTTGCACATTACCCACGGCACACACACACACACACACACACACCCCCAACACACTTCACACATTACCCACGGCACACACACACCCCAACACACCTTACACATTACCCACGGCACACACCTTACACATTACCCACGCCACACACACACCCCAACACACCTTACACATTACCCACGCGACACACACCCCAACACACCTTACACACGACACACACACACCCCAACACACCTTACACATTACCCACGCGACACACACCCCAACACACCTTACACATTACCCACGGCACACACACACACACCCCAACACACCTTACACATTACCCACGGCACACACACACACCTCAACACACCTTACAAATTACGCAAGCCACACACCCCAACACACCTGATATCCACCGAGAAAACTAAGGTGTTCAACAAACAAGCTAGTAACCGCAAACGCGGCCCCGCCAAGTTCAAGATAGGTAACAACACTATTGACTATGTTTCTTCTTTTAAATATCTTGGTGTCTCCATCCCTTGTACCCTACCTGCCATACAACAGCTAACCCGCCAATGTACTGACAGACTGAGACCTCTTAGAAGTGTAGCGGGGTACAGCCCGCACTATGGTGCTAATAATAGAATTGTTAAAACAATGTACCTAGGCTATATAAGATCTCTGTTTGTTCATTGTGTGTTTTATTGTTAAAGTAATTCTCCTTCGGTGCTTTAACTACCAGGGTCATTAAGCATCGTTCACTAGGTCATAGTTTCTTACAACATATAACTTTTTTAGGAGATTAAGATTAAACAAAATAACATAATTGGAAATTGGGCCAAATTTACTATCACAGGAATCTTCAACTTGGATATCAAACTCACATTCAAGACACTAAATTGTTCCTGTGTATTTTAATGTGTGTTTGATTACCAGGACATTACTGGTAAGTGTGTTTGTGTGTGTGTGTGTGTTGTGTTGTGTTGTGTGTGTGTTGTGTTGTGTTGTGCTGTGTTGTGTTGTGTTGTGTTGTGTGTGTTGTGTTGTGTGTGTTGTATTGTGTGTTAAATGGTCCAGCTTCCTTAACGTCGGGTATTGTTTATATCTTTACAAAATTTTCAATATTTTTTTTTTTCACTACCGCACGCAAAGGTTCTTGTTGACTCGGCTCTTGCGTTTCACTACTCGAGAGTCACGAATCGTCTCTTGAGTCGGTATATAATAAACACCTATTTTTTTTTTTTTACAGATGATATGATATGCAGGTAGAGAGGACACTACAAGACATCATTTAGTTGCTACGAGTTGAGAGGTTAGTGTTTTATCTTATCTTTTAAACTGTAATAATATAAACATATATCAGAATAAATACAAGAAAACTTAACTTACCATCAGAAATATTTTAAAGATAAAACAGAGAGGTTAATATGCTGATGACTTCACGTTACTAACTTACAAGCTTAAAGATTTTTAGTTATAGAAGGACATTAACCCTTCAGGAAACAACAACATAACCAGTTAAAAAAAAAATAATAAAAAAATTCAGTGTTAAGAGACATAAGGTAGCGCAGCAGAATGATCATAGACTGTGATGGTTGAAACTCCTAAGGCAATAAGACCCACCACCAACAGCCTCTCATAGTAGTGTTACTGTTGGTAATTGCTACGTACTGTACCCGCTGCTGTGTTACGGGATAAATGTTTTTTTTTTTAGGTTACTTCACCCATCAGACGTCATCTTGTTTTTCTTCCTTTAACCAACCTCTTGTTATTGTGAGTTGTGAACATCCGTACCTCATAAATAACCAAAGATGCCACCAAATACTTATCATTATCATATTGACTGAAACGATAATTTAGGTCTCGGGAATTCAATCGTTACACTATTGTTAATGATCAAGAGTCTAGTTTAATATTCACTAATTAGATGTTTTCAATGATTGATATTTTACGATAGTCCATCTTGGTATTATGCTGTCTGTGTGTGTGTGTGTGTGTGTGTGTGTGTGTGTGTGTGTGTGTGTGTGTGTGTGTGTGTGTGTGAGCTTTGGACGATGTTTTCTTGTTTTTATTCTCTCTCTCTCTCTCTCTCACTGTTTATCATTTCTTCTTTTGTTCACCTTTCCCTCTATCCCTCCCATTAACCCCCCTCCCCCCTCCACACACTGAGAAATAAATGAAAAGATTAGATGAAGGGCTACATGAGAAGTGAGTGAGAAAGACAGACGATCATACAGGAAACACCAGTATGTATTAATGAGAGATACGTTTAAATAAGTGAATATAACCTCGAGTAATTCTTAGGTACACGACTTACTGCTGTTGGTTCATGATGACTTGGGTGAGGCGATGGAAGAAAGAATATGTGAAACAGACAAAAATAAAGAGAATGTGTGTAATAAATCTCAAGAAATATGGAGAAAAAATATAGCCTCGTTACCATAGAATTTGTCAAATTTTCCTCATCAAGACGAAAGATACATACTGATGGAAGTTACAACAGAGAGCTATACTGGATAGTTAGTAGAGAGAGAGAGAGAGAGAGAGAGAGAGAGAGAGAGAGAGAGAGAGAGAGAGACGTTGCTGTTAGAACGAGTTTTATGACGGAGGAACAAGTTGATCAGATAGTGAAGATTTATAGTGAACCAGATGTGAATTATCCGTAATAATGGCTATTTGGAGGTATCGTTTTTAATGCACGAGAAGGGACCTTTTTTTTTTTATATCACTTGTGAGAGGTTTTGGATATTGTTTCTGTGTGTGTGTGTGTGTGTGTGTGTGTGTGTGTGTGTGTGTGTGTGTGTGTGTGTGTGGACGATTAAACATAAAAGAAAATCATATCGAAATGCCTTTTTATATAGAGTTAATAGAACCCCGTCAATACCCTCCCCTCGCCTTTACAACATCCTTGACTGAGTGACCTGAGGAATCTGCTGACATCTGCTTGAGGTTCATGACGTGTGGAGATCCTCATCATTCACCTGAAGTCAGCAACAGGTGGTGTCAGGAGGAAGGACAGAAGGAGGAGGAGGAGGAGGAGGAAGGAGAAGAGAAGAGGAGGGGGGGAGAGAAGGACAGGAAACACGGGTGATGGAGGCTTGAGGTGTGTTGGGGCATGAGATTAAGGAAGATCGATGCCCTGAAAGCAAGAAGTTACTGTACATCCTATGATCAGCATTAAACACCTGTGCTTGCATGCTCTCTCTCTCTCTCTCTCTCTCTCTCTCTCTCTCTCTCTCTCTCTCTCTCTCTCTCTCTCTCTCTCTCTCTCTCTCTCTCTCTCTCTCTCTCTCTCTCGGTGAAAGACAATCAAGGATAAATAGTAAAGAGACAAGAGGTTATTTTTGACATGTGAGGTTTTGGTAGTAGAAGACGAAGCGCTTGGTGAGTACTTCACGTGTGTGTGTGTGTGTGTGTGTGTGTG
>CAUDMG010002538.1:11900478-12167978 GCA_958450375.1 Homarus gammarus
TCCCTTCACCACAATCTCTCCCTCACCCTTCCATCTCGTCAACCCATCTCGCTACCCTTACCTTCCCTCAGTCTCTTCACTCTACCCTCTTCTTCCCGCCTCCCCCTCACCTCCCCTTTGCCTCCCCCTAAACCTCCCCCCTTGCCTCCCTCCCCCCCCTGGCGGCGCGTCGTAATGATTTAGCGTGGGGAGGACCACCCTGGTGGGCGCTACACTGGTGGCCTTGTTAGCTCACGTCAACTTGTTCTTACGCCTTCACACGCCCGCCCTGAGACCTTCGCTCACCACGCCAGGGCGCTTCGTTCACCCTCTCCCACCACTACCTCCCTCCCTCTCGCTTACTCACTCACCCTCTCCGCTCCGCCCTTCGCCCTCCCTCCCTCCCTCCCTACTCCCTCCCTCCCTACTCTCCATCTCTCTCACTCTCTCTCCTCAAACAGCCGCTGCCACGACGTCCACTACCACAACCCCTACCACAGCCGCCACGACAGCCACCTTCACCACAGCCGTCCTTGCCACAAAGCCATCCCAACTACCACCAACCAAATTTTTCAATATAAATAATAATAATAAAAACAATAATAATAATAATAATAATAATAATAATAATAATAATAATAATAATAATAATAATCACTAACTTACCTACACAATGGTACAACAAATTCGTACAAGGTGATTACATTGAACATGTCTGACTCCTTCCAATTTTATCATCATCATCACCATCACTGACACTATACTTTGACACCGACACCACTACCGACACTATATTTACCCACCAACACTATCTAATATGTTCACTCATCATCATCTGGCACAATTGACACCATCCGGCAACAATGACACTATATATTTGAACTCAATGCTGCTACTTTTGACGTCATTGTCACAATCATCATCATCATCATCATTTCAACAACCACCGCCACAATCAGTACCACCATCACCACCACAATTATCTTCTTCTTCTTCTTCTTCTTCTTCTTCTTCTTCGTCGCGTGGCGTAAGGAGTGATGTAGTAAGAGAGAGAGAGAGAGAGAGAGAGAGAGAGAGAGAGAGAGGTGCGGGTATAATGACACATGTGATGTAGGAGAGGGTTGACAGTGGCACCTAAGAGGCACCTAAGTGACACCTAAGTGACACCTAAACAAGTAAACAGGTAAATTTCAGGTTAATTGAAGAAAGAATGTACCAAATACTTTCTTTTTTCTTTTCTTTTCTTTCTCTTTTATTGTTCATTTTTCTTCTTCCTGTTCATGTTTTCCTTTTTCATCACCACCTCTTACTCCTCTTCTTCCTTCTCCTTCTTCTTCTCCTTCTCTCCTTTTCCTCCATCTCCATCTTCTTCGTCTTCTATTTATCCAGCTTTCTTCTTCCCTCTATCCTTCTACCCATCTGCTTTTTCTTCATCTTTATTTCTCCTCCTCCTCCTCCTCCTCCTCCTCCTCCTCCTCCTCTCCCACCACTAATACTCTTCTTCTTCTTAATTTCTTTCCTCCCTTCCTCTTCCTCCTCCACCTCCTCCTTCTTCTTCTTCCTGTCCACTAATCTGCTCTTCTTTATATTAATCTTCATTCCTTCCCCATCCCTCCTCTTCCACCTCCCCCCTCCCCCTCCCTCCCCCCCCCCCCCCCCCCTCACCACCAATACTCCTTAGAACATATAAATAGATTTTATGAGAGAAAGAGTGAGAGGCCATTGCTCACAGGTGGCAACAACTCAGCTGGTGTGGTAGATAGTGCTTAAGGTGTGGCTAACAAGCGCCCAGGTATGTCCAACCCCTCCCCTCCCAACCCCCCACAACAGGTAGAAGTAACACCTGAGTTGATGTTATATTTTACAGCTCTTCAGAAACTAACACCTAGTGATGCATTTTGTTTGTTTGTTGATGATTAGTGTATTAACGAGCCTAAAATATATATATGTATATACTTAAAGACCTTTTAGTTGTTGAAGCGGCGTAGTGATTCATTTATAAACATTAATTTGTTCTATTGCAATTGTTTTTTGTTCTTGTTTGTTTGTTATTGTTCTTGTATTTCTTCTTACTGTTGTTATTCCTTTTCTTGTTCTTTTCATTGATTTTGTTCAATTAAGAACTATGTTTGTTCACCACCAGGTAATTACTATACTATATTATACTATGACCCTAAAGCTCTCTGTTAAGGCTCTACTATAACTATAACATAATCTGTTTCAGTCCTCGTACTCAAAGGGTTAAGTCATCGTACTCAAGGGGTTAAGTCATCGTACTCAAGGGGTTAAGTCATCGTACTCGAGGGGTTAAATCATCGTACTCGAGGGGTTAAGTCACCGTACTCAAGGGGTTAAGTCATCGTACACGAGGGGTTAAATCACCGTACTCAAGGGGTTAAGTCATCGTACTCGAGGGGTTAAATCACCGTACTCAAGGGGTTAAATCATCGTACTCAAGGAGTTAGATTGTACTCAACGGATATAGAAGAGGAACTGTGGTAATAATAATACTTCGAAGTACAATAGGTGTAACTATGACGATATATTAATGGTGCTCGTCTGGATAATATATGTAAAGAAGAAGAAGAAGAAGAAGAAGAAGAAGAAGAAGAAGGAACGAAGAAGAAGAAGAAACGAAGAGGAAGAAGAAGAAGAAGAAGAAGAAGGAACGAAGAAGAAGAAGAAGGAGAAGAAGAAGAAGAAGAAGAAAAAGAAGACGAAGAAGAAGAAGGAACGAAGAAGAAGAAGAAGAAGAAGAAGAAGAAGAAGAAGAAGAAGGAACGAAGAAGAAGGAGAAGAAGAAGAAAGGAACGAAGAAGAAGAAAAAACGAAGAGGAAAAAGAAACGAAGAAGAAGAAGAAGAAGAAGAAGAAGAAGGAGAAGAAGAAGAAGAGGAAGAAGAAACGAAGAAGAAGAAGAAGAAACGAAGAAGAAGAAGAAGAAGAAGGAACGAAGAAGAAGAAGAAGGAGAAGAATAAGAAGAAGAAGAAAAGAAGAAGAAGAAGAAGAAGAAGAAGAAGAAGAAGAAACGAAGAAGAAACGAAATATAATAAAAGATGTATAGAAGAAGTAAGAAGAAGTGTGATAATTATTGTGTTGTGTAGAACAGGTTCACAAGAAAACACAACAACATGTAATGAAGGTCACTGAAAGTAAGAGGAGTGAAATCTGATACACTCACGACTACACCAGATACACTCACGACTACACCAGATACACTCACGATTACACCAGATACACTCACGACTACACCAGATACACTTACGACTATCGACTACACCAGATACACTCACGACTACACCAGATACACTCACGACTACACCAGATACACTCACGACTACACCAGATACACTCACGATTACACCAGATACACTTACGACTACACCAGATACACTTACGACTACACCAGATACACTCACGACTACACCAGATACACTCACGACTACACCAGATACACTCACGACTACACCAGATACACTCACGACTACACCAGATACACTCACGACTACACCAGATACACTTACGACTGCACCAGATACACTCACGACTACACCAGATACACTCACGACTACACCAGATACACTCACGACTACACCAGATACACTCACGACTACACCAGATACACTCACGACTACACCAGATACACTCACGACTACACCAGATACACTCACGACTACACCAGATACACTCACGACTACACCAGATACACTTACGACTACACCAGATACACTCACGACTACACCAGATACACTCACGACTACACCAGATACACTCACGACTACACCAGATAGATACACTCACTGACATTACACCCTAGCATATTTCGCCGTATGATTAACAAAAAAAAAACACACCCTAACCTAACCTAACCTAACTTAACCCAATCTAACTCCCTTAAGTAGGATTAAGGTGTCTATTCTTCATGTGAACCTCAAACATTACTGACTGACAGGCAAGAGGGAGAGTGTGTGTGTGTGTGAGTAAGACTTTGAGACAATTGTTTATTATCGTTTGTCATTTACGGGGTCTGAGTTAACTGTTTACCCGAGGGTCGTCATGTGACAGGCGCTGAAGCACGACTGTATCACATGACTGATAGTTAAAACACGACTGGATTACATGACTGGTAGTTAAACATGACTGGATTACATGACTGATGATTATAACACGAATTTATTTGCATTCATGATAGAGCCACCACATCACTGATCGCTATATGTCTTGTAACTGGCGTTTTTTGACATGACTCTTGAAGGGATCACGAGATTTAACTGTAACTAAGACTGTGATTAGACTGGTAAAGTTGAGAGTAGCAGACACGTACAGTCTTCTCTCCATCTCATTCGAAGTCTTTTGGGGGAAGCAGAGAGTAAGGAGAGAGTAAGGAGAGAGAGCTTTAAGACAATCCACTCACCCTCCCTTGAACGCGTCCAGTAGTTGTCACGGCTACACGTATATGATCAGCCACGGGCGTGATAGTACGGGCGTGATGATACAGACGTGATGGACATATAGGCGTGATTGAGTCCATAATATATCACGATATCCATTTTACGTAAGTTTTTGTTATCATTTAAAAAAAAAATCACAGAAATAAAAATAACATAATAAATATCAAATTAACGTAAGTAATATTATACCCCATAAATAAATTATTAATGTAAATTTGATAACTAGAGAAGAGAAAAAATATCTGATTGCAACTTAATGTGTTTTTAATGGAACTCTGAGTGAGATACAAAGATAATTACATTGTTTCAGGGAGAGTGAGGGCCCCCACCCCTTAAAATAAATGATAAGCAGCGGATTTAATGGTTTAAGTTGAAATTAACAGATATTTCTCACCATTTATATTCAGCAGATTTATACACAGTACATATATATATTTTTTTTTACTCCTACTCTTTCGTTTTAGTATTCCATTATGTTATTATTATTATTATTATTATTATTATTATTATTATTATTATTATTATTATTATTATTATAGCATCGGATCGTAATCATCATAAAAAAATAAGAACACAAAAATAAGCACAGAATTTTAAAAGATATTGAGAATAATAAAAAAAAAATGTGAAATGAAATAGAAAACGAATAGTCTAATAGAAAACGAGAAGCTAGTCCCAACAAATTGGTAGGGTTTCAGTGGGAAGCAATTAGGCAAATAGAGCGGGTATTGGCAGCACAACGCTCTGAATTATCGTTGGTTTTCCACCCCTGGCGAGCTAGGTGCCTGGCTGACTGCTGTTTCAAGTGCATTATGCAACACACTCCACTCATCCTCACACAAGTATTATAACCCACAGTAATACGGCCCTCACTCCCACCCCTCCTCCCTCTCACACCCCTCCCTCCCACACCCCTCCCTCCCACACCCCTTCCACCCACAGCCCTCCCTCCCACACCCCTCCCACACCCCTTCCACCCACATCCCTCCCTCCCACACCCCTCCCTCCCACACCCCTCCCACATCCCTCCCTCCCACACCCCTCCATCCCACACCCTTCCCTCCCACACCCCTTCCACCCACAGCCCTCCCTCCCACACCCCTCCCTCCCACACCCCACCCCCCACCCCCTACTTTTATCCTACTATATACAACCAACACAAAATACTTCACCCAACCCCCCCCCCCCCTCTCTCTCTCTCTCTCTCTCTTTAACTCCCTCATTTTCCCTCCATCCCTCCCCTACCCCCCCACCCACCCCCTCCACCCACCCTTCCCCCACTGTCACGCAAATGTCAACCCTCCATGATGCTGCTGAGTTTGTCACAGTTGTGCTTCCTGTAGATAAAAGCAAGTCACCGTGCATTCGTTGGAAAACCCTTGTCATTAGTTGAAAATATGGGAGCTGGTGTTTTGGGGGGGTGTGGTTATTTTTGTTTTTGAAGGTGTTCGCTGTTCGCTATTGGAATTGAAGGCTCCCCTGGCGGTAAAAAGAATTATTCATTGAGAGAGTAAAATACGTTATTGTAGGGATAGGGGGAGACGGGGGGGGGGGGGGGTGGATGGCAGGATAGAGGAGCGAGGGGTACTTTTGGGGACGGGACGGGGATGGGGGGGGGGGGGGGTTGGGTGGATGTTGTTTAGTGGAAAGGTAGTAGTTGGTTTTTTTTTTCTGAGGATGAAGATATAAAGAAGGTGATGAATGTAGTAAGTATAGTCTATGAAAAAAAAATGTAGGATATTTAATTCTCGGAGGATTTTATAGATCTGTAGGATGTCCAGATCTCACGTAACCAAGGATATTTCCAGATTTTATGTGTACCTAAGGATCTTTTTAGTTCCAATCACTTTAAAGCGTAGGTATTATTTTACTCTCCTACAGTACAAACCATATCTAGAGGTATGTGTGTGTACATTACCCTGGATGAGGAACAAGTGTCACTCCTGAGGAACACCATTCGAAGCTTCGTTTACCAAGAGAGAGAGAGAGAGAGTGAGAGTGAGAGAGTAATGCTTCGAACCTCGCGATACGGATCACTGTTCGAAATGTCGTTGCTTGTCGCGCACTACCATCAGAAAAGTCTATTAACTATCTCATTGAAGATCACTGTCAAACATGTTCCTTGCCTTATTTTTGTCACCTCAGATGCCGCGTACAATAAGAGGACGAGAAATATTGAAACCGGAAAAATGAATGACACTTTAAGGGAATTTGCTCAATTAGGTCATTATTGTGTCATAAAACTATGCCATTAGGTGACTTTCCTTTATGTATTCTAATTTATGACCATGGCGTCCCATTACCCATTGTGAGAGAGAGAGAGAGTGTGTGTGTGTGTGTGTGTGTGTGTGTGTATGTGTGTGTGTATGTGTGTGTTAAGTGACAGAATGTGGATATATGTGTTTGTCAGAAGGAATGTGTGTGCATTTTGTGAGACAGAGCGGATGTGTGTGTGTGTGTGTGTGTGTGTGTGTGTGTGTTTTCTTACAAATGATACCACAAGATTAAGCAACATACACACACACACACACACGCACACACACACACAGTAAACCAAACCTTCTCCACACACACACACACACACACACACACACACACAGTAAACCAAACCTTCTCCACACACACACACACATACACACACACACACAGTAAACCAAACCTTCTCCACACACACACACACACACATACACACACACACGCACACACACACACACACACACAGTAAACCAAACCTTCTCCACACACACACTTTACTAATTAGATACAATCGGTGCATCTTACCATAACTGTTGGTTTATCCCGCTAATTATTCAATGTCTTGTTTGACGTCTACTACCTGTTACGCCGAGCTCCTGCCTGTGTGTTTGTGTATGTGTGTGTGTGTGTGTGTGTGTGTGTAAAGTAGCCGTTGTAAGTGTTTGAATGTGTTATGAATCATGCTTAATAGATTGTAAGTAGAATGGGTCTCTCTCTCTCTCTCTCTCTCTCTCTCTCTCTCTCTCTCTCTCTCTCTAAACATCACCCTAGCAAGTACCTCACCATACCATCATCCGTCATGACCTCTGTTAAAATTCCAAATAACACACCGGAACTCGAAATCCCTCTGGTGGTATGGGGTATAATCGTCCTGGCATCTTCTTCTCTTTGTTACTCGCTAACATTGACATATACTCCTCATTATCAATCTAATTTAATAATAATCTTATCTTTATCTTCTATACCATATCGTGTCAAATCCCAACCTCGCCCAACTGATATTAAATTTATGACGATTACGAAGATATAACCCACAAAAAAAAAAAAAAATACAAAATATATATATATAAAAAAAAACATCAATTACATGGGTACCGATGCTTCCCCTCGCGTTCATCAGTCGAAAGTTATACAGAGTGTGAACGAAAACTTGTGAGAGAGGGGCTGGTTGGTCGTTCCTCAGTCATTTGAGTCTAATATATGGGGCGGGAGTATCCAAGCGGTGGGGAGAGGTGCTCATTTCTGCGGAGTTTTCTTGCGTGATCTGCCCGCTTATTTTTGTTTCGTTTCGCCTATTTTATTGCGCTCTGTGGCGGGATTAAAGAAGGTTTTTTGGGGGGGGGGGGGTTTTCTTCAATTGGGGTTTGGAGGAGGAGGATGATGAGAAGGAGGAGGAATGGAAGGGGGGGGAGGATGAGAAGGTGGGGAGGAGGTGAAGGTGGGGAGGAGGAAGGAGGGAGGGAAGGGAAGGAGGGGGGGGTGTTAGGAGGAAGGTGAGGGAGTGGTGGAGAAGGGTAGGGTAGAGGGAGTGGAGGAGAAGGAAGGGTAAGGGTGAGGGAGTGGAGGAGAAGGAAGGGTAAGGGTGAGGGAGTGGAGGAGAAGGAAGGGTAGGGGTGAGGGAGTGGAGGTGAAGGAAGGGTAAGGGTGAGGGAGTGGAGGAGAAGGAAGGGTAAGGGTGAGGGTTATAACACTTTACGTCTGTGGATTAATGATGTGTTTCAGCTTTTAAAGATGATTTGTGTGTTAATACGAATGTCTGGGTCTTGTACTTCTCGTGTGCTGTCTCCCGTAATTTGAAGATATTCCTATTTTTTTTCCCTATTGCTTAAATTGGCGAGTAATTGTGCATAGACGAGATTAATACAAGAGCAAAAACTTCCATCAGCTGTCAACGTTGCATATCATGTTAAAAATTCTGAGTTACTCTAATAAGGTTATATTCAAGTTGTGTTTCTTAACTTCCTACTTTAAGGTTCTGAGTTAATGATATGTTGCGAGGTTAAGTTGATCTGATATTGCAAAGTTGGTTCATACTGTGTTTATCTAACTTTAAAGTGGATTAAACTGATTTTATCTCAATAATTTAGTAGGAATATAACACACACACACACACACACACACACACACACACACACACACACACACACACACACACACACACACACACAGGTCCTGGTACTTCTATTGTAAAAGTTAATTTCATATTAACAGCTCAAGCTAATTCAATGTTGCAAATTTAGGGAAGATATATGGAGGTGAAACTACTGTAGCAAGTAAGTTGTCATTACAGATAATTCAATGAGGGGAGGAAGGAATAATTTCACACTGGAATTGTTCTGTAAGTTGGGACGGTGACCTATACGCTTTACTATATACGCTCTAGTATCTCCCCTCGATGCTTTTCTCATTAATGAATCACAAGCGTAAAACATTGTCAGTATCATCTCAGTCTACAGGTACTCAAGGTGTTTTTTTTTTACTCTACTGATAATTGATCTGAAATGGGTGGAAATTGTTGCACAGTTTTAGGTCATTAATATGTCAAGGTAATTAATATCGTTTATCAATTCTTATTATTTTTAAACAAGTAATTATAGAGTTAACAGAAAATATTACTAACAAATGGGTATTGAACAAATATTATTATTTTTTCTATCTTTTCCTGTTAATTTTCTACTGAAGGCTAGAGATTAACAGCGATTTTTGATAACTCTGAGGATATTAAGCCATTCCGTAGTTAACATTATAGGAGTCATACCTATAGCCAAAAGCTTCCGAAGGGTCATGGGAGTCTAACTAAACAAACAATGTACAGGAAATACAATCTCATACAAACGACAGGTAACGCACGTGATGTAATAAAGTTCATCAATAAATTTCAAAAGATATAATTAACCCGGATTATCATCAACGATACTTAATAGTGTCACCGGGTTAAGTAGTGGGATGTTGTAGACTCGTGTAGAGGCTCTTTGTGTTTGTGTTCAATCCTCCGAGATGTGATGTTTGCTCGACTGCATACACGCTGCGTCTAATGAAACACATTAGTTGAGAATTACTTAACATTTGTATTTTATAGTTTGGATTAACTTTGGTCGTAATATTGTATAATATTTACCCTACAATTGTTAGTTGCACCATGATATTACTGAAGAAAAAATTAATAACTAAAAATTTATGGAGTTTGTATATTTTACTAAGTTTGAAGAAAAAGAAACTCTTATTAATATGTTTTGTTAACTCTGTATTTTTCTATCTACAAAACTCTTTAAAAAAAACTATATCCCAGCCGTAATATTGTGTAATTGTAGGTAATATATGTATAGGGTGTTCTTTAAATCTCTGACGTAGTACTGGATGACTCAGCTCCATAAGAGACAGAGTTGATAATTCATATTCCTGACATGAACAACTTTGCCATAATAAATCTTCCGCCAGTCACCATTAACTCCAGATTTAAATTGGTTATAGCCAATGTGAGGCATCTGATCATAAAACTGCAGAAATATAATAATTTTTACAAACTATAAAAGGTCTTGTTACGTTTATAGGAAGCAATATTCGAAGCTTCTTCATATACTTATGTTTATTAGATTATGAAAATGATATGTCTGACAGGAATATTTCTACGGTTTTTAAATATTTTACTTATTCAAGGGTGTTTATCGCTATATATATATTTTAATCTTTAAAGCCACTTAACACACACAGAACGACCGGGAAACAGCAAATAAATATAACTTATCTTCATACGTTGTTATTTATCTTTTACTGTATATAAGTGTTTTCCTGTTATGATACAAAGTGGTCGGTTAGGTGGAGCTACATCGCTTCTTAGAACTCAGTTGCCAATAGTGTTCCTTCTTTAGTCCAGTGGCGGGTTGTACAGTCATCGGTAAGCTTATATTAACCCTATTGTGCTTATACTCACCTACTGCTCAGTCCACAAGGGGAGAGGAGGGGGGTTTCCTTATACAACCTCATCATTCGCAAATTCCAAAAGAAATTTCCAACTCATGGTGAAATATTTCGAATCAAACGTTCTTAACTGATTGGAGTTTTTTTCTTATATACTGTGCATGAAAAGAAATCAGGCCATATGTTACAAAAAAATTTATAGGTACATGTAGGATACAACACTAAACTTATTGTAGAATCAGTCAAATAGGATAGCCATTGTCTAGTTTGGTTGTGACAAGACAGCTCAGCTTATAACCTTTCGCAACACAACAATATAAACGTAAATCATCAACAGATTTGTGGAGTAGGTATGATATTAAACCTTTAACACAACGTAAAACATAAGTTACTTTTTTGTGGCATAGGAATGATATTTCTTATTACACATATCAAAAGAATATATGTTTTTAGTATATACAGTACATAGTAACCTAAACTCAGATATCCATCGCTATATTAAACCCCTTGTATATGGGGGTTCCTTCTGAGCGTTATCGAAATAAAATGTTCAAAGTTCCGATCCCGTAGTGAAGATGTTAAATCAATCTCTACTTAAATTAGACGAGGTTCATGTTATCTTCAACAACTTAGGTCCTTAGGCTCGTATCCTCTATGGCAATAAATAAAATAAAGTTTGCTTTGTTAATAAGTCTTGTTGCTATTCACTTCTAGATTGTATTATGTTTATCTATATTATTATCCTTATATACCCACCAGCTTAATATTTATAAAGTAAAATAGGAAATATATTGGATTTATACCTTTGTTATACTGAGCCCTCATCTGAATGACGAACTTACATAAACAAAGAATTTCGTCAGTCGTGTTAGTGAGCTCTTCTTTTTCCCATGTTATATTTAGTTTACTGTATACTCGTTTAGTCTCTTTATGTATAGGGTAAACTTAATACATTCACTTGAGATTAAAAATTATCATTTGTTTATCGTTTGGAAAAGTTATTAATCCATAGATATTTTGGGGTCGATTATTTTGTTATCTTTTGTTTGGAAATTTATGTATTAATATTTTTTTTTTTGGGGGGATTATTATTTATGGTTTAATCTCTTCGTTTTGAACAGTATTAGTTTATTTACTATTTTGTTTAAGATAAATAAGCTGTTTTAATTTTTTTCCAACAACATTATCAAATTGGAAGGTAGGAGATGGAATAAATGAATAAAAGATGAGAAATAAAGACAAAGAATAAAAAAAAGAAACAATGGAAATAAGTAATAGTTATTTTCTTCATGATGGCTGATCAAGTGGCTTAAGACTCGAGACAAAGACATTGTAAGACCAAGACCTTTCCTTTATTACTCCGGAGAAAGTGCTTGACAATTTATGACTTGTAATTTACGCATTTTTTTAATTTACACGAGCATAATCCTAAAAGCATATGAATGGATACTTACGCACGTGCAAACATGCTGAATCACACACACACACACACACACACACACACACACACACACAGCAATACACAAAGATTACTTCCACAAGAATATACATCAACAGACAATATCCACTGTAATGTATCGTTTTTCAACATAAATCAAATAAACATCAGGCATACACATAACTTCGACGCCCTGACTTATCTCTTACCAGTTATGTTAATTTTCTCGCCTGTGTGAAGTATAAGAACTCGTGGGATCATGCCAGGACCCGGAATATAATCACAGAAATTTTAATAGAAACTTTCCCCCTCGGTGTCATTTGTTCATCCCTATAAGATATGTTCTGCTACGGTACTCTATTCCCCTTCTATACAAAAAAAAGACCCCCCCCCCCCCCAGTTATTGTGTATCCTGAGCTCCTCACACAAACCAGTATTAGCCACTACCAACGTGTCATTTCTTTAAACAACAATTAAAAAAAAGTCTTTGTTATGCTATCCACTCATTTACGCACATTGCTGCCCCCCCCCCCCCTCTCTCTCTCTCTCTCTCTCCATCTCTTTGATTTTCTCCCCATTTCCCTCTTATAAATATATTTACTTCTGTATTATGCATTTTATCACAATTTTTATTTCCCATTTCCTCAATATATCCACACTAGTTGGGTAGAGAGTGACCCCTCACCCGTTTTCTTTACAATATCCCTCACTTCTACATCTTTCTGTGCTTAGTGTTCTGAACTTTCTATTTACCTCCGTGCTTCTAAATTATGCCTCTTATCCTCAGTGCTTCATGACTCTGATAGTTAAAACATGTAAAGCAATGAAATATCTCAATCATGGTATAATTGATACTGCAAGTTGTTGTTGATTTTGTTGTTGTTGTTATGTATTACTGTACTTTAACAACTTACGTCTTTAAACTTGAATTATAGGTTAATACATATGCTAGACATTAATAACTAACCACTACGATAGTTACCTTAGCCAGTTGAATTACCTAAACGTATAAAATAATAACATGCGTAGATATGTCCTTTTTGTATTGAACCACCAAATCACGAAAGAATCATACGAGCCAAAAATTAAATAAAATCACAAAAAAATGGATATATGTCTCTTTAATATATAACTGTTGATGATTCGTGTAATATTAATATAGTATACACGTTTAAAGACCTCAGTTGTTGAAGAGCAGTTATACATTATCCCAGTAACTTTGTCTTACTCTAAATCAAAGCATCATTACTCCTGGAGCACTTCATTACAGACAACGATGGAGGTTCTTGTATGTCTCCCTGTGATCTGACTGAGAGGGAATGATTAAAGTGGTTTCATCAGGTCAGTTTGGAAGTAGTGGCTCACCTGAACTATTCTGTGCAGTTTTCCTAATGGTCTCCTGACGAGTTTTTCTGCCGGTGAAGAAGGGAGACAGAGAGAGTGGCACATAACATATAAATAATATGAGCTTGGTAGTAACTATGCGGGAAACATTACAGAGTAAGACGTTTATTGGAAAGGCTGTGCCATTGAGCCTAACGAGTTATTGTTTATTAAATTATATTTTGGAAACAAAGATAAATTCCCTAGTATACAACAACATAACATGTTAAAACTAACACCCATAGCACCAGTAATAAAACTAATTCACTTATAAAACACCATAAAACATGCAGTAAATTCATTAAAACCGTCGCATGATTTTCGATAAAAATTGGCCCCAATTTCGGCGAAAACTTTCAGTAAAATTAAGTGTTAACGTCAGTCGAGCATTTAATTGTGGTTCGTGTGGCGCCGCTCCCCAAGGCTGATACTCCCCTGGCTGGAGTGAGTGACTGACGTCAACTGGACCTGAGGGAGCTTACATATTGACACCTCATTCAATTTGCAACTCAATACTTGTTTATGATCTCGGGAAATATATATGTACACATTTTAGCCTCTGTGAATATTGGTCCACAAGTTGTTTGATTGTTTTGGCTTTCTGTCTGGCTATAAAGTTGATTACATTCTCTCAGTAACGACGCCGAGTTAAAAAGGTGTTTCATCATTGCAGGGATGAACTTTACCTGTATGTGTTGCTCTGAAAAAAAAAAATTGTTTGTTACTTCATTCATATTTTGTTCTTGTTAACAAACTCCACAAACGAGGCGAGGGAAGCTTCACACTATTAGAAGTTATTTAAGCTATGTACAGTAGTCACCAGGTTCCTTTGTGAATTAGTTTGGTGTATCAGAATAATGTTGAATTTATTTATGATTGTAGTATTCCGTCTTTCCATTGCATTATACAGTACAGTGGTGTGATGCATTTAATATTGTAGTTACCACACACACACACACACACACACACACACACACACACCCACACACACACACACACACACACACACACACACACACCCACACACACACACACACACACACACACTACATTAACCAGACCAGGACCACAACACATCTGTCTCTCCTGAATTCACCAACATGTTTGCCAGCGAAGCCTCAGGCCGTGTAACTAATTCCTGTGTGTTGTCGACAGTGAACTTTACAAAACAGCGGTAAATTACATTAGGTCAGGTGTATGTGTGTGGCTATTGGTATCGTACCGTACAACTGTAAATAGATGCTCTAGTGTTGATATAGACAGAGGCGACGATAGACGTGTTAGAGTGAAAGCAAGAGAGGGGATTAAAGATAGCTGAATACTTGTGGGTATTCTTAGATAAGACTCAAAACTACAGTATCAATAAGCAATAAATTGAATGGTATTATATAATCCCAACTCATGATCTCAAATTCACACTGCAGACTATATACAATGGTTGATACAACTAAGTTAATATTACCTCATTTAATGATGCGTTTTATGCTGGCGGTATTAAGCGTTGTGATGGATATTGTGGTACACATAACTATCTGGGACTTTAGAATAACACTGATGGTAGTTACTCCTACAGGTATTAGAGCACACTTGTATAAGACCTTCAGAGTCATTGTTTTAGTCATTTTAGATTCACTATTTTAGGTCTTTATAACCATAGTGTAGTTTGTCATTATAGTAGGTCTTTAGAACCATAGTATAGTTTGTCATTATAGTAGGTCTTTAGAACCATAGTGTAGTTAGTCATTATAGTAGGTAAACAACCCTTTTAGGTCCTTAGAACCATAGTGCAGTTAGTCATTATAGTAGGTCTTTAGAACCATATTGTAGTTAGTCATTATAGTAGGTCTTTAGAACTATAGTGTAGTTAGTAGGTCTTAGAACTAGTGTAGTAGTCTCAGTAGTCTTAGATATGTAGTTAGTCATTATAGTAGGTCTTTAGAACCATAGTGTAGTTAGTCATTATAGTAGGTAAACAACCCTTGTAGGTCTTTAGAACCATAGTGCAGTTAGTCATTATAGTAGGTCTTTAGAACTATAGTGTAGTTAGTCATTACAGTAGGTCTTTAGAACTATAGTGTAGTTAGTCATTATAGTAGGTCTTTAGAACCATATTGTAGTTAGTCATTATAGTAGGTCTTTAGAACCATATTGTAGTTAGTCATTATAGTAGGTCTTTAGAACTATAGTGTAGTTAGTCATTATAGTAGGTCTTTAGAACCATAGTGTAGTTAGTCATTATAGTAGGTAAACAACCCTTGTAGGTCTTTAGAACCATAATGATGACAGTCTGGTTAACCATAGTGACATATTCCTTGATCAAGACACCGTAATTATGTTATATTTTTAGCTCGAGGATTTATAAGTCGGTGAGTTGGAACCTGTAACAGAGAAACTGAAAATACAACGTCTAAAATAAACCAATATTATCTTACTCTGGATCAGGATAATTAACACAACTTAATGAAATCTAAGTCGATAGCGTAAATGATTCCCACTGTTATATCGACTCGCTATACAGATGATAGGTAGCCCATAGTTCACGAGTCCCTTAGCAGAGAACACAGGGTCAGACTCTGCCCTCCACAACAGCAACTTGTAATGAGTTCTCGTGTATTTCTCTGCCTCAACAACTTAGACCTTGTAAACATGTTAGCAAAGTCCTCCACGAGACAGTAAGGATGAGTTATTATAAGATTAACCTGTTTAATATACAGACGAGTTCCTTCACGTCAACAGATTCTTAATAAACACCTGCCACCACCTGTCAGTTATATTGTAAAGTTAAAATTCACAAAAGGTCTGATATTAAATGTGTTATGTTATCTGTTCTACTTCACAAAAAAGGCCCGAAGAACAAAATCGCCTCGTTTAAGTAATTTAGAACGTTTCCTCTCACTGTTAGTCCCTTCCTGTTGAAATTTATCATTAATGGTGCTTTGTGTTTTGTCTAATTTGTACCTATAAAATGTATCTTCTTTAGATTATCAGATGATCCGATTATTTGAGTGTCCTTTTGCTTATCTATAACATTATTTATTAATTGAGAACATTAAACGACGACAGTTCTCTAATTTATAATGTTATGCAAATTTATAAGTAATTTCCGGGTGTCAGGAAACATTGTTGTGTAGATTACGGAGAACTGTCCCCCAACACCACCCAGCCCTGATGAATAATTTACATCTAATCTATCTTCTTTTTTATATTCCAAGGAAGTGATTAATAAAATGGTTGTAGAATAATACTTTTCCTTGTTACTTCTTAAAAATAAGTCAGTCCACCATGTTTCTTGTCTCATAACAGAAAATGAGAGTCACCATTACAAGACGGAATTCAATATATGTCTTGAAGTAGTTATTAAATATCTATCTCGGTACCAGGAGAGTCAAGTTATGTCATGCACGTCATCAGCAAACAGATAATTCTTGTGTTTAATGTAATTCACTTGTAATGTGATGAATGGTCACACTGAGGTATAACCAATATGATGTAATATTATACGAACGTGTTTCAGTATTTCATGAATTAGTTTGCCTTGAATACTCACAAACTAAACTCATAAACTTGAAGATTCATCAAAAAATGTTTACCAAGATTTTAACACATAATCCCTTAAAACCTGAGTATTCTACATAAGTCATTTAACTTTAACGCGGTTATTTACAATTATCCTCAAGAACACTTACCCTCCTTCATATTAAGTTACTCCTTCACCTGTAAACTTCACCCACGCTGCTGCAGTCCATATGAAGTCTCCACCAGTGTCCTCCATTGTCAGTCTCCAAGCACTAAAGCGGAGACCACACAAAAAAAAACTCTGAAAACTTTTGTAAACCTAGATTTCCTTTAATGATCCTTATACCAGAATGAAAAACTCTAGAATAATTGAAGAAAACGAAAGAAACCACAGACCTGAATTCTTAATCATTTCTAAAATAAATGAATAAAAAACAAAATCTCCCTGAAATAGTGTAATAAGAGAATCTAACTACAATAGCGAAAAAATAGTGTCGAAATTACACTGAAATTATACCGTAACTAAATGGATCCTAATGTTTATAATTTAACAGGAATTTAACCTAAAACTCTCGAGAATATTTTGTTAGAGAGACACATATTAGGAAATTATATAACAATGACTACTATATAACGTTATATAACTTTCCTATATATAAACCGTTTCATAATAACTCAAACCTTTACTTATTGTTATTTACGATCATTCAGAAAGACGACCAGAGTTTAGATAAGCTTATATATACATTATTTTTCGAACACACTATAATAAATAAATAAAATAAACGAGATAGAATATTTTAATGATTTAGGTTGAAATATTAAGCAAAAATCGATTGGAATATATATGTGATTGTACAGTGAAGGGGGAGGGTAGGTAGGTTAGTTGACGTCATAGCACACATTAAACAAGAGGAAGTACACAGGACTTTAGATAACGTCATGCCACAGAGTAAAGAAAGAGGCTTCATTCCCTTTCTATTTGTTTCGTAAAAAAAAAAAGCAATGAAAAAAAACTGCCGATGAAAAAAAAATGAATATCACAAAAAAAAACAAATTTGAATAAAATATATTAAGGCACACACACACACACACACACACACACACATATGAGAGAAGGAGTTTTGGGACCATCTCTCAGGGCTTCACTAGAGCTACACTTTATTACCCTCGTGAACACAATTATACACGGCCAATATATTCCCTCACCCTCTCATTACCCACAGTCCCTATAATGGCTCGGGTGGGGGGGAGGGTGTGGGGGAGGGTGTGGGGTAGTGGGGGTTGGATATAATTTAAACATTTCCATCCGCTAAAGACCTCGCGTTAACCCCCACTGCAGGGTGTTCCGCGCAAGATGAAATGTTTAAGGGGAACGCGTCGCTTATTGATGTTGCTACTAATGTTCACCTTTTTGACTTACAGATCTTCCTCGACTTTCTCAAACCTATTCGATTTTTTTTTTATTTGTGTCTAGAATTACGATTTTTTTCATTCCATTTTTTTTTAATGAGTTTTACCTTTATAATTACCTATTAATATAAAAATGGTATATATTTTCTGTTGTTTTTATATGTAATTAAATTCTTATATGATGAGTTGATTTTAGGTCTATTTTCATATCATCTCTGTGTCAATGTTCGTATTTACGTCGATTTTTTAGTCTACGTCAGCGCTTATATCTGTATATAGACCTTGACGTTAGCAATCAAATTCGTTTTTTTTCCACTGCATTATATCGGCGTCTGGGGGCGAACTGAGAAAACAACTCATGTCTTTCCAGCCTCTGTGTTGTTTATCTTATAATGTATTCGGTAAGTCATTTAATTTTTCACAGGAATCGAAGTTGTAGTTATTGATAAAGGGTGAACTGAAGATATAAGGGAGTCATTAACCCTTAACTCAACTATCTTTATTTCCCACCTATAATTCACGCTGTTATAATAATGAGAATAGAAATTGTTTGAAGTTATATTACTCCTATGTAATTGTTATTGATGTATATGAGATAGGTTTACGTATTGTACCTGTGAGCAGAATCTTGTTGCATGGGGAGTCTCATTCTGTTTATCACTTTAGATATTCCATTGCACTCGTGAAATGTATATGACTGTATAATTGAGAGAAGTTAGTTGGCAATATATTTCACAGATGGAAAATTACAGATGCATAAAGTAATGGCTTTTAAAACGTATTTTCACAACTTCATGTTTCAGGCTTGTTAATTGCCATATATATTCCATCATAGCGAGAGAAAAAAATTTACGCATTATTATATCATTTTTATATATTATTTTTAAAGGAAGCTCAGGTGAATAATTGTACCGTTACGTTAATTAGGATTGCACAGGTAAGGTAGATTACATCCTTCATTACCCAGGACTAATTAACACAGAGAACAAGTCGTAGTTTATCAGAATCGACAATTATTAATAATGAAGAAAAAACAGTCAAGCTCTTAAGTGCTCTAACTTGCTATTGTATCCATCAAACCATTACAATGCGTATACCAT
This sequence comes from Homarus gammarus, assembly GCA_958450375.1. Taxonomy (NCBI): domain Eukaryota; kingdom Metazoa; phylum Arthropoda; class Malacostraca; order Decapoda; family Nephropidae; genus Homarus; species Homarus gammarus. The sequence goes on from CAUDMG010002538.1 coordinate 11,919,933, forward strand.
TGACTCATGTCTCTAAGGTAGTTTTCATTCAGATGTTCTTTTTAACTGAGATAATTTACCCGTAGTAAATTTTAGAATTATTTTATTCGTATTTCCAGTTTTAAATGAAGTCTATAACACGTTTTCAAAATATAAAGTAAGAAATTGTATTAAAATAAAAACTCTGTGACATTAACACAAGCGCAAGACTTAAGATCGGGAAGTGTATGACATGGTTTACCTTAGTTTACCTCTTATGTATGGAAGGTTATTGAAGCATTGATTTAACTCTGATCACCTGAAGATTCTCCCCCTCCCCCCAAGCTTATTTTGCCCAAAGGTTAACCACCCTACCTCTGTCTGGTGGGATGTAATGAATGTAAGCAATAGAAATATAATTAATAGTGTAGGTTCTATTATCTACATGAAGAAGTATGAGTGCGGTGGTTGAGTGGTTACAGTACTCTCTTCCTTCCTTAAGGGTAACTGGTTTTCCACCCGGGGCGCCCTCAGTCTACCGGAATGGGTACCAAACCTTACAGCTAGGAAGAGCCGGCCACTCTGTTTCCTTGTGTACCAAAACTCTACAGTGTGCTGCATCTGCACTGCCCTTAACTAGCGTCTAGGTCTAAGGAATCCACTTTTGATAAATTTGTAGAAGATGGTCCTAAATATGTTACCAGAACTCAATAGGAAACAGGTGTCGAGTGAATCACCGTTATCTGTAGTAACAGTGAGTGTAGCTGAAAACTTACACTATATACAAACAATCATTATTATATTCCCGTGGATTAAAAATACTCATACACTGGCAACCCATTTGTCGAGTTATCTTACAAACAAGTGAGTAGTAAGACTTGACTCTAATTCATTTACCTTTTTTATATTGTATATCTAAATTTACAAGAATATGTTTTATATGTTAACTGTTAAATGTCCCGGTTTTCCTCGTATCTATTCTCCTTTATTGACTGTCAAATAATTTCTAAATCTCCGGAATAATATTGGCTATAACTAGACATCGTGTTGATATTGTCGTTGTCGCTTTATTGTTATTATTCCTATACGCTTCAACAACTACCACGACTTTAAGCACGTAACGAGATTAAGAGAGAACTAAAGAGGATTTGTGGTGGTATACATATTGAACTTACAGAATAATGTAATATGAGGGAGAAATCTTAACTAAGTAGTCATTTACCCCATTAGAGATATAATGACAGAACTAAACGTAGTGTCAAATGTATAGTGTTTCTAGTCCCACATTATCCAAGTCAAGTGAATATGTTCTTACTGTACACAATAATATCCGACCCTAGTCCCACGTTACCTCATTGTTAAAGGTTTTCATTGTCGTGTATATTGTTTCGCTTTAATAAACCTTCGTGAACAATTATTTTAGTCTGGGATTTATTAGATATCTCGTATTACCATTATTTGAGATTTTGTTTATAGATTAACCATTAAATTTGCAATTAGTTAGAACCCTCTTTAAAGGCTAAACTGAATATGTAGTGTTTCAAATGTTTACGAATTTCTAAAGATAATTATACGTAACTTATAGCAGATCAACTGAAAATTTATTCGTCTATTGTAAATAAACATTATTTATAGGAGTATTGTAGAGTAATTTTTTTTCTTCAGATCTCTATGTTTATATCGTCTCAGATGCTCATTTGTTCACACACACACACACACACAAACTATAAACGAACTAAATAAGAAACAAAGACCGACCAACTCATAGGATCAAGAATAATTATGTCACTTATTATTAACCAACAACAACTCCCGAATTACTTAACAGTCCCTCCCTCTCCTTAAGCCACACTGGAGGTGGGTTGGGAGGGGGGAGGGGGTGTGTAGGTGTAGGAAGGGCGACCAACCACACACTCACCCACTAACACTGATGATGACTTGAGTGTTGACTGACGATGGCAAACTGCGGGGCTACTAAGTCTGGGTTCTTATAAGTTCACACGTTAAGTATTACCTTTAAATGAGCTATCAAACGTTAACTACTCATATTACTTTAGCTTACTTAAGTTATACCACGTGCGAACATGGTGACCAAAATGATAATTATGTTTATTGAAGTTAAGAGAAAAAATCATTTGAGGAAACTGAGAACTGTAAAATGACAAGTCCGGCTCTCGGGTTCAGGGATATTTTGATAAGTAATTGTATTGTGGGTTTTAAAGGTTTGTGTGTTTGTATGAACGAAAGGTTTTTACCCGTGTGTGTGTGTGTGTGTTTGTGTGCACTTGTTTTACATATCTGTGAACGTGTTTAATCATTTGCAAAACTTATGTTACTTGTAAACTGTATCAATTGCTTTATTCTTTCCGATTGAAATGACAGCAGATGCTCTAAGCTGTAACGCAGTGTTGATACCAAGGCATGAAAATTTGACACCAGTAAAGTATGCAAATTAAGAAGTATGATGGCGTAGGTGTAACACGGGATCATTTACCTGTTATTGTTCTCTAAATTTATGTGCCCAGTGGAGAACATTTTGTCGTGTTGTAATAATAATCAAAAAAATCTGTCTTATTGGGCAGCAGGAAATAAACCATACTAGTTAGTCCTCATTCATATTGACTCGTGGGAATTGGTGGTGTAGTGTGCGGTCTCACCCTTCGTTAACTCCCAGCCTGCACTGCCTGCTTCAGAGGTATGAACTTGAGTCTGTTTCTTCGAACCCTTAGATTCATTCGTATCGGTTTCATGTTCTGGTTGGTACTGAGACAGTTTCAAACATCTGAAGCAGGCAGTGCAGCAATAGCTGGCTGGGAGAGAACGAATTTTTGGGTGAGACTGTTCAAGTGGCCTTTATACAATAAGAGAGTGATCATCATCTATTTACCATTAGTATGTTATAAATTATATCAACGTTCAAGTATACTCTATTTTCTTCTATTAGAACATTCAACATTCTCGAACACACATGTAAAGTACCATAAGGTGTTTGTTTACATACAGTAGATGTCGCCAGCGTCGTCTGTACTCCCGCGGACATGAAAGAAGTGTTCAAGATTCATTCCGGGTGAGCCTTGACGAGGTGTTGTGTGGCGGCCAAGACATTCTTTTTTTTCTCGTTTATTTGTGATAGTGTTAAAGTGAACTCGCTGTTTGTTGTCTTCTGTAAATAACTAGTTACCTGGGTGTTAAAAGACGTATTGGCAAGAAGATATACGTATATAAAAACTTTAGCTGTGCATGTCAACATAAAGTGGATTTTCTACACTGTTGACGGGTGAGCCTTCATTGGGGCGGAGCGGCTGGTCACACGTCAATCTGGTAAGTACAAAGTTTCCTAATGGCGGCTACATTCATATAGAGAAAATTGTATCTCATTAATTTTAATTACTGGTAACTAGTGTAATTTTTAATATCGTATACGTGTCGTAATACATTATTGTAAACGTATTCACAACTAGTGGAAGGAAATTATATGAAAATCAATATTGTCAGACTGGAAGCACTGTTTGTTGAGATCTTTTGAGTCGAGAGCACCCGGCTTATCCTATAAACGTACTTATGAAGATCACAGCATTGTACCACCAGCCAGAGAGGTAGGCCATGGCCTCCTTGCTGTTGGTACCTAGGCGAATTGGGGAAAATTATTACGGGACAATGTGTGAATCCGCTGTTTCATCCCCGTCTATATCAGATATATTTCATTGATGGTGTTTGTTAATTCACCATAGCGCCAAAGGTGCCGAGGCCATGGCCCAAACCTCTACCTCCTCAATTAAAATTCGTTTTTTCGCAGTTCCGACAATAGATCCGTTAGCTATATACAAGTACTTCAGCGTAATAAATGTTCCATAAACAAAGGTCCGGGAGGTATTAACTTAAGTGCTTCTCTTGTTTTTAATGTTTACCAAGATACTCTGATACAACAAGTTCCTCACCAGATTACAATTGGTGATAACATACCATGACAATATTGATTTTTTTAACCGGGAGATTGTAAGAGTTCGAGGACATATTGAGTGTTCGACTTAAATGGCGTCAACTTGTTATGGGGACTCGATAAATCTTACAACGAAAGCTGTTGTTAGCGACTGGCTCAATTTCTCCTTGACTGACGTTTCCTTGTGTACGGTTTGTAGAAAAATAGGAAACTCATAGTACTGTAGTGATAATGGATGAAAATGAGCTGTAAGGTCGCTTTTCGCCAGTTTAACTGCTTGTCTCACCTGCTTCACTCACCCCCACCCCGTGACGCTGCCAGACGTACTCTACACCCACTATTATAACGTCATCTTCATATACAATTTTCTTTAAAGTTCATAAAGTTTGGGTTTTCTTTCTTGGAGTTCAATGGCCCACGTGATAGCCTTAATATTGCTCTACATAACCCTATCATTTAGTAGACATCTTTTATCTTGAACGGCTCTCTAGTAAATACAGTACTATTCCCTTTAACATAAAACCGTTAATTTATTCAAAGACATTTAATTTTTTTTCTGTTAGGTTAGGTTAGGTTTCCATGGACCAATTTTTTTTATTTTTTTAAGGAGTATTTGGTGATCATTTTGTTTTGAAAGTCTGGTTTAGTAAAAAAAAAAATATCGTTTTCTTTTGATCTATGACATTAACGACCCCCCCCCCCTCTCCCTCTCTCTCTAGTGTTTGTTACTTTGAAGTGTTAATGAACCTTCCTCCCCTCTCCTTCCCCCTCCTCCCCCCCTCCTTCCCCCTCTCTCCCCCCTCCGGCATTTCAGAGTGAGTGTGAAGTATACTGTATATTTTTTTGTGCTTCGACTGCTGACGGTTCCTGACGTGTGACGTTTCGATAATTGGTAAACAACGTCTGCCAGTGTTTGCCACGAACTCACACCTGCGGGAGAAGGGAAGTGCTAAGGAATTGTTGAAACTGTAGATGAATAGAGGTAATGAATAGGTGGATAGGTAGGTAGATTGAGAGGTTAGGTACAGGTGGATAGATGATGGATTGGTAAAATAAAGGTAAGACTCAGGTAGTTTAGAAGAAAATTTAATTCATTTGGTTCTTGGAGATGGGACACATCAACACACTCCCTCCCTCCTTCACCAACACTCCTCCACTCCCTCCCTCACCAACACTCCTCCACTCCCTCCCTCACCAACACTCCTCCACTCCCTCCCTCACCAACACTCCTCCACTCCCTCCCTCACCAACACTCCTCCACTCCCTCCCTCACCAACACTCCTCCACTCCCTCCCTCACCAACACTCCTCCACTCCCTCCCTCACCAACACTCCTCCACTCCCTCCCTCACCAACACTCCTCCACTCCCTCCCTCACCAACACTCCTCCACTCCCTCCCTCACCAACACTCCTCCACTCCCTCCCTCACCAACACTCCTCCACTCCCTCCCTCACCAACACTCCTCCACTCCCTCCCTTCTCTTTCTACTCCCACAGTGTCTCCTCTTCTCCCTCTTCTTCCTCTTCCCCTTTCTCGATCTATACCATTCCCTCCTTTCTAACATTTTTTCCTACCCTCCCACGTCTGAGAACTCTCCTTCGCTTGGAATCCTTCCTTCCTTCCCTTCCCTCTTTATTCTCTACTAATTTCATCTTCACTCCTCCCTCCTTCGTGTTTTCTCTCTCTCTCTCTCTTTCTCTTCACTCTCCTTTCCTTCCTTTCCTTCTCTTTTCATCCCACTCTTCCTTCCTTCCTTCCCTCTCTCCTATCTCTTACCTTCACCTCCGTCACCCTTCCTTCCTTCCCTCCTTCCTTCGCCCCCCCCCCCCCACTCTACGGTGCCAGCGATACCCACATGAGTTACGCTCTAAATTACGATACAGAGGTCGACCAGGTGAGTGTGAGAAGGAGAGAACACGGTCGAGTCCAGATTGGAACTTGAGACCTCTCTCTCTCTCTCTCTCTCTCTCTCTCTCTCTCTCTCTCTCTCTCTCTCTCTCTCTCTCTCTCTCTCTCTCTCCTAGCAGCTGCAACATCCTCCTCCTCCTCCTCCTCCTCCTCCTCCTGTTCCCACCCCCTTCAACCCCTCCCCCTACAACCACCACCACACCACCACCTCAACATCACAACCCCCCCCTCCTACACCATCTCCACCCCCACACAACACCTCCACCCCTACACAACCATCACTTCTCCCCAACACCATCACATCCCCCCCTCACCACCATCCCCATCAGCATCACCAACACGACCACCCCCTCACCACCACCATCACTCCCATCAGCATCACCAACACAACCCCCCCTCCCCTCACCACCACCATCACCAACACAACCCCCCCTCCCCTCACCACCACCATCACCCCCATCAGCATCACCAACACAACCCCCCCTCCCCTCACCACCACCATCACCCCCATCAGCATCACCAACACAACCCCCCTCCCCTCACCACCACCATCACCCCCATCAGCATCACCAACACGACACCCCCCTCCCCTCACCACCACCATCACCCCCATCAGCATCACCAACACAACCCCCCCTCCCCTCACCACCACCCCCATCAGCATCACCAACACAACCCCCCCCTCCTACACCATCTCCATCCCCACACAACACCTCCACCCCTACACAACCATCACTTCTCCCCAACACCATCACATCCCCCCCTCACCACCACCATCACCCCATCAGCATCACCAACCCCCCCCCCACCACCTCCATCACTCCCATCAGCATCACCAACCCCCCCCCCCCCCCACCACCACCTCCATCACTCCCTACCACCACCACCATCCGACACGACTCCCAATAACTCAGATACGATTGAAAGTTACGGGAATCCAATTAATCTGACTTCATGGACCTCAAATGAACTAATTTGCAGTTAGGAGCCGTGGAACTATAGTGGTTGTACCCATCATTAGGTGAAAAGTTCTCGCTGGAGGTATGAAGCCGTTTCCGAGGTGTCCTGTTAACACTTATTTTTGTATAATGACTGTTTAGAGCTGCTGCTGGTGTTATTGATGGTGGTGATGGTGGTAGTGGTGGTGCCTGTGGTGGTGATGGTAGTGGTGGTGGTGGTGGTGGTGGTAGTGGTGGTGGTGGTGGTGGTAGTGGTGGTGGTAGTGCCTGTGGTGGTGATGGTAGTGGTGGTGGTGGTGGTGGTGGTGGTGGGTAGTGCCTGTGGTGGTGATGGTAGTGGTGGTGGTGGTGGTGGTGATGGTAGTGGTGATGGTGGTGGTGGTGGTAGTAGTGGTAGTGGTGGTGCCTGTGGTGGTGATGGTGGTGGTAGTGGTGGTGGTAGTGGTGCCTGTGGTGGTGGTGCCTGTGGTGGTGGTGGTGCCTGTGGTGGTGATGGTAGTGGTGGTGGTGTTGATGGTAATGATGATGGCGATGATGATGATATATAATGATTATGTTGAGTATTTGTTATAATCATTATTCAGTTATACAATTATTATTATTATTATTATTATTATTATTATTATTATTGTTGTTATTAATCTTATTATTGCTGTTGTTGTTATTGTTGTTGATGGTGATTGTTGTTATTGTTACGTATTTCGTGTACGCTGTAACTCATCAAGAAAGAAATTAACGAATCGGTATCAATAAAATCCTTCACACTCTGGCCTCGCAGTGCAGGAGAGACACTGTAATCAACACTGTACCGCCCACAGCTGTAACCAATGTATTTTTGCCGACCAGCCAATTAAAAATGAAAATTGCCAAGATTGCTGCACGACCTACAACATGGTATTGATTGGTACAGCGAGATGACAGCTCCGGTACCACCATGAGTGTGTGTTAGTACCATGAGTTTTATGCCTGTTAACATTACCATAAACGCTGTAGTACCGATACCGTCAATACTACCATGACTTAGAAAATACCATAATCACTATACCTTTACCATGAATGATGCTATGACACCATCAGCAGTAACAATAAGAAGCAAGTGCCACTATCAGAACAATTTACCTTCGCCATTAGAGGTTTCATGTAAGTTGCTGTTACCCAAACAAACTTCGCCAATACTTACGTGTGCTTGGCCTCAATAGACTGTGGTGGTGTACTACGTGGGTCATTATTTAGCGAATTTTGTTGGTAGTGAGTTCAGCAGCACTCTCGACTGCCCTTCTTCATCTGTAGTAGTAGTAGTAGCAGTAGTAGTAGTAGATGGAATTCATGTGGCATTGTTTATTTTGAGGTTTTTGTCATTTAGGAAACTCCCAGGTAGCTACAAGACCCCTCACACGGTCCCTGGTAATACTACAGCTCGTGATGGGTCCAGTGGCTCTGTGGGGGTAATTGGTGGTGTTCCTTTCCAATCATGACTCTGTTAGAAAGCCTCACTATCATTATTATCTAGCACAGCAGAGTGACCACAGGCTAGATACTTTTCTCCTCCCCCTCCTCCTTCACAAGCTAGACTCTTTCTCCTTCTTCTTCCTCCTCTTCTTTCTCCTCCTCCTTCTTCTTCCTCCTCTTCTTTCTCCTCCACCATCACAAGCTAGATTCCTCCTCCACCACTGCCACCTTTTTACCATCATCACTACCACCGTTAACACCACCACTACCACCGTTCAACCGCCACAGAACACATGCATTGTATTACAGTATTACACACACAGCTATCTAACCCACACACACACACCATCACAAGATGCATAACCACCACCTACCACCCTCCACCTACCACCCACCGCCTACCACCACCATCCTCCACCTACCACCCACCACCTACCACCCTCCACCCTCCACCTACCACCCTCCACCTACCACCCACCACCTACCACCCTCCACCTACCACCACCACCTACCACCTACCACCACCATCCTCCACCTACCACCCACCACCTACCACCCACCACCTACCACCTCCACCTACCACCACCATCCTACCCCTACCACCACCATCCTACACCTACCACCTACCACTACCACCCTCACCTACTACCCCCCACCTACCACCCCCACCTACCACCCCACCTACCACCCACCTACCACCCACCACCTACCACCACCATCCTACCCCTACCACCACCATCCTACACCTACCACCCTCACCTACTACCCCCCACCTACCACCCCCCACCTACCACCCCCCACCTACCACCCCCCACCTACCACCCCCCACCTACCACCCCCCACCTACCACCCCCCCACCTACCACCCCCCCACCTACCACCCCCCCACCTACCACCCCCCCACCTACCACCCCTCCACCTACCACCCCTCCACCTACCACCCTCCACCTACCACAACCCCCACCTACCACAACCCCCACCTACCACCCCCACCTACCACCCCCCACCTACCACCCCCCACCTACCCCCCACCACCTACCACCCAGAGCCTACCACCTCCACCTACCACCACCATCCTACACCTACCACTACCACCCTCACCTACTACCCTCCACCTACCACCCCCCACCTACCACTCCCTACCTACCACTCCCCACCTACCACCCCCACCTACCACCCCCACCTACCACCCCACCTACAACCCCCACCTACCACCCCCACCTACCACCCCCACCTACCACCCCCCACCTACCACCCCCTTACCACCCCCACCTACCACCCCCCACCTACCACCCCTCGCATACCAACCCCTCCTACCACAACCCCCACCTACCACAACCCCCACCTACCACCCTACCTACCACCCCTCCACCTACCACCCCTCCACCTACCACCCCTCCACCTACCACAACTCCCACCTACCACAACCCCCATCTACCACAACCCTCACCTACCACAACCGTCACCTACCACCCCCCACCTATCACCCCCACCTACCACCCTCCACCTACCACCCTCCACCTACCACAACCCTCACCTACCATCCCTCACCTACCACCATCCACCTACCACAACCCCCACCTACCACAACCCCCACCTACCACCCCTCCACCTACCACCCCTCCACCTACCACCCCTCCACCTACCACAACCCCCACCTACCACAACCCCCACCTACCACAACCCTCATCTACCACCCCTCACCTACCACCCCCACCTACCACCCCCACCTACCACCATCACCACCACCCTATATAATCATCCTCAAGTCAAGTTTGGGTGGTGGTAATGCAACATACGACTCTCAGAGCTGTTCAACACACACGGCGGCTCTGCAACATACGAGTCTCAGAGCTGTTCAACACACACGTCGGCTCTGCACTAAACGTCATATTTCCATTACAAGATAATTGACCTCCTTCACTAGCGTCTCTTACTAAGTATCAACGTCTCGTGAGATCGAAAAGAAGCAGTTTTTGATGGTAGCTATTAGTGGTGTTTAGTGTTGTACTGTCAAGTCGTGAGGTGTACATCTCTCTTTTACTGTAGAGGGTGATTGGATATTGTCTGTTTCTCATTTGCATTAAATTATACACTTACCGTGGGTTACCTGTGATCTGATTACCTGTGTTGGTCGTAATGAAGTTCTTACCGTGTTTTGTGGTCTTATTTAGTAAGGGGGGGGGGGGTAATTGACGGATCATGTGAAGATTAGACACCCCAGCTTATTTCAACTGAAGACTAATCCCCTTAATCTTAACTAACCTCATTTAACTTGGACTTTTCTTAGTACATAACATAGTACATCACCCCCCCCACCCCCCCACCCCCAGGTGTTAAGGTGTTTAATCATCAGGTAAAGTAATCTGGAGTGTCGTAAGGTGATGCTAATTAACTGTATTAATTGTTAGTTGATATCGGTAATGTGTCGCAAGATTTTTTTTTCTCAGGGGGCAGATCCTCTTTTCGCCCACATGCTAAAGAAAACGAAGTGTGTGTGTGTGTGTGTTTTTTTGTGTTATTTTTTGTGTTTTTGCTGATGATGTTTACGGTGTTGGTCGTCAGTCCCGTCTCTCTCTCTCTCTCTCTCTCTCTCTCTCTCTCTCTCTCTCTCTCTCTCCAGTTCTTGTCTTAACAGCATCTCTCCCCCTCATCACCTCATTTTCTCCTCTCCCCCCTCTCTTCGTATCACTCCCTCCCAACCACCCCCTCCACCCTCCTAACCACCTCCTCCACCCTCCCAACCACCCCTCCACCCTCCCAACCACCCCTCCACCCTCCCAACCACCCCCTCCACCCTCCCAACCACCCCTCCACCCTCACAACCACCCCCTCCCTCCTCCCAACCACCCTCTCCACCCTCCCAACCACCCCTCCACCCTCCCAACCACCCCTCTACCCTCCCAACCACCCCTCCACCCTCCCAACCACCCCTCCACCCTCCCAACCACCCCTCCACCCTCCTAACCACCCCTCTACCCTCACAACCACCCCCTCTACCCTCACAACCACCCCCTCCCTCCTCCCAACCACCCCCTCCACCCTCCCAACCACCCCTCCACCCTCCCAACCACCCCCTCCACCCTCCCAACCACCCCTCCACCCTCCCAACCACCCCCTCTACCCTCCTAACCACCCCCTCTACCCTCCTAACCACCCCCCTCTCTCATCTGTCTCGCCCGAAGTCCCAACGACGCAGGAGATAAAATGGCGAGGTGTTCACGGTGGCCGCCTCTATATAAAGACCCCTGACAACCCTCTAACTTAGTGGCTCTCTTTGGGGTGACACCATCTCACCTCTCTCTCTCTCTCTCTCTCTCTCTCTCTCTCTCTCTCTCTCTCTCTCTCTCTTCCTTATACCTTCTTCTCTCCTATACTTCCCTCTCTCTCTCTCTTCTATTCTCTTCTATTTCTTCTTCTTCCTAACTCCCCCCCTCTCCCTCCCTCTTTTCTCCTCCGTAACTCCCTTCCTCTCTTCTTTCTTCCCTTACATTTCCTCCCCCTTCTTCCCCTCTCCTCCCCCTTCTCCCCCTCCTCCCCCTCCCCCACCCTCTTCTCATGCATGTTAAATGCTCCATGTCGAACTCGCCCGAAACATTTCCGTTGTAGGCCATTTAATCTGTGAATTGTTATGGGATCATATTGTCAGTGTGTGTGTGTGTGTGTTGTCAGAATGTACTGGTATATACACACATGCGCACACACACTCGTATACACACATACACACACATTCCACTTAACACACAGACACACATATGCATCACTTCACACACACACACACACATTCTCAGACATCGTTAGAGAGTTTCGCGAAGTTTTAAGCCTTAATAAACTTACGCTGCTTGTCCGTATGTTTGTTTTGTTGTCTTTATTTGTTTGTCCTTATTGTGTTTGTCCTTATTGTGTTTGTCCTTATGTTTGTCCTTATTATGTTCGTCCGTATAATGTTTGTCCTTTTTGTATTTGTCCTTATTATGGTTGTCCTTATTATGTTTGTCCTTTTTATATTTGTCCTTATTATGCTTGTCCTTATTATGTTTGTCCTTATAATGTTTGTCCTTATTATGCTTGTCCTTATTATGTTTGTCCTTTTTATATTTGTCCTTATTATGCTTGTCCTTATTATGTTTGTCCTTATTATGTTTGTCCTTATTATGCTTGTCCTTATTATGCTTGTCCTTATTATGTTTGTTTGTTTGTTTGTTGTTATGGTATAAATTGTCTCCATATAAATTGTCGATGTAAATAATCGTTTTGGTATAAGTATTTGTCTTATTAGTTTTTGCCGATATAAGTTGGTGTCAGTATAAGTTGGTGTCAGTATAAATTGGTGTCAGTATAAATTGGTGTCAGTATAAATTGGTGTCAGTATAAGTTGGTGTCAGTATAAGTTGGTGTCAGTATAAGTTGGTGTCAGTATAAGTTGGTGTCAGTATAAATTGGTGTCAGTATAAGTTGGTGTCAATATAAATTGGTGTCAGTATAAGTTGGTGTCAGTATAAGTTGGTGTCAGTATAAGTTGGTGTCAGTATAAGTTGGTGTCAGTATAAGTTGGTGTCAGTATAAGTTGGTGTCAGTATAAGTTGGTGTCAGTATAAGTTGGTGTCAGTATAAGTTGCCGTCTCGATATACAGTATTTTGGTTTGGTAAGACAGTTCGACATAGTGTTAACTTTCTCACGTCTCTGCAAAGATGTATTAAGCTGTCAAATTCCTATCATAGTTAATTGATTTTCCTTAAACTCTTTATTGCAATATGTAGCAACACTGTAGGTCTCAAGTCGTGTACAGTACAGCCTCACGGAACATACACACTAGTTATCTCTGGTAATGGGAAAATATTTTAAAACTACACTACAAGTAATTAACCGCATATGTGATTTTTAAACTAATAATTTATGTATTTAAATTTTTAATGTTATTGAATTTCTTATTTTATTGATATCATAGTTTTAACCCTTTGAGGACGATGGTTTAACCCTTTGAGGACGATGATTTAACCCTTTGAGGACGATGATTTAATCCTTTGAGGACGATGATTTAACCCTTTGAGGACGATGATTTAACCCTTTGAGGACGATGATTTAACCCTTTGAGGACGATGATTTAACCCTTTGAGGAGGACGATTATTTAACCCCAGTGACCTATAAAACTAAGATTACTAACAAACTTCTAATTTCTGACTCTACAAAACACAACTTTTTACTAACATCCTAACAGCTAGCCAAACTAACGCCTTCTGAAGTGAGTCCAATAAGGTCCACCTCACTCAACTTCCTTAAAGAAGACGTGTGTGTGTGTGTGTGATGACGTGAGTAGATTGGTTCTGAGAAGTCGTCATCACTCTTATCAAATGGTGCTTGAGAGACACGACCCCACGGTAAATCAAAGTAGCAGCAGGCGACGCAGTTACTCCAGGTCGGAATAACACACAGGCATCAACAACTGGCTCCTGTGTGTGTGTGTGTGTGTGTGTGTATGTGTGTGTGTGTGTGTGTGTGTGTTATGTGTGTGTGCTCATAAATCAACTTAGTATTGTTATTGATATCCAGTTTTCTCTGTTAACCACACCCTCTCTCTCCCCCCCCCCCTCCCTCCTATCTACCAGCCACACCCTCTCTCCTCTTCTTCCTCCTCTACCAGCCACACCCTCCCTCCTTGTCACCCTCTTCCTCCTCCTCCTCCTTGTCAACCACATCCTCTCTCTCTTACTAGTCAACCAAATCCTCTTACTCCTCCTTCCCCCGTCAAGCCTCTCCCCTTAAATCAGGTTCCTATGATCTAGTTGACGGGGACATAACGACGGAGACTCCACGGTCGTCACCAATAGACAAAAGCTAAGACGAGTTGTAAATCATTTTCACAACACGACTCGCTTCCCCTTCCTCTCTCTCTCCCTCCTCCTCCTCCCTCTCTCTCTCTCTCTCTCTCTCTCTCTCTCTCTCTCTGTCTCTCTCTCTGTCTGTCTGTCTGTCTGTCTGTCTGTCTGTCTGTCTCCTAAAACACTACCCCCCCCCCACTAGAAGCTCATCACCTACCTTGCCTCCGCTTCTTGCTATAACACCCACTGGCGCCTCCCCTTTCCACCACCACTACCACCACCACTACTACTACAATTACCAGTACCACGAATGCTACCATTATCATCACCACCACCATTTCCATCACTATCACTACTACCACTACTCACCACTACCACTCACCACCACTACCACCACCACCACGTGTAACAGTACGCCCTACCCTCCCATTCCCCCGCCTGTCAACGTTACAAGCCGTGCAGATGTGATGGTAGTCCTGGTGGCAGATTGTGGTGGTGGTAGTGGTGGTGGTGGCAGATTGTGGTGAGTGAGTGGTTGTTGTGGTGGTGGACGTGCTGGTTATAGCAGCTTGGTGGTGTTGAGTATAGATGAAACAACTATTTAGAATTGTATGTTATTGTGCGGGGATGGCTATTGTGGTGGAGGGTTTGGTTGAGGATCGTGGTGGTCGTGGATGTCGAGGTATAGTCGTGGTTCCTGGCCTCGTGTAATATATGGAGACTGATTTTCTCAAATTTTGTGTCTGAACAAGTTGTTCTGTTTACCAAGAGATGGCGCGTTTCTCTGAGTAGTTTTTGGTGTGTGTGTGTGTGTGTGTGTGTGTGTGTGTGTAACAATGTTTCAGCCGTTATCAACATACAGGCGAGGTAACAAGGTCGTGGAGTGATCCGTCATGGGCCCTCGTGGTCACTGGTTGACCGAGTCGAAGACCTTGGTTAGGTCGATGAAGGCCATGTACAGGTCACGACGCTGTTCTCTGCACTTTTCCGGTATCTTGCGGGCAGCAAAGATCATGTCAGTGGTCAACGCACCTGGTTTACACACCTGGTCATCACATTTGGTCTACACATTTGTTCAATACACCTTATCAACACACCTGGTCTACACACCTGGTTAAAACACCCTCTGTATTCCAGGTGTTGGTTGCAAGTCAGCTAACACCCGCTGTCCTTGATGGTGAGTGTTGTGACAGTGACCGTGACAGTGACCATTACAGTGACCAAGACAGTGACCATGACAGTGACCATGACAGTGACCAAGAGAGTGACCGTCACCTCACATCCACATCCCCCCACTATCGATCCACCCCACCCCATCCACTCACCCCACCCCATCCACTCACCCCACCCCATATCCACCCAAAAGTAGGTTGACCGGATCCAGGGCTAGAAAGGCTATTAGCTACTAGTATTTTAGGACTAATAACTATTTAAAATTAACTAACCTCGAAGAACTGCTAGCTTACAGGATCAAGTTGACAAACTGATCAGGAAGGAGGGAAGGAAGTAGTGAGGGGGCGAAGGAGGGAAGTAGAAAGAGAGGGAGGGAACAAGGACACGAGGGAAGGTAAAAATGCTGAGAATCTATGAAGTGTCAACAAGAGAGAGAGAGAGAGAGAGAGAGAGAGAGAGAGAGAGAGAGAGAGAGAGAGTATATATGTCAAAATAGCGTGAAATTAGAGTGCGTGCTGCTTGCCTAGTATTGGTTCTGTTACCTCCCTCTCACCCCTCCCCCCCTCCTTCTTCCTCACCCTCCTCCCTCTCGTCGCACAACATCATATCCCACCTCTGCCCCCTCACCCCCGCCCCCCACCCCTCTACCCCCTCCACCCCCACATACACACTCCTGGCGGCTCCCCTAATGACTCAAAGTAATGCTTGTTATGCATATCGTCAAGCACACAAACACTTACCATTGGTACGTGTTACACAGTTCCTTGTTCCGTGTTGTTCCACTGACTTGTGACTTTTTTCCCCCCGTTGTTATCAGTGGTGTTGTTTATTTCCTAGAGAATTTATTTTTATGTAATTGTGATGTTTTCATTTTTTCCTCGGGGTGTTGTTCTTGTTCTTTGTTTGTTTGTTTGTTCAGTGTTTGTGTTCTATTTATTTCTTGTTTTTTGTTGTTGCTACGACGTGATATTGACCTGGATTAAGAGATGTGTTCTTATGTGTTCTACAGATAATAAATAATACTAACACACGCACCTAACCTAACCTATATATACATGGCCACTTAGCACCACTAGACTACACATAATATATATTCTTTCCACCTAAAGCTCGTATCAACTTAACCCACATTAACATAAACTGCTGGGGAAGATCATAGACACTAGGGGTATGTAAATTACTCACAAAATATTATCTAATAGTTTACAAAATTCACTAAAATATCCATGACTTTGTTGATTGATTTCTCTCTATACAATACAATAAAAAATAATCGAATCAATATAAATGTTAAAAAAAAATAGATGTTTCTAAAGTGGTGAATAAAAATAATAGTAGAAATATTAAATTTTGTACTGTGAAAATAAACTTAATCCCTCAACTCATTAAAAGAATTTCCTATTATTAAACCACATGTTGATATAGATTACAGTTAGAATAATTTACTTAACATAAATGAATATACAACACTGAAATGAATGTAGTTAGAATATTAAAGAAAGTGGACCTAATAATGGAAGACTAAATTAAGTATTAGATGAAAATGATTCATGACACATAATACATATTTAAGTAATTTTTATTTGTTAATGTGTTTTATTTACGTCTTCTTGTACAGTAAGGTTTTTGAGATTAGCTAAATTGAGGATTCCAAACGTTGACTTGATAAAACGGAAGTGTTGGACCGTTGACTTGATAAAACAGTAGTGTTGGACCGTTGACTTGATAAAACAGTAGTGTTGGACCGTTGACTTGATAAAACAGTAGTGTTGGACCTTTGAATTGATAAAACAGTAGTGTTGGACCGTTGACTTGATAAAACAGTAGTGTTGGACCGTTGACTTGATAAAACAGTAGTGTTGGACCGTTGACTTGATAAAACAGTAGTGTTGGACCGTTGACTTGATAAAACAGTAGTGTTGGACCGTTGACTTGATAAAACAGTAATGTTGGACCGTTGACTTGATAAAACAGGAGAATATTCAAAACGAGGCATCAATAATTAGACAACTGTTTGGCTGTAGGATAATTAAAAAGCTTTCAAATATAAGAACAATTCAACCAGCGGGAAATTTCAAGTTGGGGGTTGGGGGTTTAATTAAACAAATCACGACAGAAGGTACAAGAAACCCACAAGATGACGTCCCAATGACAACACTACATTTCAGGATCTCCGTATCATTCATTATAGGACAGCCAGACTATACGTTACAGGACTCAGGAGGCTTTAGCGCGGGTAGAGAGAGAGAGAGGGACTTGAGGGGCACGTATGAGATCCTCTGGGGAACTCACACATCACCACAATGTTTTTTACGCGATGCTAATGTGTTTATTCGAGAAGAAGAGGCGGGGGAGGAGGAGGAGGAGGATGGTTAGACGAGGAGTGAGAGGGGGAGGAGGGTAAGAGGAAGTTGTATCACATCAGAAGGTTGTCTGGGGGGACGGGGAAGGAGGAGGAGGGGGACGGGGAAGGAGGAGGGGGACGGGGAAGGAGGAGGAGGACGGGGAAGGAGGAGGGAGGCGGGGGAAGGAGGAGGGGGACGGGGAAGGAGGAGGAGGACGGGAAAGGAGATGAGTTTTTGACGAGGGAGAGACGAAGGTGAAGGAGAGTGAGGCTGAGAGAGAAGTAAGAAGTGAAAGTTAATGAGAGTGAAGGTGAGAATCTAGTGAGTGGGGGGGTGAGGAGGAGAAGAATAGAGGAGGAGGGAGGAGGAGACACTTGAGTAACTAGCTAGAGGGAGGTGACGGGGATGGAGGGAAGGAAAGACACACGTTACCCATCTGAGCCGAAGACAGAAAGGCGACACCCAGAAGGACGGTTTTTACATGCAGGGGGTGGCGTGGGTGGTCTCGCCCGCCCACAGTGGGAGGGAAGAGATCCTCACCCGCCCATAGTGTGGGGGAGGGAATACGTCCTGTTGTCCCATAGTGTAAGGGAGGACGTCCTACCCTTCCAAAGTGTTGTTCTATCCTGTCATGGTGTGAGAAAGGAGATTATACCCTCCCATGGTGTGAGAAAGGAGATCCTACCCTCCCATGGTGTGAAAAAGGAGATCCTTCCCTCCCATAGTGTGAGAAAGGAGATCCTACCCTCCCATAGTGTGAGAGAAGAGATCCTACCCTCCCATGGTATGAGAAAGGAGACGCTACCCTACCTATCCCATGGTGTAGGGAGGCACCTCAACTTATTAGAAGGGAGAGTTATCCCCTATCCTTATATGGGTGACCTGGTCCCACCCCAACCATAAGCTAGTCAGTGTTTTATTTTGTATTTAATTGTCTCATTATTATTAATTATCATCGTTAGTAGTTCGGGGACAGTGATGAAAGACCTGCAGCTGTAGAGGAAATATCTTTATTATGTTATATACTGTGTCTCCATTTGCTAATATCAGTGGAATATTTTTATATCGTTTTCAACTATTTTTAATTCTCAATATGATGATTTTTCTTCTGTCAACGAGAGTAAAATATTGTTAATTGTCTCTCCAGTAATGATATTAATTAATAACAATATACATAATGTGAAAAAGATATATACATGTTGATGAAAATTTATGAAACAAAACAATATAAGAATAGCAAGTATGAATGAGAGAAGAATATGAATTAGTGTCATTATGGGATATTTATATCTATGAGAGTCTGTCTGTTCTGACCTGTTGTACTCTCATCCTGTCTTAATTAACCTTCAAATATCCACTGTTTGTTATTATTCTCAATGTTAATAATAGTTTATGTAATATTCCTCATAAATCCTGTAAGTTAGAGTTAGTTAATTTTGAAAGGTGTCAGATTCACAATGTAAAACTCTTGGTGAAGTCTCCGTGTACAGCCAGTGTTGACGTTGGGATCGCGTGAAGATTACGCACCTCAGCTCATTTCGCCTTAAAATTAACCTTACCTTACCTTGGCACATCTCACCTTACCTTATGTCCCCCAGGTAGCGTTAGGGGTATTATTTATTCATCAGGTAGGTTGTCTAATCTTTACGGGGTCCCTGAGAACTGGTGGGAAAGTTTGTCATCGCCGAAATCGATTTATTTGAAGGTGGTGAAAAATGTTGCCTGTTGACAGCATGGCCGGACAGTTGAACACCCGCTGTGATGGCAAATGACGTCGTGTCACCATTCTAATTGAGTTAAGTTCATATTAATCAAAGAGTGTCTATTATTTATAGCCGTAGACGTATCATGTCGTTTATTTACGATGAAGCCAAAGTCAAAAGTCCAACGAACGCTATCGAATGGTTGTGAATTCTGCGCCAAAAATTCATCTTAATATACGTAAGGAGATTTTGTCAGAACTAAGCATTTTCGCAGAACATATTGACATACTTAAAATACCAAGGCGAGAGCTAGTGTGGTTTAGTCTAGTCATAATATATTACCATGTGACGTGAAGGAAGTGGTAGACAGTAAGTATGCCTTAATTATTACATTTATTTTCATCACTTGATTTCGTTGTTAGCAAGAAAATTGTAACCCTTGAAATCAGTTGAGAAGGTATTATAATAATTTAGGTAATGTAATTTAATAAAGAATAATAATGATAGTTAAGGAAATTCACATCAAATAAAAAATAATAATAATAATAAAAAAATATGGAATCGTGGCCAGTAATTTGTCTTCGCTCGCTCAGTTTTTTTCAGTCATTTAGAATCAACAGAAGTTATAGCTCTATATTACGTCCAAAAGTATTTGTTGTTAATACTCGTAGTAAGAGAGATTAAATCTAGATATCCGTCATATTAATCCAAATATCCGAGTCACATTAATCCAAATATCCGAGTCACATTAACACTAAATAAAAAAATTACCACAACACTTCGATTTCATTATTATTTTCTCAGCGAATTTAGGGATGATTTATGTTTCATTTTTCATAGAATTAAATTTGCTTGTATATCTTAATTTCTTTTAAGAGAAATAAATAGATGAAACTTTGTCAAAATTTCAAGCTTTCATTTCACAAAACTCCAGCTATGATAGTTACCAGATGATGAACGATAATGGCCTTCTGCTTCACCTTTTGACTTAAATATACTTTTTTTTATTATTAATTAGGGTCATTTGTTTATACCGCAGTTTTGTCACTTGTTTTTTTTTTCAGGTTGAAGGAAGACTTTAATTACACACCTCCCGTCTGATGGTAGGTTAAATTTGATGGTGTATTAGGGAGGGTAGGTGGTGGGGCAGGAACAATAGTGGTGTAAAATGTCCTGAAGTAGGGGAGTAAATATTTTTTTTTCCCACCCTTGTTGTTGTCGTATTATCACTTCACATTTGTGTTTGTTATGACAGGGTAGATTTAACGTTGATATCTCTTTTTCGGGTCTCATTATTTTGATAGATTATGTACAGTCAGGAGGACAAAAGTTCCATCGAATTGTGGTGAAACTTGAGTCACAGGAATGAGTCTCCGAACTGACTTACCCTTAACTCGTTTGAGGGGGTCGATACTGTTTCATTTAAGGAGGGAGCGAACTTTTTTCACCCCCCTGACTGTGAATTATTCTCTGGTTGGGAGTGAAATGACTTAACTCTTGTAATTGGTGGTTGTGGTAAAAGAGGTGGTTCGTCATCATTATTTACAAGTCCATGAAAAGGGGACAGAGGTGGCTGAGGGTGACAGGCAGGTTGTCTATTTTTCTGTGCAGGTGAAAAGAATATTTGGTTAATTTTTTTTTTTTTTTATGTTTTAGAACAATAATTCCCCCCCCCCCCTTCTCTTCCTCCTCCTCCTCCTCTTTCTCCCTTTCTTTCTCCTCCTCTTCCTCCTCCTCCTCTTCTTCTTCCTCCTTCTCTTCTTCTTCCTCCTTCTCTTCCTCTCTCTTCTCCTCTTCCTCCGTCTCCTCTTCCTCCTCTCTCTTCTCCTCCCCACTCTCCTCCTCTTCCTCGTTCTCATCCTCTTCCTCCTTCTCCTCCTCTTCCTCCTTCTCCTCTTCTTCCTTCTCCTCTTCCTCCCTCTCTTTTTCTCTTCTTCCTCCACTTCTTCCTTCTCTTCCTCCCTCTATTCCTCCTCCTTCATAGTTTCTCAATTGACGTGCCTCTTGCGGGTGTAATGGCGGCTTTCCTCACTTGAGTTACCGACTTCACAAACCAGAATGTGTCTCTTAATTTTCCTTAATGATAACTAGTGTATTAACCGATGCTACGCGCTTAGACATCGTTCATTAGTTGTTGAAACTCAGAGTTAATACATAATGGTAAGACCTTTAGAATGATCCTTTGTTTTTCTTTCCCACCTTCATGTTGTTGTCACCACCTTCAGGTTTATGTCATCTTTAGATTTTATAAGTTCTGTTATCACTCCGTCAAAGTCAATATGTTATCGCTGCTGTGAGTCATCGAGACCAGTGTTACCAGAATCTCTCTCTCTCTCTCTCTCTCTCTCTCTCTCTCTCTCTCTCTCTCTCTGTAGTCTTCACCGTACACTGCTGCCACCCTCGGTGTCACCAGTCCCTCTCACTATGCCGACAAGGAAGTAGTAATTGTTCCGCTTTCTTTTCCTTCTACACGCCCGTCACTTGTTCTGTGGGCGTCTAGGCTGATCCCTCACGACCCTCTTTATACAGCCCTTGTTTACCCTCGTATCCTTAACCCCCCCCCCCCCCCACACCCTAGTATCCTTCACTCTACTACTTAAATCCTGAAGGAAGTAAAACTCATTGAAGGGTAAAGGTTTGTTGTTGATATAAAGAAAAGCTTTGTATACGCTCTTCAAGGTCTTATTCGTTTATGTCTACAACAACTTTATAACAACAAGGTAACCGAGCATTATATGCTACAAGGCTTTATTTATCCTAAAGGACTCCAGTAGTGATGCTATTTTGTTTCAGTCTATAAGGATTTTCTGTAGTAGTTTAGGATTCTATAGGACTGGGATCCCTGTGACCTCCAATATCCTACATCACATTAAACTCACAATCAACTTTCTTATTCCTACTTTCACCTCCTGTATCTTTCTCCCTCACTCTCCCCCTCACTCTCTCCCTCACTCTCCCCCTCACTTCCCCCCTCACTTCCCCCCTCACTCTCTTTCTCACTCTCCCCAACGCCGCCAATTCTCCACCTCCCAAGTTTCCGTCTCACCGAGGCTCTGCTACCGCTGAATATTTTACATACTAATTAGTACAGCAAGTTGTGTAGGAATGTGGAGGAGATTTTCTTCCCAAGTCATAATGAGGGTTTCTTGTTAGGGCCTTCGGTTGGGAGTTATTTGTTTCATGCTTGTTGCTACATCGGTCTGTGTGTGTGTGTGTGTGTGTGTGTGTGTGTGTGTCTAATTGTTAAAAAAGTCTTGTCTGTCAGTTGGCGTGTGTGTATATATCCGCACGCGTGTATAAATATGCGTCACACACACACACACACATGTCCTCTACACAACAGCTACACAAACACTCTCCAACGTATTGATTACAGCGGCTCAATTATCGTCGCCTCAAAAGGTAAGAACAAGTGAGCAGCGTTAGAGGCAGAACTGAAGAGGGAGGAACTCAGTGATATATTGCGTCTCATATTGCTCGACCGTCGGAAGGGGGCTGGTGTGGGCTAGACTGAGGTGGGGATGGGGGAGGGTGGGCTAGACTGAGCTGGTGTGGGCTATGCTGAAGTGGGGAGGGCTAAGGTTGGCTAGACTGAGGTGGGGACGGGGGAGGGTGGGCTAGAGTGAGGTGGGAGGGGGGATGGTGGGCTAGACTAATCTAGGGTGGAGCTAGGCTGATTTGATGAAGGGGTGTAAGGAGAAGGTGGTTAGGTTAAGGTGTACATTAGGTGGTCTGGGGGCAGGAAACAAAGCGGTAAGGTGCTGTATGGAAGAGGGCGGGTGGGACTACTTATTGTTGAGATGAGACGAGGTTGATTCATTTGTTCTAGGGTGACTGGTTGATGGTCCTAGAGTGACTGGTTGATGGTCCTAGAGTGATACAATTTTCGTAGGGTGACTAGTTGATGTTTCTAGGGTGATATAAGATTGGTTGATGGTTCTAGGGTGATATAATTGTACTAGGGTGTTTGGTTGATGGTTCTAGGGTGATATAATTGTACTAGGGTGATTGTTTGATGGTTCTAGGGTGATATTTAAGGCATAAAGTGGCCGTGGAATAAATTACCAAGAGAGTTAACACTGGAGATTGATTGCCAATTTTCCTAGAAGTCATGTCGTCAAGGCTAACCAAAATATATATATACACAACTCCACATATTTTTACATCACTCTCTCGTAAGATTCCGGTTTACAGCTCCGCCACCACCACCAGGAGCAGTATTATTATGGTTCTTATCAACAAATTAATAATCTATATGATAATTGCCCAACATCTGACTCCCTGAGGGTATGAGACGCCCCAGACAACAGCTGAGGGTCCGACAATCATAGTTTATTCCCCTGTAAACGATGGGTAAGATTATTGCTTGTCTTTTAACTTATTCAATCTCATATGTGGTAATAGCCTCAAGTATATGAGTGACGTTGGCTTAACTATCGGTAACTTTGAGATTGGTGGTAATAAATTGTTAGTGTAAAATTGTCTTAAGATTGTGACTAAAAATAAACACGGATTGACTGTCTTTAAGATTGTGTATTGTGATTGTTGTTGGGAGGTTATTATTAGATAATAATTAAATATCATCTTAATTAGCTCAAAGAGTCGCTTGTCCCGATGATATGTAAACTGTTATCGAATTTGGCAAGTACAAGAAGAGGATTATTTTCTTCTGATACCTCTAAAAACACTCGATATTATTATCTCAACGGAAGGAAGTTATACGTTTTAGAATACAACTTATATTTATATTGGTATTTATAGGATCCAGAGAGTTTACCTTTTTATTTTTATTTTTTTTATTATCTTCCAGTTTCTCGTCTGTCAGTTTACGGATATTTTGGTGACTTCTGTTGACCGCATGAGAACAAACAACAAAGATGAAACCAGATAAAATTCTACGATAATGTTTATATATTAATTTATTCCATTTGTACAGTAGTGGATAAAAGTTTGTCCCCTCGTGGTGAAACTGAGTCATGGGAAGGAGTCTCCGAACTTCCCCCTAGTTGTCATCTGGTGCGAGTGTGTTATCGAATTTGTGTTGGGTTCTGGGTAAGAATTTGTGTACATCAGAAAATAAGAGCGAAGACATTTTAACCCCGAAGGAAGTTATTCATTCTTCAGTACTAGTTCTTGTCCGTTGTCACCCTTACAGTGAAACGTGGTTAATTTTGTTAACTTATCATAGAAGGAGGAAGATTCTTGAAAATAAAAATATAAAGTATTTGCTGTTTTGTTATTGTTTGGTCATTATTAATCAAATTTAGCGAGGTTTATTATTATTATTATTATTTATTATTATTATTATTATTATTATTATTATTATTATTATTTTGTTACTAACTGTGGGGATAATTTTAAGTCGTCAGCCATATATTATAAATTTAATATGGAAAAAATATTACGATAAAGTTTATAAAGTATTTTTTATTCTTGAATAGTGTTGAGGCTTTTTCAATGTATTTAACACTACTCTTACAGTTCAATTCCCTTTAGTTAGTTCATTATTGTGTTCCTTTACCTTATAGATCCTTGTGAGATGTCGTTTCTATCCAGTACTTTAGACTTCACAGATCGATACGAAATTTAGTAGATGGGAACATATTATTTTTCAGGTTGGGTTCATTTTTCCCATAGTGACTGCTAATGGGGAAATAATTATAACCCTTATTATTAATTATCCATTGTATTCCAGGTATGAAAACATAAAAGAATTACCTTATTACTCTGTTTATAGTTTGAGTTTGGTAGTAGTTTTACCGACCATAACACGAGAGGGGATAAGAGTCAGAGTTCTTTAATATACAATATTGATATTAGCATTGGAACAGATTTTTAATATGGGAATGGTGAGGAATTATATAACTATTAAGAGAGTCCGGTGTGTATTATGATTGGTCGTTCTGTACAAGGTGTTATTAAATGATGATAATACGGACATAACGTAATATTTAATGATGTTTGTGTCGTTATTATGGTAAACACTTTATCCCGTATTTGTATAATAGCAAGATACTCTGTAATTATAGCGAGATAACTACCCTACCCTACCCTACCCTATCCTACCCTACCCTACTCTATCCTGTTTTACCCTACCCTATCCTGTCTTACCCTACCCTACCCTATCCTGTCTTACCCTACCCTATCCTGTCTTACCCTACCCTACCCTACCCTGTCTTCCCCTACCCTACCCTATCCTGTCTTACCCTACCCTACCCTATCCTGTCTTACCCTACCCTACCCTAACTTGCCCTACCCCTTCCCTACGTCACCAATAAACAAGTTATGCATTAAAAATAAAAGCAAAGATTTCTTACTTCCTCGATAGCTTTTTTTTCGGGTCCGTATGTGAGTTTGTCAGGTAAATATTACAAGTCAATTTGATTAGGAAATTTATTTTCTGTTACCTTGTTAAGCGCGTATAATAATTTCCTGACATGTTTATACCGATATTGCTGTTGAGTTTTTGTTTGGTAATGAGAGAAAAACAGAGGAAGTGGAAAGAGAGAGAGAAAGAGAGAAATATATACGAGTGGAAGATAAGGAACAAGACCCATAGTAAAGTGAGTAGGAAGGAAAAGATAAAAATAAAATAAATTTCCCATGAATTAAGAAAACAGTTTTCTCTCAAAATTAACTTAGATGAACACACACGGGCCAGGTAACACCAACCACCTGTTCAGAACCTTATTACCACAACAAGATAGAGAGGAACAGTGAGAAGAGTCTACCGAGTACAGCCAGCGTAGTCCCAAAACACCTGTATAAATAAAGGTCATGGTACTACTTTATCCAACACGTTTAAACTACAGTAAAACCTCTCTTTAACGGACTACATAGATATGAAAGTCCACTATATTGAGGGTCCGTTAGATATGAACCCCCCCCCCCCCCCCATCTAACGGATTATAGGAAGAGAGAAGTACGTTATATAATTGTTTCGCTGTACTTGTGGAAATTATTAGGTGTGTGTTTGTGTCGTTATTTCTGTGTTTGTTGTGGAATGAGCTGCTCGCTTTCTCCTCCTCCTCTCCCTCCTCCTCCTCTTCCTCCTCTCCCTCCTCCTTTCTACACCACAATCACCCCTCTGTTACCTTACCTGTTACCTTACCTGTTACCTTACCTGTTACCTTACTATAACACACAGGTAAGAATCTTAACAACTTGAAACAACTGATGAGCAAAACAATTGTTGAGGGAAAATATATATAAAAAGAAAAAGAATTACCACGTTTTATTCTTTTTTCTGTTAAACTCAAGTATGTAATAATTTCTGAGTTATTTCTGTGGTTAAGACTATTTGGGTGTTTCCTGACGATAGTTGGCGAGTTTACAGTAGTTAAAATTCTTCAAGGACTCGTTCTGTTTTGGTTCGTCAGTTACCTTTGGTTAATGTCAGAAACCAGAATTAGTAAATATCGTTCAGATGATCTTACGAGTTTATTACAAATCATGTTTAAAATGTCAAAATTAAGTATTAATATGTTTGTACGATAATTAGACGGATGTTGTTAAAATATAATAAGGTGATTTAAACCCTCAAAGTCCTGTACAGTACATGATAATTATTTTCTTGACTGGAAACAAAGAAGAATTAAGAAAGACATTAACTCTAATTTTCTTAATCTGATTTTGTATTTGTGGTTAAGTAATGACCTACAAGTTTCATTAGTCAGATTTCTCGTAGACTGATGACAGAGATGAGCCAAGAAAATAAAGACCAATTTGTAACTGATCATTAATGTGATTTAGTCGTGATCATTTTTGACAACACGTTTGATATAATTTAGCGCGAAGTGAATCCTTATACGGTGGGTCCTAATGTCATGCTAATGGCTGACCAAAACCACGTAATCACCACAGGATGACCCGACTGAATTAACAATATGACGCGTCTGAATAATATAAAAACTGTTTGTATACGTCAATAAACTTTGGTGGTGAACATTAGTCAATAGTTCAGACCTGGCGCGTTAGATGAGAGGTACCCCCTGCGTTATGATCAGAATAATGGCAGCGTGTCATCATTACTCATTATTATGACAGTATCAAATAGGCTATTTATACTCTAATTATCAATGAATATGTTAATTTTATAATTTAGATACAAATAAATTATATTAATTGTTTTATATAATTGGGCAATTATGTATAGACTAAATACCATTAATTCTTGTGTTATGTATATACAAAAGGGAATATTATTATTTTTTACATATATAATAAAGGTAATTGGACAGAAAGGTGGGAACACTGGTCGTTAGCGTGTGGAGGTTTGGGGCGGCAGTGGTGGTGGTGGTGACCTCGAGGCGGCAGCACCAGGGAAGGAAATTACACATCATGAGACATCCTTAAGACAATGCTACATATGTTTCACTCACCTCCTGTGTGTATTTTCCAGAATAGCAATTTTTTGGAAATAATACAAGATACGATAAATGACAAAATTGATACCATCTAGAGGAAAAAAAATAACCCATTCTGATATGACATTATTTTCGTTATTATCTGGTAAGTTTAATATTTCATTCATGTTACAAGAATCCATATGAATGAAAAAAAAATTAATTTATATTTCCTTATGTTGAGTTTGGTGTGATAAACAGAGCGTTTGATCTCCCGTCGTAAGAAAGTTTTCACAGCGTACTTGACATATTTAAGTTGACACGTTGGAAAAGTTGACATTATAACTCGATCTATTCCTTCTTTCCTTTTAACCTGTTATGACGGTATCCAGCAACTTAATATTAGTAGGGAATTTTTTCTAGTTACTCTCCGGGGTATAATAAATAACGTCTCTCGACATAACATTACACATTAACCTGTCAATTTTTTTTTTTGTAGTGCGGGTAGGGGTGGGGGTCTAAGATGCTTCAATTGTCTATGTTGTTATTTCAGGGTTATAGCCGACTAATATGAGACACTTTTCATATACATTACCAGGAGAGTTTTAATATTGGTTGGTTTATATAAATGACTTTTCTTGTTCTGTCTGTGCTTTATTTTATTTTAATTTTCTTCCTTTTTCCTCATTGTTAAATTATTATCACAGGTTTTCATCTTTACATTATTTTACTTTCAATTTAAGTTAAGTATGTATTGTAAGGTTTGATAAATACATTGAAGATTAACAATAAAAAAATTCTAGTACTTTTTTCGTTGTTGTTATACATTAAAGTGATACATTCCTCTGCTGACTATATGTGTGTGTGTGTGGGGGGGGGGGGGGGACTGAACTGATGCTTTAGTGGTAAATAGAATTAAAACAAAAACAAAAAAACAAATATATTATTTTTTCTTCCAATTAAAATAGTCGACAATAATCAAAAGACCATTACTGTTGAGGAACACACCACCGCTGCTGTTACACTAACCGGAAATAACCAAGTAGCAGTAGTGATCTCGTAAACTATAAAATACTAACTAGTTGAAGTATTGAGATTTAATAAGGGGTTGTGTAGCGTCGCGTGGAGGACCATCAATAACGATAAGGCCAGTAATCTTACACCAGCAGCATCATTAATAAGTACAGGATAATAAAATGGTTGATAACTCCCCTCCCCCTCCTCCCCACCTTCCCTATACCTCCCCTATCTCCCCCACCTCCCCCCAACTTCCCCCACCTCCCCCCCCCCCACCCACTATTAATGGTATTACTACTTATATTATAATTATTACTTTTTTATTACTGTATAATCGTTATAACAATAATTAGTCATTTTAAGGACAACTGTGGTCTGTTTTTTTCTTCTTCTGATAACACCGATGGGAGTAGTTTTCGATGGGATGGAAGTTGACGTAGTAATGAGAGGTAGAGAGATCATTATAATAGTAATAACACCGATTGTAATTTATGTAATTAATACGAGGTTGTGATTGGCTGACAGAGTATTCATTCCCGGCCCTACAGCGCTGACTACTTGATCGTGGTGGTGTACTTACATGTCTAAATTTCCATACCTGAAATATGCACTCACAAAAAATAACCGAGTTTTTAAGGAGGAGGAAAATGATGATGATGATGATGATGATGATGATGATTGATGATGATGAAGGCTTAGTACGTGTGATGAAGATTTTTTTCTCAATTGTTATTTGATAGTAAAAACAGTGTCAGCAGTACTTCAAGCAGGGTTAGCTAGCAGTCAGTAGTAGAAGTTTAAGAGGAATAAATGGCCAGCAGAAACAGACTTGAAAACTTGATATAAACAAAAAAAACAAAAACGACAACAAACATTCTTACTCTTTGAACATTCTTTTGATACCATTCACATAATGTTCTTGATGTTATTGAATGTTTTATGAGGTCTATAAACGTGTATTATAGATTAGTTAATAAAGTTTTCATTAATAGTTCAAAGTAAGAGGGGTATATCTTTCTGGTTTAGTATATATAATGAACACGTAGTTAATACTGTGTTAGTTAGGTGCTACACCGTCTCTAGACACACTATAGCATTTCGATTATAAGTTATATCATGGTAATTACTACATCTCCCTATAACAGCAGCCAATGAGGAGTTACCACAGTCATTTCACCCGCAATAATCCTCTGTATAGTCGTTATATTCTTATCATTATCGGTAGATGTAGTAATAATAGCATTTAAACTTCTAATAGCACATGTAGAAAGGGTTGTCATATTAGTACAATAACAAGCTGTCGTGGTGATAAGAATCAACCCCGCGTGTACTTGTAGAGAGAGAGAGAGAGAGAGAGAGAGAGAGAGAGAGAGAGAGATAATAATGCCTCGGGTATTACTTTTAGTGAGGGTACTGTTGCTGTTATTATGTAGAAGTAATAGTTGTCGAGGTGCTTGATAATAACACCAGATGGATGAGTTATTAGTGTTGATAGACGTAGTTAAGTACATTTTATTATTTTTTTTTTTTATTTTCTTCTTCAGTTGGACAGGATTATTACTCTTTATAACTGTTGCCTGAAGACGTGGATAGAGCATTTTGGTCTTGTGTCGATTAGTAGCTTTATGACAATGTTATTACCATCAACAACTCAAGTTCCCGCTTCAACTGTATATGTCGTGTGAAATAGAAGCCTCGGTGGGTGATATTAACGTTATTGGTTTAATGGTCAGTGTAATAACCCAAGGCGTTCTAGTCTCCACCTCGCAGCTTGTTATATAACTTTTATTCAATTCATCCAATTACCTTATGAGCAAAACCAATGAAGAGAAATAAACATTGAATAAACAAGTTAACTATATGTAAACCCATGGACCAAACCTGTGTTATTGGGAGTCGATACACTTAAACACTGAAGGTCTAATTTCCTCCACAACCTCACCAGTTAGAAAGGAAAGAAAAATGCCCTACCATATAACTTAGGGGGTGGGAGGGGGAAGGGGGAGGGAGGGGGGGGGGGTCTCTTCTCCCCGACTCATGTGTTGTCAGTAGTGTTGTCACGGGTGTTACAGAAGCCCCGGGTTGTAGGCACTGTGGCACTCAGCTGGATGTCAGTGCCAACCATAAAACAAAACTAACGAGTAATTGTGTATTGTTATTTATGTAAATGTTGAACTACGCGTTTGTAGTGGGGGGGAGGGGAGCTTATTATGCACACTATTATGATCCCTTTGGTAATATATATGTTTTACACGGTTTGATATGTGTGTGTGTGTGTGTGTGTGTGTGTGTGTGTAATAATAATAATAGTAATTAACGGTTTATTGAAAGAACATGGCAGCCGGAAGGCCGAAAATATACAGTTACATAATTGGGGAATGGGTCTCTTGATTTACAAATAATATACAAGTAACATAAGTGATACAAATTTGATATATAATAACTAGGTGGGGAGAAGGTCATAGTACAGGGCATTTCAACATAGTGACAGTACAAAAAGGTAAGATTGACCAGGAGTGAATACACTGGTTGATTACGAGTTATTGATAATTTTTACAATGGTTGGGACTGGGCTGTTCTTATAGCGATCAGTTGGTGCTCGTAGGGGCTGGATGCGGTTGTGGTGTCGAACAGCAATTCGCGGACGAGGGATCTCGGGTGGAAGTAGGAGCCGGTGTCGAGGATGGTGCAGAAGCTTCCTTACTGTGTGTGCGTGTGTCCATTTTTTTATGTTTTGTTGAGTATTCTTTGTTGTGTTTGTGAAGTGTGTGTGTGTGTGTGTGTGTGTGTGTGTGTTGAGGGTTCGATGTTTGTTGAGTAGTGTTTGTTAAGGATGGAAGGCCTGTGTATGTTGAGTGTTTGTACTTGCTCAGTAAAGCATGTTTTTTGAATGTTGGTGTCAAGTGTGTTTGTGAAGAGATATATGTTTACTGAGGTATGTATGTTTGTTGAGTGCCGGGGTTAGGTTAGGTCAGACCAAGTCAAATTAGATTAAGTTAGGTTAGGTTGGTCAGGTCATTTCAGGATCGATTAGTTAAGGTTAGGTCAGACAATATGGGATTTTATTTTCTACACCTACGTGTTTATTTACAAATGTAGGCCTATACAATTTGTACATATGTGTGCCTAAAAAAATATAGCTAGTAATGAGTCGTCACGTGATTGGTAGACTGGGTCACGTGATACCATACCAAGAAGACAATACGATTCAGATGACGTGATACAGCACAAAAATTCCATATTACGTAATTGAAATAACCACATATCTCTGAGGACATGAACTAATTGATACCTATTGTCACGTCACACATGAGAGATTCGTGTTGATTGATTGACCGAATCAGCCAATACGGTTTAGGATCACCTCGCTTCACTAAACCCAGGTAGAAAGAGTGATTAATTAGCTAAAAGGTGTTTATTACAGTACAGACCCACACCTGGGGCACAACTGTATCAGGTGTCTCTTAAGTTACAAACACAATACACAATACACTAACAACCTTATAATCTGGTAAATAGACGATCAGACACAGACACATGCAAGACAGACAGACACACGCACAAGACAGACAGACACATGCAAGACAGACAGACACAGACACACACACAAGACAGACAGACACAGACATACGCACAAGACAGACACGCTACAAACATAAATTCTGTGAAAAAATAACTTACCCGGTTTTTATAATATATTTTACAGACAGACAGACAGACAGACACAGACAGACAGACAGACAGACACAGACAGACAGACGAAGTGAAAGCAGTAATCATTGTGTCTTACTGGTAGAGGGTAATAATTAGACCAGGTAGGACGAGCCGCTACTAATACGGAACACTCACGATGAAATATATTTTAGTTAAGTGCTCTGAAAAATAATTCACATACATACATACATACATACATACATACATACATACATACATACTTACTTACTACCTTATAGATCTCGTCTCGATTGCGTGAATGTTGATATAATTAATACAACAGCAGCATTGTTTTAATTTAGTCACCTTAAATGTGGACTGTATATATTTAATGTAGGTGACTGTTTGCCTCTAAGGACGAAAATTATACCTGAAAAATAATATTAAAATCACATTGAAAATAAGACTTGAGAATCACTCTATGAAACTAGTTTATATTAAGTGTATCTCTCTGTTGGCTTGTCTTTGTGGGAACTATTTAAGTTTTTTTTTAACATAGTCATTTACAAGTGATAGTCGTACGATCATTTGTGAATCTTACCATCAGTAGTTCATCCCTTCTAAGGAAATGTGTAAATAGTTGAAATATAATATAAACTAGTAACTCATAATTGTTGATGGATTTGGTGTCACGTCCATAGTCTCGTTATTATAGACCTTAGTCATTGTAGCGCAGAAACACTAGTACATTATAGCATCAGTATCTATTATGTCATATAATTGATCTTAACTATATTATTTAGCTCGTTGATATTCTTGTTCCTGGAAGGGAGAAATACTAAAAGGTGACTCTTTTAGTTAACGCATTTGTGAATTATCTCTCCCGTCACACGTAACTGTCAAGTATACGTCAGGCAACACTACGACTCCGCTGAACCACAATTTGAACAAAAAAGAACATTGTTTACTAATTAAGTCTACTTTTGGAAGCATTATATTAATTGTATGAGTGAGTCGCTGGCAGCTTGAAGTGGACCTTACAATCTCCGTCTATGGGAAGATTCATGTGGTAATATATCTACAATATGGAACTGGCAGGGTTCATTAGCATGTATTAACTGTGTGTCTGTGTGGCCAGGAGGAGAGACAGGAGTAATGTGAGTTACTTTATATCAAGGTGTGGTAGTGTGGTGGTTGACCTGTGGGAGGGAGCGAGTCTCCACACACCACGCATCCGAAATTGGTGTTTATGGTTCAATGTAGACGAATCGCCCCCTGACACAGTGTATACCCTGACTTGGAGGCCCAACCCCTCTCCACCCACACTCCTTCGTCCACATTTCCTCCTCGTGTTATTGAATCAATCGGCGTGATTATTACCTTATTTACATGTTGGCAGATGATCGTGTCGTTCTTTGGGTCTCGCAAGTCGCCATAATAGACCCCAGGACCTCTCTCTAGCTGGGGAAGCGGTGTTAATTGTTAGGTAAGTGTCGTCCGTTTGCTGGATGTGAACGAAGGCTACTGGGGTCGAGTTCGACAATCCGCCATTACGTCGTTACTTTCATCGACATAGCTTTGATGTTGAGTATCGGCGGCCATTAACAAGCCAATTTACAAGTCGCCAGCTCAATGATAAGAGAACCTCGGGAGTCATAATAGCCTTGGATGTTGAATGTATTAAAAATATCCACCACTAGAATGAGAGATGGAGGTGTCAAACAGGGCGCGTCTCGACAGGGTCGCATGAGGAAAGAGAGGTTGTCGGGGCCACACCTTAGCCTCATAGATTTCGGTGAGGGGAGGGGGGAGGCTACAACAGCTGAGGACAGGCGGTTCTTCCACCTCGCGTCCTGGACAGCGTCGGCGGGATGTGTGGGGGCTACTCTAGATCACCTGTGAAGATTAGACACCCCAGCTTAATTCACCTGAAGAATAGACACTCCAGCTTAATTCACCTGAAGAATAGACACCCCAGCTTCATTCACCTGAAGAATAGACACCCCAGCTTAATTCACCTGAAGAATAACCATCCTAACACTACTAGGCAGGGTTTGGTTAGGTCAAGTTAGGTTACATTTGGTTATTGTTAATCTTCAAGTGAATTAAGCTGGGGTGTCTATTCTTCAGGTGAATGAAGCTAGGGTGTCTATTCTTCAGGTGATCCCTTCAATCTCTCTTGCACATTTGTACTAAGAAATAATAGAGAATCAAATAAATGTTTTAGAGCAACGAAAAATAAAAACATTTAAATCACCAATGAAAAATATTGAAAACAAAATATTTCCTCCCGAGAAAAGACTCTTGTTTACTGAAGCTAATTATATAATCTTATATATATAAAATTGAACAAAAGAGAAAACAAAAGGAAACAGATGGAGTAATATGAGAAGTCGTTTCTTCAACAGAGTTTGTCATTGCCAAAACAGTAGTATCCTTCGGTATTAGCGAAGGTCAGAGGATCCTCTTTCATTTATCTGGCAGATGCTGTGGGCGTCAATTACTCTTTATAAACCATACCATTACCTGAGCCGCTTAATTGTCTCCAGTGCGCTATCCTGTCTCGTTGTGTCTAAAAAAAAAAAAAGTTGAAACAATTACATATTTCTTCTGTTTTTATATATTTTTTTTATTTTACCGGAAGACAAAAACATAAAAGGTAAAATATTTAATTTGTAATATGACTCAATCTGTTCCATCTCCTTAAACAAGAGTAAATTATATGTTACTGGTATAATGTTATGACAGTACCAACATATAATAACATCTTTTTTTAAATACAAATAGTAAAATAATTAGTGTTGTGTTACTTTCATTTTCCTCCTCTCTATCTCATTCTCCGCGACTCAACAGGAAGTTCTTGTTATACCTGTAGTGAAGATTGAAAGGTGTGAAGCCTATTAATAAAAGTTTGTAGGTGGAGAAAATCATCCGGTATTTTATATCCTAAAAAAAAAATTATCAAACTTGAACGTTTTATTTCCTTTATAAAAAACAATAATGACTATTTAGAATTTTAATAAGTAAAAATTAATTCCTTTATATATATATATACAAATAAAAAAAATAATACTTGGTTTCTATTCTGTATTTTTTTGGTGTCGTCTAACTTGTTCCCCACACATCAGTCTTAGGTCTTTATTGTGACAAAGACCTGAATGTTGTGGGTCTTACAGTATAATGTGATTTTCTCTACGGCAGGTGATGCAAGGCTGGTCTAGGAGTGACCGTGTGTGTATCAGCGAAATAAACTACTGGGCAGTCACTTTCACACATACCTGGACATGTTACATAACGAATGTGTGTGTGTGTGTGTGTGTGTGTGTGTGTGTGTGTGTACGAGTGTTTGTGTGAGGCATTTAAAACACATTACTTTGAATATAATTAAGTTAGTGATGCTACAGTTCAGTTGAATGGCAATAGAGTCGTAAAAATAAGATGAACAGCAACAATATATATTCTGAGAAAGATTTCCATAATATCTCTTGTCATTAACGGCAATAAAAAATCCTCATTACCATAGAAATAATTATAATTATTTCGGACACATTACAAACAGCTAAATCACAGGATACATAAATTACTCATATGTATAAACGTCAACTATTAAAAAATATTGATAACTAATAATTTAAGATTCAGAGTCATGTTTAATAGTAAAATAATTCCTAAGGTAATATTAACGAGAGTTGCATGGGTTAACTGCGTGTCTTCATTACTGAGTTAAGTATTTTCCTTTCTACGGTAATCACAGCTATCAGTATTTTCATATTCTCTTTATCTCGGGATAGAATTAATGTGTGAAATTATGTAAGTGTTTTTTAATGGGTTATTTACATGTGTAATAATGTGGAGTTTTTTTGGGCATTACTGTAATTTATTTTAGATCTGATAATGAGGGGCTATTAGATATGTTGCTATTTAACCGTATATACTCTTAACACACAGAAACAAGCACCTGTGTTTAACGTATCAATTGCATGTTGCTATTTCAATCTAACTTAGCTGAAGAAAAAGTTTAATGTCTTCATATTTATCTGGTGTATAGATCTAGTTAGAAAGATCTTAGTTACTGGAGGATAAGAATCCGTATAGAAACTCAGTCTTACTTTTGTCTTAATCTATATTACTAGGAGGAGATTGAGGTAAAACAGCTGCTAGTTACACGAGGTCGCCGGGGTGTAGCAGGGTAGGAGGTACACCTTCTCCTTAAGGACAGGAGTTGTGTCTGAAAATTAAATTCTTATTATCACTTGAATTAAACATGGACAACTTGTGACGTTAATACATTAGACATAAATTAAGATAAATAATAGAATAATGATCTAAAACTGAATGTAAATTGACCAGAATAACTTATTATGTATGACTATGAACAGTACATAAGAACATAAGAACATAAGAATGGAGGAAACTGCAGCGGGCCTATTGGCCCATACTGGGCAGTCCCGTTTACACCCAACACCTATTGCTCATATGAGCATCCAACCTATGTTTGAAGCAATTCAGCGTATTCGAGTTAATGATGATATTTGGTAACTTGTTCCATTCATCCACTACTCTGTTTCCAAACCAGTGTTTACCTATTTCACGCCTAAATCTAAATTTGTCCAATTTAAAACCATTGTTACGAGTTCGCTCCTGGTTGGATAATTTGAGTACCTTTGTAATGTCCCCTTTGTTTAGCCCTGCCTTCCATTTATACACCTCTATCAGGTCGCCCCTCGCTCTACGTCTCTCAAGGGAGTGCAAATTAAGATGCTTTAACCTGTCTCTATACTCAAGGTTCCTGATACCCGGGATTAGTCTTGTCATTCTCCTCTGAATTCTTTCCAGGGATTCTATATCCATTCTGTAATACGGTGACCAGAACTGGACTGCGTAATCCAGGTGTGGTCTCACAAGAGCAAGATACAGTTTTAGGATGACCTCGCTAGTCTTGTAACTAACACTCCTTTGTATGAACCCAAGTACTTTATTAGCCTTGTTTCGAGCAAAAACACATTGTTTACTTGGCTTAAGGTTCCTACTTATCATTACTCCTAAATCTCTCTCGCAGTCGGATTTCTCTATGGCATCGTTGTTCATCTGGTATCTGGTTTCCCTGTTTACATTTCCTATACTGAGTACTTTACATTTGTCAATGTTGAATTTCATCTGCCATTTTTCAGACCATTCGAAAAATTTGTTTAGATCCTCCTGTAGTTTTGCCGAGTCCTCGTCAGATTTGATAACACGTCCTATTTTAGTATCATCAGCAAATTTACTTATGTTGCTGTCTATGCCGATATCTATGTCGTTTATGTATATAATAAACAATAATGGTCCAAGTACTGAGCCTTGGGGAACTCCACTTGTGACGTTGCTCCAATGGGACTTAGTGCCGTTAATGCTCACTCGCTGTTTCCTGTCCTGTAACCACGCCCTAATCCATTTAAGGATGTCACCTTTGATGCCATGAGCTTCTACCTTTCTAATTAGTCTTTCGTGGGGTACTCTGTCGAAGGCTTTGCTAAAGTCGAGATATACCACATCATAATTGTGCCCCTCGTCCACTGATTCGAAAACTGATGAAAAGAATGTTAATAGACTAGTTAGGCAAGAACGTCCGCTTGTGAAGCCATGCTGGGAATCATTGATCAATCTGTGCTTCTCCAGGTGATTTCGAATAGAGTTTGAAATGATTGCTTCCAGTAATTTGCCTACTATTGATGTTAGACTGATTGGGCGGTAGTTAGAGGATAGTGATCTATCCCCCTTCTTGAAGATCGGTATTACATTCGCTATCCTCCAGGATTCTGGTACTACACCTGTTTTTAAGGACATGTTAAACAACTTTGCTAAGGGCATACTAAGCTCTTCCTTACATTCCTTTAATACTCTGGCAAATATCTCATCGGGACCAGGTGACTTATTAGGCTTTAGTTTGTCTATTTGCTTACTAACATCGTTACTAGTCACTACTATCTCACTTAATTTGTTTTCTTCACTATCTCTGAATAGAGTCGGTGCCTCGGGTATCATGTTTAAATTTTCGGTGGTGAAAACTGTTGAAAAATATTTATTCAAATTATTGCTCATTTCTCCGTCGTTATCAGTGAGCTCGCCGGAGTCTGACCGTATTGGTCCAATCTTTTCTCGTGTTTTAGTTTGGTACATTTGGTAGAATCCTTTGGGGTTTGTCTTTGCCTCCCTTGCTATCCTTACCTCATTATTCCTCTTTGCTTTCCTTATCTCGGTTTTAACCCTACTCGCCAATACCCTATAATAGTCCCGGAGGTGAATTTCGCCACGATTTATCCTTCTACCTATAGCCTTCCTTTGGCCAATGATGTTCTTTAAATAATTATTTATCCATTTAGGGTCATTGTTGTTTGATCTGAGTTTTTTGTATGGTATGTTCTGCCTTTGTGCATTAAGTAACTCACTATTTAAATTGTCGTGGAACTCGGCAATCTCAGATCTCGTTATCAGGTCGGTGTCATCTGTCAGGTTCACGGCCAAGCGCGACACCCCCTCTCTCAGCTGCCTCTTTAAACTGTCAAAGTTTGCCCTTCTGAAATCTGGTACGAATGAAGGTATTGCAGTTATACTCTTTATAAGTATTGTAATTAAATATGCTAAGTTTTATTATTATTATTATTATTATTATTATTATTATTATTATTATTATTATTATTATTTCATGTCACTTATTGCTGTTTTTAGAAATAATGTTTTAATTTCCTTACACACACACACACACACACGTTGTTATTGCTTACACAAAAACAAGGTCTAGCCTGACAGTAACTCACTAGTCACCAAAAGCACCAGTTCAGTCCATTAGAGGAACTGTCGTAAATTATCATGGTGTTATAGACTGAAGCTTGACAGTGACCGTCAGATTCAGGCAACTGTCCCACATGATGGAGACTGTGTGTAAATATCTTATTACGGAGACCACATAAGTAATGATATGTTACGGAGATACAATAATAAATTTCTTTAGATCACATTAATAATTACATAGACTTGAGGGAACGAATAGTAGAACCGATTAATATTACAACTTTTGATGTTTTAAGAATATTTAACTCAACAACGCGACGTCATCAGCCAGTTGTGTTTAATGAACTTCATATTTAATTTTTCTCTTCAGTATGTTACCTGCCCAAGGATACCTGTAATTAGTCGAATGAGTAAAATACCTGAATTCCTTGAGTATGATGTATTAGCCTTTGAGAAACAGTAATTAAATTTCTTGCGTAAGAACTCTTGACTCCCAGAATAAGGGGATCATTTTACCATTGAGGATGATGAAAAAGTTATAGGGTTAAATTATTATAGTTAAGGGGTTAAATTATCATATTCAAGGGGTTAAATTATCATACTCAAGGGGTTAAGTTATTATATTCAAGGGTTAAGGGATTATACTCAAGGGGTTAAATTATCATACTCAAGGGGTTAAGTTATTAAATTCAAGGGGTTAAGCCATCATACTTAAGGGGTTAAGTTGTTGTATTCAAGGGGTTAAGTCATCATAATCAAGGGGTTAAGTCATCATACTCGAGGGATTAAGTCATCATACTCAAGGGATTAAGTCATCACACTCAAGGGGTTAATACTACTTTTACAATGTATGTTTAATGCATAAATTCATTTCCCTTCACGTAGCGCTTAATTTCAGTCTTAAGTGTTAAACATTTCCTCAAGTCCTTCCTTCATTCTTTTTATAAATTTTGTTGTCTGTTGTAGGATAACTAAACCGTGGTGAATAATATTTGATAACCCCGGTAGTTGAGAAGACAAAACAGAAACACCATTATATATTTTCTACAAGTGTATCATCCAGTTTGGCATTCATATTTCAACTATCATTCTGGTATATTATATTTTATAAGGTATAATGTACTTGACTGATGGATGACCAAAGTGTGTCCAAAAAAGTAAGCTTGTGGCAATGATGAATATGACTCAGTTATTAGTTTGTGTTTCACGTAGTAAATTCCACTAGAAAATCCCATCCCCCAGAATCACGCCTCAGTATACCCTTCCTGCTTGGCCTATCTGACGGTCAAATGTAAATTCATTACTCATTTAATGTAGATCTATATTTTTTCCTACTACTGACATTTAAAAGTAATAAATTAGGTTCTCGATTACATAGCAGAAAAAAAGCTAATATAAAATTATTTCTTTTGTTTATCTGTACATAGGTTGTAATTGTTTTGTTTTGTTATTTTTTATCGTCATGGTATTTAGTGTAAGAGTGAGGAAAAGTGTTTAAATAAGTTAAAGAGTTGAAGGAAAACAAATTAACAATAATGTACGAGGGATGTTAATGTAAGGATAGACCAAAAACATAAGAGGGATATAGTTAATTTTTTTTTTCGTAAAGCATGAAACTTAAATTTCAGACTAACCCGCTACTATAAACCAATGTAGCCCAACAGTGTGGCGTAATAACGTGTTCTCCATTACAACCTGGTGTCAATATACATCTCCCCGTCACCCTCAAAAACCAACACTCGTGAAGCGCCTGCAGGAAGGACTGTTTCCTTTGTTTAAAATGTGGTTATAGTTAAACAGAGACAAATTCCCCACCATATCCGTCCTTGCAGCAGTGTGGGTGAGCGAGCGCCACCCACCCACACCCACCCACCCTACCTAGCTACAGTATACTCACACCCTGCACCTCCGCCCACCCACTCAT
Organism: Homarus gammarus; assembly: GCA_958450375.1. Classification (NCBI taxonomy): domain Eukaryota; kingdom Metazoa; phylum Arthropoda; class Malacostraca; order Decapoda; family Nephropidae; genus Homarus; species Homarus gammarus. The sequence continues at coordinate 11,960,900 of CAUDMG010002538.1, forward strand.
TCCTCCTTCGCCCACCCACTCATTCCTACGCCACCCACCCACTCCTCCACCGCCGCCACCCGCACAATCCTTCGCCGTCGCCACCCACACACTCATTCGCCGCCCACCCACTCAATCCACCGCCGCCCACCCACACACTCCACCGCCGCCCACCCACCCACTCCACCGCTGCCCACCCACTCGCTCTTCCTCACGCCCACTCCTCGGCCGCCCACACACTGTCCTCCTGGAACCGAAATACCTGAAAAAATAGTCTCTAAAAACTGGTCTCATAGTAGGTGTTTTAACCCCCCCCCACCCCCGAAAAAAAACAATCCTGCTCAAAATATATATCCTGAACGTCTTTCATCATTATTAGAAGAGGAGAGGAGAGAAGAGAAGAGGAGAGGAGAGGAGAGGAGAGAGGAGAAGAGACGAGGAGAGAGGAGAGAAGAGAGGAGAAGAGAAGGTCATTTGCATTTATCTTCTCGGACAAATTTCGGTGCTTGTAAAATCGTCAATGCATAAATTATTGATTGTGGAATTATGAGAGATAGTAAGAGTGATAGTAGAGACGAGACTGTGAATTATAATGGAACACCTGCCCAAGCATACGGATGTCATATCATTAATAATTTCAACCCTTCCATCTCCCCCCTCCTCCCAGATACACTCCTATAGCCGAATCATCATGCATATTTGAAAATCGTGTCAAATTCGTAGATAGATAGGGTGTGATAAACAATAATTGGTCACAGCGTTTACTGTCAATAGTCAATGTGTACATGTCACACCGTAACAGCCAATTTTCGTTGTTAATCATCCTTGGCCTGCGTCACACTCTGCGGCTAACGCTATATACGTGACGCCCCCACCACCACCACTACCACCACTACCCACGCTGCCATCTTCTATCCACAACTTTCACACCTTTTTTTTTTTCAAGTAACAAAACCTCATAAAACTTATCTCATAGTAAATAGTTTTAATTATTGTCTTTGTTGTGTCGTGGAATAATGGCGTGATAGTGATTGTTTCCTGTGATCTTTTAAGCTTGTGTTGGGAGTCGTGTGGTTGAAGGAAGTTGGTTAGGTCGATATTGCTGATGAGTTTACGCTCCCAGAATGTCATTTGCATGGCGGCCATCTTGTGTTCTGTAATTTTTCCTCTTAATTTCATGGAGGGGGGAGGATCAGTCAAGTCACACCGGGATGACTTATGTTACCTGTTACTGTTCAGCTTGTTACAGTCACCCCTTGTGTTATTTTTATTTTCTTTGGGAACATTTCGAGTAATTTTTAACTATATACGTTTATGTAGTGTGTATATAATTGGATATATGTAAGAATAAACTTTCCCCGTGTAGAGACTAATTCTGTGTTCCCTGCTTGAAGACCGTAAATACTGATACACGTTTATACATCATAACATCGACGTGTAGGTATATATGGATCACCTGCTTGGGTTTCACTTTCAAAAGACACACATTTGCCACCCAAATCTTAGAGACTAATAAGGTTACTAAACGAGTATATACTCTTAAACACCTGCTGTTGAGTTGCTGTGATACATTATAGTACTGCAGTAACATTTTAAAATCTATATCTACTTGTTCCTTCAGCCAAGAGAAACTCGCAGGGTCAGTAGGTGGAGGGATAGAGGCAAGTATGACCCCCACATGTTTCTCTGTTGCCCTTCACCTTACTCAGAGTTTAAAGGAGGGGGGGAACAGTAAACTAGCCCCCGCTCTTGTGTCGAGGCAAATACATAAATCTGGCAAATTTAGTTTCACGAGCATTAGTCTTGGACGATGATTTTCAACATTTATTGATTCAAGTCACCAACTGTGTAATTTGACTCTAAACTTAGTGCAAAATGTCTTAAAAACTCACGTTGTTCTGTTCTTACTGTCGTTCCTCCGAGTAATAAAGCTTGTTGGTGTTTATCTATACAAGTTTTTTGGGGGGGACAATATGCAGTGAGACCCGACGCTTTAACTTACCTCAGCACCTAGGCGACCATGACACCGCGTGACTTATAGTTTGAGTGCTGAGTACTGTATGTGGGTGCTGATGCCGAGGCTGGTGCTAACTGTTAGTCTGATCATTCGTTGCTTATTGACACCTGGTTACAGCCTTCAGTCTCTCACCTGGGTATATCCTTCAGTCTCTCACCTGGGTATATCCTTCAGTCTCTCACCTGGGTATATCCTTCAGTCTCTCACCTGGGTTATATCCTTCAGTCTCTCACCTGGGTATATCCTTCAGCCTCTCACCTGGGTTATATCCTTCAGTCTCTCACCTGGGTATATCCTTCAGTCGCTTACCTGGGTATATCCTTCAGTCTCTCACCTGGGTATATCCTTCAGTCTCTCACCTGGGTATATCCTTCAGTCTCTCACCTGGGTATATCCTTCAGTCTCTCACCTGGGTATATCCTTCAGTCACTTACCTGGGTATATCCTTCAGTCTCTCACCTGGGTATATCCTTCAGTCGCTTACCTGGGTATATCCTTCAGTCTCTCACCTGGGTATATCCTTCAGTCTCTCACCTGGGTATATCCTTCAGTCTCTCACCTGGGTATATCCTTCAGTCTCTCACCTGGGTATATCCTTCAGTCGCTCACCTGGTTATAGCCTTCAGTTGCTCACCTGGGTATATCCTTCAGTCTCTCACCTGGGTTATATCCTTCAGTCGCTTACCTGGGTATATCCTTCAGTCTCTCACCTGGGTATATCCTTCAGTCTCTCACCTGGGTATATCCTTCAGTCTCTCACCTGGGTATATCCTTCAGTCGCTCACCTGGGTATATCCTTTAGTCACACCTGGGGCCCTCTACCCCCCCCCCCCACTCCCCCACAAAGTCTCTCCATCTTGTGTGACCTCTGACCTTTTTCCACACTTCCTACATCACCATTAACTACCACCTTCTTCTTCCTTCTTTATCATTATCTCACTATCTCTCCCTCGGTCTCTCACTTATGTCACTCTCTTGTCTCTCATCTCATATCTCTTAACTGGGTGATTGTATTGTCTATCTTTATCTGTGGTTTTATTTTTATTCTCTATGTATATTTCTTTTTATTCAACGTTGTTTTCTTATACATTATTCTCCACCTAACTCATTCTATTTATTATCTCTCTACATACTTATAATCTTCCTTTAATTCTTTTGTTTTTTATTATTTTTAGTTTTGTATTTATTTATTTATTTTATTTTTTATTTTTATTATTTTTTTTAGGTGGGGGGGTAGTTGTTTCCTCCTTAACCCCTTGAGTATAATGACTTAACCCCTTGAGTATAATGACTTAACCCCTTGAGTATGATGACTTAATATCTTGACTACGATGATTTAACCTCTTGTGTAGGATTAATTAATCATTTCAATACGATGATCTAATCTTTCACGTACATTATTATCGTACTGAAAGAATTAATTCATCGTACTCGGGAGATTATGTCATCGTACTCAAAGATTAAATCATCATACTCAAGAGGTTAAACTATCGTACTCAACAGATTAAATTATCGTACTTAAGAGGTTAAATTATCGTACTCAGATTGTCATCATACTCAAGAGGTTAAACTATCGTACTGAAGAGATTAACGTCAATACAGAACTTCATCTTGCTTTGTTATACATCCACGGCATTGTATTAATCTGAGTATTTAGTTATAGAATAAATTTCATGAAAGTTAAATAACATGAATGACATAAAATTTCAATATCCAAAAGGCAGAAAAAACAAAACTGTGGAACTTTATATAAAAATCCTCCTCTAAATTAATCTAAACTAAACTATTTTTTTTAATATGAAGAACATTAATTTTCATACGAGGAAAATTAAAAAAAAATAATAATTATAGGCTATTAATTTAGTCTCATTTGTGTAATAATTGCAATAATATTATCCATAATTATCAATTTGAAGAGTTAGATTATACACTTTGCTAAAACTACGAGACGGGTTTTGTTTTTTGACCTAATCTTAGTAAAGTTTGGTGGTCAGTTTCTAGAGAGCTGTAGTGGATATTTTACAAGTGACCTTAGATCCATATAATTCATTTAGAACCCACATAAACCACTGAGAGAAAGAGGAATGAATTTCAGACACAACGTACTGAGAGGACAGGTTCTAGCCTTGTACAGCAGTAAGTGTGTCTCCCATTGTTAACGAGGGGGAGGGGGGGGGGGTCATTAGTCATTAATTTAAGAGCCTAATTATGTCATTTCCGCCTGTTAATACAAATACGACAATTACTTCACTTTCGGTTAAAAAATCCTATCGTGTTTTTTCTTTTAGATCAACAAATTTTAATAGTAAGTATTTTAGGACGATTCAGACAATGTTGGTCTTTTTTTTTTTATATATAGATTCTCTTTTTCCTTTTAATGTTACAGTGAGACTTAATTTCTGCTCTGTTATAAACCCTTGTTGTTTTAGAGACTTTTGAAGGAAGGAGAAAAATTATCTAGATTCCGAATTTGCCAAAAGAAGGGAGAGTTTTATATTAACACAGACAGACAGACACTACTGACTACAATATAACACAAGGTTCTTTAATATTCTGTTTATAATACATTAAACCGTACGTATCAAAATAAAATATTCATAATAATTGAAATAATACGTATAAAAAAAAGCCACACTAAAGATCATTCACATAAAATAGTCATTCTAAACTAACCTCAAGAAATGTTTATCTCTATGTTCATATTAACATTACATAACATTCATTCTAACTCTATTAATGTTATCACTAAAATCTATTAAAGGAAAAAACAATATACTTTTAAATCATAAACTGGATGAACTTCAATTATTGGTGTTGTCTTTCAGTTACTCTCTTTATCATTATTCTCCCTATTACGTCAAATCTTATCTTGCTTTCTTTCTAAGTCTAAAAAAAAAAATGTGTATTAATGTTCGTTTATTTTCAGTAATATTATCTCTATATATCTGTCTCTCCTGTGTTTAAAGTTCCATCATCAGTTTCATAAATGCTGACTTTAACCTTGTGTAGGACATAGGCTCTGGTGTGTGTGTGTGTGTGTGTGTGTGAGTGTGTAATTAGTAGTTAACATTATACCACATCATATAATAAAAATAAAATCGTATGGATCTCTTTATTTATAACTATATGTTGATTTATTCATACGGGAACGATATACTGGTTAAAGGTTAGGTTAGGTTAGGTTAGGTTAGGTTAGCTTAGCTTAGGTTAGGTTAGGTTAGGTTAGGTAAGATTAGGTTTATTATTAATAGGAATTGAAAGAAAAAGGTAAATGATGTGATGTTTTAAGTATGGAGGCAGCTTTACACACACACACACACACACACACACACACATACATATGACCTGTACACGAGGGGACATACAGTATATAATGTATTCAGGTACACACACACACGTACTACACACATTAACTCAAACACACACACACACACACACACACACACACACATACACACACACACATTAAAGTTTAGATTGTAATAAAACGTAAAATATAACAGAACTAAAACAACGCAAAACAGAAAAAATAAAAAATAAAAATAAAATAAAATACTGTGAAAATATATATAGGAATTTAATGAATATTAACCATCAATAAGTAAAATTTATAGAATAGAAAATCAAAAGCATCATAGGTAAATTAAATGTGATCCTCTGACATAATATTACATAACTCTTAATTAATGAATAAAGTTCATCAAAAGAAAACCCACAGAAGCATTATATTTTTTTTTCGCTTCTAAATTTGAATATGATCGGATGAAGAATTGTCATATATCTCCTGAAGGTTCTTGAAGGAGAGGCTGTAGGTTAATTGTTCTTATCGTTTGGGTTGATTTTAAGGTTCTACGTTGGTGGTGACCGGCGCCTGTGTGGTGGTGTGGTGGATGTGGTTATTGGGGAGATGGGGAGGGGGAGACGCCATGTTGGTATGGTAGGGAGGGGGAGAGGGACGGGGAGAGGGGTGTATAATTCTGACACAAAGAAACTTAACATGGCGGGCTCGGTTGATCAGGCCTCGTCGTAATTATTATAATCACATAATTCAGGCATACAGCCGATGATTATCCTTATTAATTAGCGGCCCGGGAGGATATTGCAATAATTACTCTCGGTGTAATAATATCAGCCTTCTGTCATCACCTCTCATTATTTCCAAATTAATGAAACATTCTTCACGGAAATTCTCCCCCGTAATGAGGCAATTAGTGCAAGGATTTGTAATTTTTCTGTACGCCAACGTGTAATTTCCAGATCATCACCAATTCTTGTGCTTATAATAGAGGTATTAATGTTATTTATTGTATTATTTATTTTCTTGTTGGCAGCCCTGAGAAGGAAGATTCACGATAAGCCCCGTGGCGGGAATTGAATTTCATTAATACGGCTCCCAAGATCAAACGCCGCCTGGATGAAGGTATCCGGTTGCATTAATTTTCGTTAAGACTACAACGGAGGGAATATAGCTGCATTTTTCTTATATTTATAACCGATCCTGATTACACACACACGTATAGACGTAACACACACACACACACACACACACACACACGTGATCGCTGTGTGTGTGTGTGTGTGTGTGTGCGCGCAGTAAACGGCGCGTGTGTTCTAGTAAATTAGTGGAATTGCCGTCTTCCCCGGATAATCTTGTTTCGTAAAGGGATTTTTATCAACTAGCTCAAACACTTTACATTATTCTAATTAAATTTCAGCAACCAAAACATGTTAATAGTCGAGAGTATTAAGAAAGTGTTAGTGTTTGAGACCGAAAATATGAAAATGACTAGACATTATTTCCGTCAACATACATACATACAGTAGTTTGAGATAGTAAAAAAATTTTATTGAGGTTTGTTGTGTGTGTTGGGTGGTGATGGACGGTACTAGGGGCGCTTTGGGCAGGGAGGATGGTGTGAAATTTCTGTCAAGGATGAGAAATGACACCAAGTTCCTTGTATAGACAGGAGTGGGATGTTGACAGTATTGAATCAAACAGACGGTAGTAAGATATTGACAGTATTGAAACAGACAGTACTAGGATATTGACACGTATAGTGACAGAAATTTAGTGAAAGGTTTATGATGTCAAACGTACAAAAATCGACAAATAATCGACAGAGAAAGTTGTCGAGAATCTCAAAAGCAAAAAATAAAAAATAATTAATTAAAATAAACCAAATCTTGACCTTTGATGGTTTAATGTTAAAACTATAGGCCCTAACAACTATACCTAAGGTCATTCTGCTCGTATTTTACATTAGTATACACACTTGTCATCATTAATTAAGGAATAAGAGAGCTAGTGTACATCTAATATAACTTTCTGTGGTCTTTCAAACACTTTAATTAACCGAAGAAATATATTGGAGCGCAGTAATATCCTATCAAGTGGATTAAGGTCGACTATTCTTGAAGGAGTTATTTCTCACGATAATCAATAGTCTATAGTTATTAAAGGACTGTTTATATAATTAATTTTTGGGGAAATTTATGTGAAGAAAAACACTGATTATACCTCACATCTGGCAGACTACGCGGGTGTCTTGAGTCACTTACTGTCGTTAATAATATGTCAGATTCTGAATGTGTACTTTTATTTCAAGTTAATTTTTAAGTGGTCACGAAAACAGTATCGGGAACATGTAGTAAATCATTTATTTAAGGAAATTCAGTTCTACGTCGCCTACGTTAAGTTAGATGAAGTTAATGTTTTTTTTAACCCCGACCTTATAGCAGTGTGGGTCCATTGAGCGCGAGTGTATAGGAAATCAGTAGCGTTGTAGCGCTCCTCTCCTGATGTGCAGCACGTGTCGCTTGCCTAACACACTACGATGAAGTTAATGTTTTTTTAACCAGTTTCCATCTTTTATTGGATATAAAACAATACTTAGGCTGAGGATCAAGTAGTCAAACTAACTCACGTCGGGAAAAAATATAATAATCATCTACTGTTGTACTAAACCAGCGCGTGGTAGACACTGACTGACTGACATATCCCGTACCGATATGAGAAGCGATGACTCTCATAAACAGGATATAAATTACATAACATGATATAATTTGACCTACCATATATAATTTGTTTGTCTTATTACTTATACGTGGTAAATTAATTCACTTGTTAACTATATATAAAACAGTCTCGATAATTAATTGTGAAATCATTTGTCGACACCGGTTCAGATTGTTGACTTATTAATGTAGGACAAAACTAGATTTGTATTTCTTGTCATTTCTGAATAAACGTTGTGATACTATAACAGTGAAAGCGTGTACAAGGAAGATTACTATACCGTTTTGTAACAAGCAGTACAGTTCCATTTGACGAAGGCTTATGTGGAGGGTACAGCTCTCAGTCGATGGAACAACACCAGGGCGTCCCCGGGTTTGGCTGAGTCCGATATAGGACTCAGTCTATCGAAACGTCCCTGGGTTTAGAGCTTTCTTTAGATGGATCCCTAAGAACGTTATCCTTGTTTTGGGAATCTGTGGATAACATATTTCAACACCGGTTTAGAGTTTCGTCAATACTTAATGTCATTTTGGTACGGTATATATGTCCCCGCCGTCCTACCACTTCCTCGTACTTGACGGAAGCCATTTTACGATTTGTCCACGAAAGGATTTCTTATACATAATACAACAAAGATACACAATGAAGCTCTAAGGAACCCGAGGACCGAAAGCACATCCCAATATGATAAACAAAGACCATCAACGGAGCCTTAAAAAAAACAAAAAACTAACTGGGAAAAGTGTTTGGTAAAAATATTCTAGTTGTATCATAAACAGGGAAAAAAATTATATTCCGTGTTCAACATAATGTAATTTAAATTCATCTTTCGTTAATAAGGTACTAAAAATATATCACCGTTGTTGTAGGTTCTTAAGACGGTTTGTAGCTAGGAACACTGACAGTAACACCACGATAATTCTTTCTCTTGATACAATACTTCCAACACTTATCATAAGATGTCTAAAACATCCTTCATGTATATCGAGTTTTTACATATTCTAGAATTATATTTGGTAAGAATATTTCGAGACTTCTGTTGGTCGTTGATTTTGTCTATATATCCTTGACATTTGTATTACTTGTGATGATTTAAATATACAACAAAAAACCTATAACATAACGGTACATTAACACATCAGTTATAAATACCTTAAATTATCCAACTCATTTTTGTGTAGTTCTCAAAACAATAATGGTTAAGAAATTGAAGTTATTCATAAAGACTATATTATAATCAAGAGTGTTTTGTCGAGTGTACAAACCACTTTAGTGAAACTGATGAAGAACAGTGGTAGTACAGGTATAACAAACACTTCAGTACAGCAACAACGTTTGTGGTATCGCTGGTGACGGAGTAAAGGCGACTATCTAAAACAGGGATAAATTTCAGAATCATCTAATTCAATTGGTTGGCGGAAAACTTGTGAACGTTTGTATATTTTGGTTCATTCGTGTGTGTGTGTGTGTGTGTGTGTGTGTGTGTGTGTGTGATTGTCAGGGCAGAAATCTTGTATTAGTTATTAGAGTTACTAGGTACCGATCACCGTTCACTAGATTTGGTTTCCTCAGTCGACCACAACGTAAGGATGACATCTTATTATTGTATTCTACGTTAAAAGCAACTGTTCACAGTAGTAGAATGTGGTGAAGAAGTAGAACTGTTGGGTGAAGTTTGTTGTGGACGGAAGTACAGTACAAACAGACTCTGGCTGGCCCACAGGGGGAGGATGTAGTGTAGTGTGGCTATCTAGACACACGTCCATCCCCTGCCGGCTGTACTTGTTGTTACAGATGTTCCTCTCGAGTGGGGACATTAAAAACAAATTACATTGTCAACTGGTGTTTTTTTTTTCCTACTTTAGCTACCGGATAAGAGTTCCATGTCATATAATGCCAGGGTATTGTTGAGGAGTATTATTATTATACTCCTTTAAGTCGCACAGTCTGTCATTATAGGTAATAAAATTCTCTTGTCTTCATCTCTACAAAGACAAAACTTTATCACTGTTGTTACGAAAAGCTAAAAGGATTATAACATATTTTTAAGTGCCGTGTATATATATATATATATATATATATATATATATATATATATATATATATATATATATATATATATATATATAATGTGTGTGTTTGTGCGAAAATACAAAGGAGCGCAGTTATATATATAAAATTCCGCTCTACACATAAATCACAGTTTTGTCACTAGTACACAGTTCACTGTATACTAAACCAGACAACACACTGAAAGACCTTAGGTGTTGTCTAGTGTGTAGTTCAATATAGAGGACGTGTTGAAAGTTATTAGTTGTTCAAGTACAGCAATAAATACAAATGTATCTTACTGTGAAGAACCAGAAATGTATTTATATTTTAATGTCCGATTTAAATAAATTATCTACTCAGTAAGGGTTAAAAAAATCTTGAATATTATACCGTAGTAATACAACTTATGACCAACTTTCTACTTCGGTTTAAAGGTTGTTTTCATATTTTCAGTTGTGTTTGTTGAGTGTATCAGGTGACCTTACAGACCTTACCCATTATTATACATATAACAACAACAGTCCTTAAGCGTATTTGTTCTAGTTTTAAAAAATTTCAATCATTGAGTTGATTTAATGTACGCGCTCAACAGCCTCTCTTGTCGGCGCTCAGATACAGTATACACAACATGAGACACCACACGGATACAACAGAGGGACACACTTTGATGTTAGTATTAATTCGTAACTCCTCAGTCCCTGTCAACACCATCAAGACACACACACACACAAACACACACACACACAAGCACTAGGTTACCAAGTTAACAGCTATCAGAAACGTCAACTAGGCTTTTGATCAAATATGACAAAGTTATAATACTTGAAGTAGCATTGTCAGTCACTAAAGAGAACTCTGTGTAACTATACCTGAACAAGAGAGAGAGAGAGAGAGAGAGAGAGAGACCTTTATCAACATAGCCAACTATAAACAGACCCATTAAACATATTTTTATCCAGCGGTGTACCACAGGATGGGTGCATGTTACCCCGTATCTTCCTAATACACTTCAAATACTCGCATCCTTCAAGATATACATAATAAAAATGATTAAATACGTTGCCAGAAATATAAAAGAAATATATAAATAGTTTAATATAGATGAAAAATTTAAATCTATATATATATAAATTCGAGGTAATTTTTATAGACAAACTTGATTCGACTAATTTACTATTGTTTAATGAAGACCAGGTGAGCTCTACAGGTACAAAAACACAAAACTCAAATAAAAATACATAAAAAAAACACAAAAACCTCAATAAATAAAGGTTGATGGCTATTTAATATGAACTAAACCAAAAAAAAAAAGTATGATACCAAACTTTACTGTTTTATTAAAGTAGATATTAGTTTCAACTTTATATTTCCATTTTGCACAACCATCATCATTCCTCACTACCCGACCCCTTTCAATATCATTAAAACCCTCCAATCATATCCTACCGCCGAATCCCGTAACCTCCAATCAACCAATCGGCGCTAAGATGACCCTTCCAATCTTTATTTCAGCTTCCATAACATTAGATCTAGCTGTTACGTTAGATGTATTTAACTTTATTTTTTTTAGCTTTATTGTATGATTTAGCTTTTGTGTCCCAGTACCGTGTGTGTGTGTGTGTGTGTGTGTGTGTGTTTAAGCATACTAAAACATAACATTGAAAGAGTTGGACATTGGTGAGAAATCCAATAAAGCGAGTTTTATTTTATTTAATTATCAAGTATTTCCTTTGAGAGTTGTGGTAAAATATTGGATTGATAACTTTCTTGTTAATAATGTTTGAGCTTATGACGACTACTGCATGGCCTGGTCCAACGTGTATTGCATTTTTTCACTCACTAGCTCTTACATGGAGGACATCTGCTATCAAATATCCCACTTTATTTCCCACTTCCTAACTTTTTTCCCACTTTATTCCTCACTTCCCAACTTTTCTCCCACTTTATTCCCTACTTCCCAACTTTTCTCCCACTTTATTCCCCACTTCCCAAATTTTCTCCCACTTTATTCCCCACTTCCCAACTTTTCTCCCACTTTATTTCCCACTTCCCAACTTTTCTCCCACTTTATTCCCTACTTCCCAACTTTTCTCCCACTTTATTCCCTACTTCCCAACTTTTCTCCCACTTTATTCCCCAATTCCCAAATTTTCTCCCACTTTATTCCCCACTTTCCAACTTTTCTCCCACATTATTTCTCACTTCACAACTTTACTTCCCCTACACCTTCTCACATCTTCACACCCAATGACTTTCTTCTCTACTTCTCAACAACAACAATAGAAAAAATAAATTAGATGTATTAAATTACTACTTAATTACTGTATAAACTTATATTAATTTATTGAAGTAAATGTATTGATTGATATTACTCAGCCGGAAAAATGCAGATATAAAATGGACGACTACAATGATGACCAAATCTGGGTAACTAATGTCGTTTCATAAGTTTAATAAAGTATAATGATTAAATGATACTTTTCATCGTCCTCAATCAATAAAAAGAAAGATTTGGTACTTTAGTTTCTCATTTTATTTCTAAAGCTAATCAATTCCAACTTGTGGTTAAATAAAGACAGTAAAGAGTCTGAGTAAGGAGAGGAAAGTCACTTGCTACTGTTGTACTTAAAGTTTTTATTGTTATTATTTTTATTTTTTTTACATTATCAATTGACCAGGTGATGTACACAGGTATACATTTACAATACCTATTATGAAATCAACGACGTCGTACATATCATTAGGATTATATATCAACTTTTTAATTACCTTTCCTTCTCGTACTGATTTATTTATTACAATGTGTTATTATTTATTTTTTTGCAGTAATGAAACTAGATAATAGATTAGTTATATATCGTCTGCAGGTAAGACATTTATCAACTACTAAACGAGAGACGTGTTACGCTATGTGATGGAGTGTTATAAAGTTTACACCTGGGAGATTTATATTATATTATTTTTTTGTCCCTTCTAATTGTGGATAAGGAAGTGGTCTTTATTTATTGTTCTGGAATATCTTATGTTATTTTGGCCGCCATCTTCGTACAGTAGCTTATTTTAATCCGTTAATGGAGGATATTTGGGTTTTATTTATAAGTATGTTTGAAAATGAGAGTTCTCGCTAGTCATACGTGTTGGCAGGTGAGTAATTGATGACTCGCAGGTAATGAGGTGGTGATATACCTTTACCCATCCGTGTCTTGTAAACATGGAAATACCACCTCAGAATATAACACACACACACACACACACACATACAAGGTCAAGTGTATTGTAAACATGCAAGTGTATTCATTTAAGCCGATGGGTTTCAAGTTTTTACACGAGTATGTTCGTGTATGAATATTTTTTTTATTATAGAGATGTTAAAGTGATATACAGAAGCATAGTCACAGGTAATTTATTAATACTATCGGCACTATTTTCATATCATTCGTAATAATTGAGTGATAAACCGTATAAACCCACATACAGGTATAATACATGCACACACATACACTCATTATGAATATGTAAAATACACGAACCAAAATATTCACGCACTCGAAACAATAAACCATAAGTACTCACACTTAAAACATACTCAGGTGTTAACAGTAACGCACAGTAAACCACTAAACACACACTCACACAAACATACATTAATATACACACAGATAACAGTACACAACACACATTGACTAACTTATTAATTAAACTGAAATACAATTAACTTCAATAGTGTATAAAATACATAAACACGTATTGCCGTCACTCGGAATCAAGTATGACGATCATCCAGTTATGATACATTGATATGAGTCATTAAGGATGTCACCTTCGTTGGTGACCTCTGGGGTAACTCGAGAGGCCGATACGGGATCGACAGGGCCTTCCACAGATGTTGCACGTGTGGAGGGCTACATCTAGTGCGGGAGGGAGGCGGCAGCGTCTTTCAGGCGTGACGCCTGTCTGCCTCGGCAAGCAGTCGGGCTAACTCGAAAGTATTGACACCTTCTCGTGTGGTGCTCCTCCAAATGTTACGGTGTGGAGTAATCGTCTCCCAGGTGAGGGGGTCGATTTGGCACTTTTTGAGGCTTGTCTTAAGACTGTCCTTATACCTCCTCTGTTGTCCGTCAGTATTACGTTCGTTAAGTGACTGTAAACACACACACACACACACACACACACACACACACACACACACACACACACACAGAAACACACGGACCAACTAAACCATCCACCAGCACCTCTTAGCAGTAGCAGATGTTGAGTATAGGTCGGTCTCCAGACGTCGACAAAAACTGAGAGAAGCACACGCCACCTTGTACCATAACCTCGTCAAACCGCGAAGTCTCTTGTTGTGTGATATTTACACACCAGAAGCGTCTATCTGTTACCTGGAGGAGGAGAAGGAGGAGGAGAAGAAGTTGCACCTCGACGAGTGAGTATCCCTCTCCCTGGCCGCAGCTGTCTGTGGGTGGCGGCAGGACCCAACCACCTTCGTCTAGATCTAATTAGCGAATAGTGGGCCATGACTTAGTGTCGGTAATAGCCAAGACCAATCTATAATCTCCCGTAATAAGCGTAATGCGTCCCGCAATCTTTGATATCGGGATATTGTAATTAAATACTATGTTTCGAAGATCCTCCAGCTGTTAAGAGGGTGAGTTATGACCGTCTTCCGTTGGGAGACGAGTGTACCGATCTGTGTATCTGAGTGTCTATCTTGGTCTTTTTTTATGTGTGTGACCTATCTGCTGTACAGGCGTGCTGACACATACATACACACTCACACACACTCACAACTTACACACACACACACACACTTACACACTCACACTTACACACTCACACACTCGCACACACACACACACACACACACACTCAGACACACACACACTCACACACACACTCACACACTCACACACTCAGACACACACACACACTCACACTTACACACACACTCACACACACTCACACTCACACACACACACACACACACACACGCCACTCTTCATTTACAGGATATGTACGGTATTATGATGATGTTTATGGTCGTTTATAGCCAGTCAGAAGTTTCTAATAAAGATGCATACATAGAAGTTATCGCTGATCGGCAGTTATCACTATTTAGCGTAACATACATAACAATAGTATTTTCTCCTGTGGTTTTGTAAAGTCGGGGTCAAAAGTTCACTCCTACCTAAAATGAAACAGTATCGACCTTAAACGAGATGAAATAGTCAGGGTAAATCAGTTCGGAGACTCATTCCCGTGACTGTACCTCCGCCATAGAAGAGACTTTAATCTATATTTCACTAAATTTCTTCCAAGTTTTTTTTTTCTTTCCCCAATTTGACGTAAATTTGCTTGTACTGTACGATCTCACCTGGACATATTTGTAAAGCTTTTCTCGTTACCTTATAAATAGCATCACGGAGTCAATCAATCTTCCTGTGTGTGTGTGTGTGTGTGTGTTTTCCTGAATACTAAGGTGAGAGTTGAACCCCACAACTTATTATAATATATTTGTGTAGTTCAATCTTCATTTCCCTGACGATTATCGGGAGTTCTGATGCATCATTTGAGGAAGAAATTATTTACTTACTGTTTAGATTTTATTTAATTTGTTTATACGGTAAATTACTGGAAAACATACCCGGAAAATTTACAATAGCATTACTTGATATAAAAATTCTTACAAACTGAGAGGTGTAATTTGAAATAGAAATTAGTGATATAAATTTTGAAACGTGGAGCTAGTTTTCATAATTATATTCTAATGTCATTTTTTTTTTCGAGCATGTTGACTATCTATCCAGACCCCATAAAAAGCTTGAGGTATTTGTTATTTTTATTGTTGTTTGGGATGATTCTTAGGGCTAGACCACTCACCACCACACACCACCACAACCAACACCACACACCACCACACACCACCACCACCGCACACCACCACCACCACCATAACCACCACCGCACACCACCACACATCACCACCACACATCACCACAACCACAACCACCACCACCACCACCATAACCACAACCGCCACCACAACCACCACCACCACCACTCACCACCACAACCACCACCACCACCACTCACCACCACAACCACAACCACCACCACCACCACCACAACCACCTCCTCAAACCGAAAAAATTATCAATATATTTAGAATATTACTTCTTGTTCGTATTTTATGTAATTTTGACGGCTACAGGTTTTTAATTACAGTTCACTAAGTATCAACTCTCTACTGTAGACAACTTTTTAACAATTATGATCGGTATAATGTGAAGAGTTATTGTTGGTGTACAGTTTTGACCTGGGGATACGGTCAAGCTGTTTTGACCTGGGGATACGGTCAAGCTGTTTTGACCTCATCTTGACGTACATAGTTTCTGATTAACAGGTTTTAAAACGTAGGTAAAATATGCTTGCTGTTTGATTTTTCCTGAGGTTAATTTTTTTTTTTTTAGAAACTCTTTATTTCAATATATAAAGCCTTTAAACACTTATTCTAGATTAGTAAAAACACGAGTCATCAACATCTTGAACTAAAGATGATTGTCAATATAACAAGATATCTCAGTTAACGACTCATGTCTTGAGGTAAACACAAAGTCAATTACAATAATATATAACTATTTTTAAAACTTGAATAATAGTTTTACTTTGTTGAATTGATATTACAAGGACTGATGCGCTTAACAAATTATGATTCTTGTTTAATATGTAAGACTTTTGCTTCGTGTGTAAAGAAAACTTATTAACGCATTTCTAAAAACTTGTATTATGTCAACTATTATATAATTTAGTACATGAACGTTTTGCTTCGGTAAAATATTAAAAACAAAAATTATTTACATTTTCAACATACGTGACAAGTTCAGATGAAGTAGTGAAAATATATCATGTACAGTATTTTTATTTTTTATAAGATGTAAAACCAGGAGAAATATTTTTGGATTTTTTTTTCACCAATGCGTCATCAAATTTGTGAGTATTATTATTTTAAAGTTTTTTTTTATTTTGTTCATGATGTAAAAGTATATGTAAGAGCATACTGTTTAGACACCTTATAAGTTATGCTACATGTTTTATTCACAAGATTAGCAACATTAAGTCTCACTATCCTCTCGTAATATGAATTGCATATGTTATTAGTATCTTATAATGTTATTGTAATATATCAAACACCAGGGACCTTTTAAGCACGGATTAAGTATTCGTTCTTCCTCAACAATAATATCATTAATTAATACATGCCACGAAAAAAAAATGCTTTCCGGTTGTACTGTCGTGTTTATGTATTTTTATGCGAAGTCAAATAAGGACTTTTTAAATCACGTGTTTTAAGTAGGTTCGACCGCCTAGTGTTTGAGGAGGGTAAATTGTTATTGTTATTCTATTGTTTTGCTTTTATTGTAGGACACGCTTGTTTTGCGGACCCATATTTAGTATTACTAGTAGTCGTAGCATTATGATTTTTCTGATATCTGATAATTTCATGTAGTAGTAGTAGTAATAGTAGCAAGACTCGCGGAGGTGTTATCCGAACAGAAGCAGCAGCCCAGAATTTACGTTACAGCCTGGTTGAGATGTCGACTGACCTCTCTGTTTAGGTCTGCATTGCTTTGCCTCGGGGGAACGAGATCTTCGGCCCCAAAGCCGACAACGGCTGCAGATATCAACTATAAGGCAACAGTCACTGAATGCCGCATAGATCTGTGGCTGAACTAACACAACACAACTAGAGTAGCTACTTTTGTATTGGGATATTTAATTTTAAGGTAATAAAATGGCGGCGAAGGTGTGGCTGTTGGGGGAGGCTGGAGACCTAAAAAATGTAGTAGTAGTATCATGATTTTTCTGATATCTGATGATTTCTTCCTTATATGAATAATTATTGACTTCCTTTAACCATATTCACTCCAATACAAGCAACGTGTAGATAATAAACTATGCAGGTATAGAATAAATCTGAGCGACCTACCACAGAAAACGGCGGAGTTAATTTGTCTGGCACTAGTTGAAATAGATTGAGGGAATTTCACAGCAAAAAATATACAGTAGTTAACTTGTTCATGTTGGAGAATTTTTATATATTTTTTAAATCTATGATGACGATTTTTGTTACTGGTTTCTTAATATACTTGTAAATGAGTAGTTAATATATAATACCTGACACTGATTATGAATATTGCAGGAAATACTAAAATAAATTGAACGTAATTTATACCAAAGAGACTAATTGATATTTATTGGATCATTACTACAAATAGCATTATTATACAGCAATAATATTTTCATAAAGAATTAACCTTAATGTAGAAAAGAGATGTAGGGAACGGCAAGGTATTCATATGGGGGGGGGTGAGGGTACAGTGGTTCCCTATGCAAGTGAGAGAACAAAGATACTCATTCAAAATTAACATCTGCCGTATATATCAATCTCATCTATGCTAAGACTCTACCTTTAGACAATGAGAATGGTATGGCTCCGTATCTCCGTAACTCTCTTAAAATCTGTTACTCACAAGGGCCCTGGCAGTTGACGAGGAAATACAACAAATATACCCACTTTAACAACAAATTCTCCGCTTATAGGAAGTTGTATGTTGTAGTTGTTGAATAATTGAACCTTGTAGACCATTGTTTTTGAAAAGACTTATTAAATTTCTACTGCAATACTGTCATCCATTAGACATTAACAAACCGGTAATTTATAACTATTTGTGAATTTGTTCTGAAGTTTCTGAATTAATGTTCCCAATCTGAAATCTACTATCGTGTATTATGGATTTCTTATACTTCAGGAGTTGAATTTTTCAGCACCTACTCAGGATAGATCCATACACGAGAGAACAATTACTACATCGTTTTAAAGACATTACTAATCGAAGCACAGAAATACGAAACTACATCAACATTGGCTGATAATTATTTTTTCTAAACAATTATAACATCAAACACTAATGCTGTAATACTTGACGTGAGAGAAAATAAGTTTGAAAATCTACGTCTTTGTGTTTCAGCCGATGATGAGAAAAGCTTACTCAGCTTTTAGTAGTATTACCGTACCATATGAAGATTAGTTCCCGACCTTTTCTTCTGTTCACCAAAACTAATCACCATAACCCTCACTTAACCCCAGGTAACGTTAAGGTGTTATCATCAGGTTGAAACATTCTGGGGGACTGATTTTCATAATGATCCGAGTGAACTATAACCATCACAACACCAGTTTATTCTTAAATAATTAAATGGTAGTAAAATCTCGGTGAAAAATGTCAATGGGATTAAAAATTATGATTGTTTCAGTTCCTCGGCAAACAACTTATGTTCGTCCATTAATGTTTCACTTAATTTAATTTTTTCGACTTTTAGAATTTTGAGATCAGATGTATATTGCTGTTTATATTATTTCAACAATTAAAGCCTGTTGAGCATGTCCTTGTAAGTCGGGGCCACGCACACACACACACACACACACACACACACACACACACACACGACAACAACTATTAAACAGGAAGAGAGATTCATTATCCCAGGTACATCTCACCGTCAGGTATTATGTTTCAGTTCAGGTGTACGTCGGGTAAGAGTAATGTAAGTCAGATTGGCCATATGTCAAACAGTGTGTTATTATGCAAAGAGTCAGCAGGTGTGCGTCACATGTTTAGTAATATTATAAACATCACCTGTAAATCATATACGTGCATTAGGTAACAGTCGCTCACATTTTCCTTAATTGATGATATGAAGGATAGTATATTAAGTATTTTCACCCTTAGTATTATTTTATCCTACTTTTATCAATTGAGAAATTACCATTAGAGGAAATATGACACGAGTGATATTAATACCTCCCATAAAATTATAATTAAGGAAATGGTTAGTATTTTGTTTTTGTCAAGATAAAACTAAAACTGTGGTATTATAATATTAGCATTTTATTTAGTAATTTGTATATACTCTATATTCGAGTTTGTTGGGGAGATCTTCCTAAAGACACTAATACTGAGTTTGTCTTCGATATAGGAACGTGTGTTTAATCTGTATATCAGGATTTTTAAACCTAAGAATGTGTCTTTTAGTAATTATCTATATTAAAGGATGTAATTATGAAATATACTGTATTGCTACGCTTCAACAACTATTTAAGTCTTTAAGCGCGTATTATAGGTTTGCGAATACACGTCTTCCACTGACTGAATAAACTAATATTAGTGAAGACGAATTATTTTTTCCAGTATCAAAAACTTTCCTAAATTCACGACTACATTTGTTTTTGAGAGTTGTAGCTTTGTCTTCCTTCTCGAGCCGACAAATTGTAGGTAATCCGTCACAGTGGTTCTGACGGCCTGTTATAGCGGTGGGGGAAACTATCTGAAGATGGTGACTGATTGGTCCAACTCTTGTAATGGCTGCCACTAACTATATAATGACATCTTCAGGGCGTCCTTCCTCCCTGACAGTCGTTGGTTTAGTGTTGTTCCTAAGTACACAGGTGTAAGAGCAGGTATGTTGTGTTGGCTCCAATGTCTACAGCCAGAGAGACGTATTTCTTATTGTTGTAATTGTTGATAGCTCGCTTAATTGCTTATTTAGTACTGTAGTGTACACAATTAAAGACCTTAGCTGTTGAAGGGCAATAATGCATTATAACATCAACCATGTGTACAGTCTGGTTATTGTGGAGGGTAGAGGGGGGGGGGGCCCCGTCTGTCTCCGAGTTACACTAAGGGTGAAGGGGCGACTGATCTCTCCAGGGCACATTCCTTTGTATTGTAGGTGTAGTGGTGTGTTAGCCACTGACCCGCAGGTATCGGCTGTTAGATCATGAACCATCTGGTGCTCTTGTCGCTATCAGCAGCTTTAGTTTGATACGGGCTAGGGAAAACCTTGAGCCGGACGATTTGCCGCCTTCCGTCTTACCGAATACCTCTGTGTGTGTGTGTGTGTGTGTGTGTGCGCGCGCGCGCGTGTGTGTGTGTCCTCACCCGATCCTGCTATATGGCAGCGAGACATGGGTCACATACAGGAGGCACCTCAAGGCACTTGAAAACTATCACCAACGTAGTCTACGTTTCATCCTCCGAGTTCGCTGGGAAGACAGGAGAACAAATGCCAGTATTCTCGCTGACACCAACTGTAGGAGCATCGAGGCTACCATTATCCATGAACAATTACGTTGGACTGGCCATGTTACCCACATGGACGACAGTAGACTGCCAAAGCAGCTACTTTACAGTCACCTAACGAATAGTAAACGTAACTCTGGCGGGCAACTGAAGGTATAAGGATAGTCTTAAGACAAACCTAAAAAGTGCCAAATCGACCCCCTCACCTGGGAGACGATTATTCCACACCGTATTATTTGGAGGAGCACCACACGAGAAGGTGTCAATACTTTCGAGTTAGCCCGACTGCTTGCCGAGGCAGACAAGCGCCACGCCGGATAGACACTGCTGCCGCCCCTCCCGCACTAGATGTAGCCCTCCACATGTGCAACATCTGTGAACGACCCTGCAGGCCGTTCCCGTATCGGCCTCTTTAGTCACCTTAAAACTCACCAATGAAGGTGACATCCTTAATAACTCATATCATTGTCTCATAGCTGGATGATCGTCATACTCGATTCCGAATGACAGCAAAGTAGTAGTAGTAGTAGCAGTGTGTGTGTGTGTTCTAGTTAATGACAAACAGTCGTAGCTCACAGTGTGGTCGATGTATAGGTGAACGAGGTTGCATGTGTGGCAGGAAGGACTTGCATGTGTGGCAGGACTTACACTAAACACTTTGAGTCGGTGTGAATGTCGAGCGGCTGGTTCATAAGTCTCTAGGGTGTGCTGCCAGTCCTTGCTGATGACCACTTTCCACCATTGTTGTTGTTGTTATAATGTATTAATGTGTCTCACCGGCCAAGGTCTTCTTCTTTACACCAGCCAACAGCTATTAGATGTTAAGGAAGATACTGTACACTTTTATTCCGGCCATGACTTATCGACTTAAGACAGGTGTTACGTTACAGGTAAGGCCGAAGTATAGCAGCTGAGGTTAACTAACTCTTAAATGAACAAATGAGACGCATTAAAGAAAATGAGAAAACACCAAAACTGAAATATTACAATAAAGGAATAATTATAATCTTGTTAAATAAAACATTGTCTTATAAGTGTGGCCTGTATATAACCTAATCCCATGATGAAATACGTCAGCTGACAACACAGAGATATTGATATAATACCCCATTCTTTAATTAACTTGCTAATTCATCTTATTAACATTGTTTTCTTTTGTTTAGCATTTTGATCTTAACCCCTTGAATATGATGACTTAACCCCTTGAGTACAATGATTTAACACCTTGAATATGATGACTTAACCCCTTGAATACGATGACTTAACCCCTTGAGTACAATGATTTAACCCCTTGAATACGATGACTTAACCCCTTGAGTACAATGATTTAACCCCTTGAATACGATGACTTAACCCCTTGAGTACAATGATTTAACACCTTGAATACGATTACATAACCCCTTGAGTACGATGATTTAACCCCTTGAATACGATGACTTAACCCCTTGAGTACGATGAGGTTGCACATAAGGAGCGTTCATCAAGTCCTCATACTCTCGGGGTTAAAGTTATATCTTGAAGACACTTAAGATTAAGTTAAGGATACTTGGTAACAAAAAATAAAACTTGGCAACTGAATCACGTTAAGCCAAACAATAAAGGACTTTAATAACTAAGATTGAAATTCTAATTGAAGTCTTAAAAAGTCTTATTTGGTCTTAATTGCAGTTTTGGATAGTCTTAATTTAAGTCTTAAATAAAGTCCTTAATTGAAATATTAGATCAAGTCTTATTTGAAGTCAAGTAAATTCTTAATTTATATCTTAATTGACGTCTTAAAGTCTTAATATCAGTCTTAAAGTAAAGCTCACATTGAAATCTTAAGTAAAGTCTTAATTCAAGTCAGAATCAGCCTCAGACAGACTGCGGATAATTAGATTTTAGGAAAGAAAATGGGATGTAGGTGGACGGCTCTCTCTCTCTCTCTCTCTCAGTACATCATCTTACTACACCTCTTCCCAGGGTCTCTGTACCTGAAAGAACTACAGTACACCCACCATCCCTCCCCTGCTCCCTCCTCACCTCCGTCGCCAGGTGTCGCGTGAAGTACAGGGTGGAGTACAGTGATCATATTACTGCTACTGTTTTCTTTTATTCTTAAATTTTTTGTTGACTATTTTTTGTAATCAAGAATAATCACTGAAAGGCCTTAGTTACTGAAGGGCTGTGATCTATGTTTATAAAGTACATTCTGCGTGTAATAATAATAATAATAATAATAATAATAATAATAATAATAATAATTATAATAATAAACGGTTTATTAATAGAGTTGCAGCCGGTGGCTGAAAATATACAGACTTACATTTGATTTAGATATACTGATATGCGTTGAATACATTTACAGGGCTGTACAGTACATAAATCAGGAGTTGTTTATTATTTTAACAATAGATGGGATGGTGCTGTTCTTATATCTATCAGTGCGGGCTCTTATGGGCTGAATTTTGTTGTAGTGGCGGACTGCGCGAGGAGGGCCAGGCCGGGGACTGCCGGTGGCAGGAGGTGGCGATGACGAGGATGGTGCAGTAGTCCACTGCCAAACCTTGCTAGTGCTTGGTGGTGTGTGTGTGTGTGTGTGTGTGCGCCTTCCTTATGCATTTCCACAGTGTTGAAGATACAGAGGTAAATATAGTTAGGGAGGTGCGGGTGGCTTCGGATGGTCGTGCACATCACCCATCCTAACCCTCCACCCGGGTGAAGGAGGGCTAACTCAACTCAATACATCATAACATCGGCTTCTGTTGTTGTTTCTGTCCTTGGTTAACTTCTACTCGTATATCGATTTTTCTATTTATTTTTCAGTGACTTCGATACAGTTTTCTTTTCATTACTCTTTGATCGACAGCTTTTATTTTTTTTTTTTCATTTATCCTTTACGCTATTAGTTTCTTTTGTTTATTTGCTTTGGTAGAAAATTTAGGTTTCTCGATTGCGTTAAGTGAAAACTATCTCTCTCTCTCTCTCTCTCTCTCTCTCTCTCTCTCTCTCTCTCTCTCTCTCTCTCTCTTAATATCAATAATCTCATAATAATCGCCTCTGAATGCTATCAATAACGAGGCAATAAGTACAGCAGATGCTCTTGGTAATTGCTTTAATGGACTCCTTCCGGATAGTCCACAAGACAAAGAATAGTTTTCTTACCTGTGATAGTCTTAAGTGGATTAATTAACCTGCACTACCTGATATATTTCATGATGACACATTCTACCTATGATTTAGCTACTATAAAGTATTGTTGATGTAGTGTGATCTTGTCTGTTGGGGTAATGAGACACGTTTAGCAGACACGGTAGTTAAGTGTTGGCGATCGATCAGGAATGATTATTTGGGACGACATTGTGTTGTTTGTTGAGACGAAGTGAGGAAGTTGTGCCGACGACGTGTTGTGGAGGACCTGCCTGACGAAGATGAGGAATAATGATAGAATAACACACACACACACACACACACACACACACCTACCTTTAGAGCGTCACAGGTAACAAAGACGTTCACCTCGTCTTAACTCATCATTAAACACATAATAAGAGCCCCACCAAAGCAGTGAAATAATTGCTTTTTATTTATTTTAGGCGACAAACATACCTCCCCCCCCCCCAAAAAAAAAAATATCAACGAAGAGTTAGGTTATATTAGGTCAGGTTATATTAGGTCAAGTAAGGTTAGATTAGGACAGGCCAGGACCTAACCTAAAACTCCTAAGTGCTCCTGTTCGTGGTATCTGTTTTTAACATTAGCCATAACTCAACCCCTTCCCCCTCACCCCTCCCCCGCCCCCTCCCCCCTCCGCCCCCTCCCCCCTCCCCCTCCACCATCACACTGGCGACAACATCTTCATGAATATACAAAGAGGAGAAAAATAGTTATATTTTTCTCACTACCATCTGCTGTACTTCTTTGTTATTATTAGATGGTTAACAGTAGTCATGTTTGTATGTATGTATTTATGTATGTATGTATGTAATGTAATGTATGTATGTATGTAGAGAAAATAATATCAGATGTATTAAACAGTAATTGCTTCCACCACAAAGATGAAACAAATTTGTTGTAGGAAGATAGTGTGCTCCACCAGCTGCCGTGTACACTTGATCATACAACACGGTTTGATGGCGTGGATCAGTCGCCAATCTGATCGCCGGTGTAACAGTAGGTGAGCGGGGGATAAGACCCGGCTACCAGTATGATTCACTGACACCAAATATTGTTATTATTATATGTTATTGTTGTAATAATTCCTCCCTATGCTGTGTACCTTTGTTACTGTATGTGGATGCCATTCTACGATAAAGTTGTTATTATTGTAAGTATTGTTATTATTATTATTAATTGTATGGTTGGATGGTTGGTTGGATGGATGGTTGGTTGGTTGGTTGGTTGCCTCGGTATTGCCTTCTTCACCCACTTTCAGCCTCACACAGAATCAATTTTTTTCTATCTTAGTTTCGACTGTGGATATTTCTTTTTTACAGCAAATTGATAATTATATAATTTATCCACAATAAAAAAAATACATAAGAGGAACAAAAATGAACGATGGTGTATCTTCCGAGTGATAAATGTTGACAGATATAAGAATTTTTTTTATTATTATTTACTATTTGAAGACTAGTGTACGTCTTACCTCAAATAAGCCATAAAGACCTAAGTTGACGAAGCGTAGTGATACACAATGTCAACAATAACAACATAGGGAGGGGGTGCTTAACGGTCACTTGATTACAATTTAACAAAACAACGGCCACAGGTAAATTAGGTGTGATTGATAACAGAAGAATTATTATTACATCAACTCATTTTAGGGGGTCGGAAACTTAACGTTTTAGAAGAATAGGATGGTTAGTGGATATCTGGGCGGAGAGAGCCAGGTGTGAATCAAGGTGTAGAAGGGGTGGGTCTATAGGTTGGTGGAGGCAGGTGTGAAATGAACTCCGCTTGGTGGCTGCCGTCACCCGTCACTATAAAGACAAAATTGTGAAATAGAGGGAATTGTTACATATTTGTGTCGTAAATTCAAACTTGTCGTAATACAGAGACTATCGTGTAGACTCGTTAAGTAGGGTATAAATCATAAATAATTAACACATTTATTAACCTAACCTAACCTAGCAACCCCGAACCGAATTTTGTAATATTGCGTCGAATGTAAGATGCTTGTTGAACACCGCATGTCTTTGGGTTTATTTTTCTGCCTACGTTATACAATACATTAAATATAACTAAACTATCGTACACACTTGCATTTGAGTATAAACACAGTACATAATGACATAATATAATGAGTGAAACTGGTTGTATAAGCAATAAAAAAAGCCTTATTTTATAACTGTAATTTGATATTTAATGTTGGAAGAATAAAAGAACATTACCAACCTAAGTCTGAAGGGAAGGATGTTACCACAACTAGTTATATATTATATGCCTATGATTACTGTTATTGTTAGTATATACTGTAGGTAGTTACTTAATGATGTTATATTTCATAATAAATCATTCGGAAATATATTCAAAGGGAAGAAAGTGGAAGGAATCACAATATATAAGCAAAAACTCCCACATGGCAGCAAGTGTCGTGAAATATATCCGAGATAAAGTGCGAACGGCGTGAACCGATATTCCGAACACTACACCGAACATGTCTGGTCTAGCGGGTAATGCGAGTATATTTGTTAGGATTCAGGTAACTAACCAAAATTTTGAGCTAAATTACGGATGTTGTTGAAGCCGAACTTTGACGAATATATAAAGTTGATGATCACTGGTAACACACGGTTATAAAGGAGACCGAATAATGCCTGAGAGAGAACTGCAGTGCATCAACACCTCCGGCTGATGACTTGTTACAAGATAATACTCCAGCACCGACTTCGGTTTCTCCTTCTTGGTTACCAGTGATCAACAGAGAGACGACCACACATGCGTCTGTCACTTAAATATCACCAGACATATTAGCTGACATTTTAACACTGAATTCCCCTTTATATAATGATGTTGGCTTACGTCACACACACATCACATTCCTCGACACTACCAACAGAGATCGTGTTGGCGTGACCAGAAGCAAGGTTGGGCGATATGTCACTCTGGCACTATGTGACACCCACAGTGACACTGACACACTCGGCTCGCACACTCCTCCTTGTTATTGACACCTCAGATGGCCACATACTCACGGTGTGGCCTCTTACGATGTCTGGTGGAGGACAGTGTTGGCACAGTACCTCGGGTGTGGTGTTGCCTCACTCATCACAGACATGAAGAATCCTTACCCAGGACTGTGGCAATGAATCCTAGTCTGAAGGATGATGGCTAAAGTTAAACTCACTTGTTAATGAAGAAGTGAGATACTATGTACGAGTCACTTTGTTAAACCTACTGTATTGGCTGACACACAACCTGGTCTGTGGTGTGAAGTCGTCGTAGAGAGAGACAAATAAAACTTACTTATTAGATAAAGGAATTTGAGTTTAGGAGAATTATAATATACACCTGATCTAACTATCCCTCTTATTTTACTCTGTCTATTTACCCATCTGTCTACCTGTCAACCGATCAATCTGTATCTAATTCACAGTTTGACACACTGTAGCAGGGGTGACGAGAGACGCACGTTCCCTCACCACGGTAGAAACTGACAGAGGCGGTACATAAAAAGTTGTGAGAATCCACCTGTGAAGGGTGTCACCGAGGCAGGTATTTCATAATGAAACCGTAGACGAAATTCGACGAGGAAGACGAGAGTAATATAAGATACAGAGCAAGAATGTTACTGTGTGTGGCAAGAGACAAGAATTTGGGTCGGTGCCTTAGTGTCCCTGTGCTTCATCTACTGTGCTTCATGTACTGTGCTTCATCTACTGTGCTTCATATACTGTGCTTCATCTACTGTGCTTCATGTACTGTGCTTCATATACTGTGCTTCATCTACGGTGCTTCATCTACTGTGTTTCATCTACTGTGTTTCATCTACTGTGCTTCATGTACTGTGCTTCATCTACTGTGCTTCTTCTACTGTGCTTCATATACTGTGCTTCATATACTGTGCTTCATCTACTGTGCTTCATCTACTGTGCTTCATCTACTGTGCTTCTTCTACTGTGCTTCATCTACTGTGCTTCATCTACTGTGCTTCATCTACTGTGCTTCATCTACTGTGCTTCATCTACTCATTTTCCTCACTTAGATTTTTATCTTTTCGTAAATGATCTGTTTCTTGATTTGGTATATTTATTTATGTCATACAAAGGTACAGAAGAAATATCGGATCAAATAAAGATACCAGATGATTAAACACCTTAAGTTTGGGTTAGGTTACGTTAGGGTTAGGTTAGGTTAGGTTAGGTTAATTTCTTTGGTTATATTACCATTACGGTGTTTAATCATTGGGGGCTAAACTTCATAGGATCCAAATTATATTACCTAAATGATATTAAATATATGATTAAATAAATATATCAAGAAAGAGTATTAACAAGATTGAGAGGAAAGAAAGATACACAAATTGTCTTAGTAATTGTTGACTAAACCAGCTTCCAAGACCCCAACACTCAGTACACTTGACGGTACAAACATTCCCGTGAAATACTTGTGAGGTTCATGTGGCAATATTTTACAAGTGACTAAATAAACAGTTTCTTCTGATGTCACGAGAAACATAAGACGATGTTTAACGATGAATTAATTTAGTTTATTGAGGGTATTTAGTTGTTGTTTATGCAGCCATTAAAAAAAAAAAAAGACTGCCTTGATTAGTGACTGAAATCTATAGGTGGTCTTTTAAAGGTAACTCGTCTTTAATTCCTGTTTTAGCATTACTGTTGATGACGTCATAAGAGGTATTGGTCAGTATTCTGTAACAAGTAGGTCGTATTAAAGGAAGCTCGTGATTGGTCGAGTCATGTTGGGTGATATGTGCGGTGGGAATGATAAAGTTGGGTGCTGATTTTTCTTTTCACTTTAAGATGTCTACCTTATTAATGTATTTATCGCGGATATTTTTACTTATGCGGCTTCAGATATCATTATAGATCAACACTTAATTGTTAATAATACTTGAAATTGTAGAATATAAAGAAAATAACTTAAATAATGAAGAACTTTCTGTTAACCCAACGCGCCTCATTCCGTCAACTGTTCAAGGCTCTGGTTTTCAAGTCTCGTGTGAACCAAGTATAGTTTAAGTTTTGTATCAACAACGTTATATAATGAATATGGTAAGTCAACAATAAACTGCTATATACACTTAATAAGCCAAAAAAATATGAAGGAATTAACCTGATCGGTAACTGATGGCATCTGACCAAGTGTTCGGATTCCCACAGGTGATGTTGCCAAAACGTCTTTTTCTTTGACAGTTACGGTTCATTGTCACAAAGTAAGGCATTGGGGCATTGATATTTATAATCATTATTAACCTAATGGCTCTAAATAATGGTAGTTTTATTTTTACAATAGTCTTTAATAACTGAAACACGAAATTAAGAGTGTAATTGTAATACATATAAAATAAATAAAATTAATGCAGCTTCCCTAACGCACTTCCTCTGACAGTCATTTATTTTAGGATTTTTCTTCAGCGTGAAACAATATCATTCATGTCCGTTCCCATACCTTATAATCCCCCAGTTATAAAGAACTATTCCCTATTGATGCTATTAACCCATTACATCATAACAACATCTATCTTAAGGCAGCTTAGAGTACCAAAACCTTGTGTGACGTCATCTACAACCTAACTAACATGGTATAGAAGTGTTTCGATAGCGTTGTGTATGTACAATGAGCTGGGTTATTGTTATTTTCCTCTACATAAACATCCTCCATTACAGCGACAAAGGCTTAAAAGGGGTGATTTATTCCTTCTGAAATTTATGTCTTATTCAATCTTGTTATTTACTGGAAGATTAGTGGTATTTATTGTATATTTTAACTCGATCTTATAATTTAAACATCGTTAAGGTCGAATGTATACAACAAAGGTATGTCCCATATGTTAGGGAGGGGGATTATCTCTCACCTGTACTGCATCTCTCACCTGAACTGTATCTCTCACCTGTACTGTATCTCTCACCTGTACTGTATCTCTCACCTGAACTGTATCTCTCACCTGTACTGTATCTCTCACCTGTACTGTATCTCTCACCTGTACTGTATCTCTCACCTGTACTGTATCTCTCACCTGTACTGTATCTCTCACCTGTACTGTATCTCTCACCTGTACTGTATCTCTCACCTGTACTGCCTCTCTCACCTGTACTGTATCTCTCACCTGTACTGCCTCTCTCACCTGTACTGTATCTCTCACCTGTACTGTATCTCTCACCTGTACTGTATCTCTCACCTGTACTGTATCTCTCACCTGTACTGTATCTCTCACCTGTACTGCCTCTCTCACCTGTACTGTATCTCTCACCTGTACTGTATCTCTCACCTGTACTGTATCTCTCACCTGTACTGTATCTCTCACCTGTACTGTATCTCTCACCTGTACTGTATCTCTCACCTGTACTGCCTCTCTCACCTGTACTGTATCTCTCACCTGTACTGTATCTCTCACCTGTACTGCCTCTCTCACCTGTACTGTATCTCTCACCTGTACTGTATCTCTCACCTGTACTGTATCTCTCACCTGTACTGTATCTCTCACCTGTACTGTATCTCTCACCTGTACTGCATCTCTCACCTGTACTGCATCTCTCACCTGTACTGTATCTCTCACCTGTACTGTATCTCTCACCTGTACTGTATCTCTCACCTGTACTGTATCTCTCACCTGTACTGTATCTCTCACCTGTACTGTATCTCTCACCTGTACTGTATCTCTCACCTGTACTGTATCTCTCACCTGTACTGTATCTCTCCTGTACTGTATCTCTCACCTGTACTGTATCTCTCACCTGTACTGTATCTCTCACCTGTACTGCCTCTCTCACCTGTACTGTATCTCTCACCTGTACTGCCTCTCTCACCTGTACTGTATCTCTCACCTGTACTGTATCTCTCACCTGTACTGTATCTCTCACCTGTACTGTATCTCTCACCTGTACTGCCTCTCTCACCTGTACTGTATCTCTCACCTGTACTGTATCTCTCACCTGTACTGTATCTCTCACCTGTACTGTATCTCTCTACTGTACTGTATCTCTCACCTGTACTGTATCTCTCACCTGTACTGTATCTCTCACCTGTACTGTATCTCTCACCTGTACTGTATCTCTCACCTGTACTGTATCTCTCACCTGTACTGTATCTCTCACCTGTACTGTATCTCTCACCTGTACTGTATCTCTCACCTGTACTGTATCTCTCACCTGTACTGTATCTCTCACCTGTACTGTATCTCTCACCTGTACTGTATCTCTCACCTGTACTGTATCTCTCACCTGTACTGTATCTCTCACCTGTACTGTATCTCTCACCTGTACTGTATCTCTCACCTGTACTGTATCTCTCACCTGTACTGTATCTCTCACCTGTACTGTATCTCTCACCTGTACTGTATCTCTCACCTGTACTGTATCTCTCACCTGTACTGTATCTCTCACCTGTACTGTATCTCTCACCTGTACTGTATCTCTCACCTGTACTGTATCTCTCACCTGTACTGTATCTCTCACCTGTACTGCTCACGTCGTCTCTCACCTGTACTGTATCTCTCACCTGTACTGCATCTCTCACCTGTACTGCATCTCTCACCTGTACTGTATCTCTCACCTGTACTGTATCTCTCACCTGTACTGTATCTCTCACCTGTACTGTATCTCTCACCTGTACTGTATCTCTCACCTGTACTGTATCTCTCACCTGTACTGTATCTCTCACCTGTACTGTATCTCTCACCTGTACTGTATCTCTCACCTGTACTGTATCTCTCACCTGTACTGTATCTCTCACCTGTACTGTATCTCTCACCTGTACTGTATCTCTCACCTGTACTGTATCTCTCACCTGAACTGTATCTCTCACCTGTACTGTATCTCTCACCTGTACTGTATCTCTCACCTGTACTGTATCTCTCACCTGTACTGTATCTCTCACCTGTACTGTATCTCTCACCTGTACTGTATCTCTCACCTGTACTGTATCTCTCACCTGTACTGTATCTCTCACCTGTACTGTATCTCTCACCTGTACTGTATCTCTCACCTGTACTGTATCTCTCACCTGTACTGTATCTCTCACCTGTACTGTATCTCTCACCTGTACTGTATCTCTCACCTGTACTGTATCTCTCACCTGTACTGTATCTCTCACCTGTACTGTATCTCTCACCTGTACTGTATCTCTCACCTGTACTGTATCTCTCACCTGTACTGTATCTCTCACCTGTACTGTATCTCTCACCTGTACTGTATCTCTCACCTGTACTGCCTCTCTCACCTGTACTGTATCTCTCACCTGTACTGTATCTCTCACCTGTACTGTATCTCTCACCTGTACTGTATCTCTCACCTGTACTGTATCTCTCACCTGTACTGTATCTCTCACCTGTACTGTATCTCTCACCTGTACTGTATCTCTCACCTGTACTGTATC
This sequence comes from Homarus gammarus, assembly GCA_958450375.1. Lineage (NCBI taxonomy): Eukaryota > Metazoa > Arthropoda > Malacostraca > Decapoda > Nephropidae > Homarus > Homarus gammarus. The sequence goes on from CAUDMG010002538.1 coordinate 11,993,646, forward strand.
TCTCACCTGTACTGTATCTCTCACCTGTACTGTATCTCTCACCTGTACTGTATCTCTCACCTGTACTGTTCCTACCTATAACGACATATGACATTCTTCTCACTGCTTCCGAATTTGTTTGTTTATTTTTGGGGGATAATTTGTTTTTATCTTCTTGACACATTTCTCTGTTATGTCGTGATCTGTTTTGACTATGTTATGCCTGTTGTGTGTGTATGTATATATGTGTGTGTGTAAAGTATGTATGTATGTATGTATGTTTGTATGTATGTATGTGACTCTGTGTGTATGTATGTGCGTGTGAGTGTGTGTCAATATATTGGAGATCATTCTGACACAACACTCAACAAAAATTAAAACCTCGACATTATTGGCAACTGATTCTAAAAACATTATTTTTTTCTTATGACAGCACATAACCCGTGGCTTCAAGAGTATAGATCATTATGTCAGTTGTCTGTCTGTCTAGTATCTATCATACCTCACCTTACAATGGACAAATAAATGCAGAGTCATACGTAAGAGTAATATTATGCAGTTACCTGGAGTGATTAGTTACGATTACCTGAATAATATACCTGTTGAAGAAATAGTTTTACGTGAAGTGTAAACACAGATATGGGTAGTGTTGTGTATGTGTTGAGTTGTGTGTGTTGAGTTGCGTGTGTTGAGTATTATCTTCATGTGTTTCTGATTCTCAATAGTTATTGCTCTTTGATATTGTTTCGTTTTTTATTTTTTATTTATTTTTTCATTATTATCGTCATTTCATATATATTTTTTTTTCGTTGTCATTTAACATTATATTATTTTTTTTTTATCTTATTTTAGTTTTCATCTTACTTTCCACTTGAAGATTAGCCCCCCCCCCCCCCAACATATTTCACCCGATATTATAACACTTATAAAACACTAATGCTATAGAGGGGGGTTAGGTTAGGTTAATGCTGTAGGATAATCTTAGGTTAGGTCTCGAGGCATTATGTTCAGTACAGTAATTTATCCACATTTTCCCTTCCTCTTAACTCTCATACTAGATCTGTTTCTAGAGCTGATATCGTTTCATCTATCAATGCAGATCTGTTCAGTATCTCCGAATAGGGAGGTAGAAACTTGGTTAAATTTAATAGCAATAAAACGCAGTATTTACCAATTTACACTTCCCAAATTAGATGATCTCCCACCAATCACATTTCAGGACACAATCATTCTGCCAAATTCTAAATTAGATATGCTAGGCTTAACCATTTCCCCTAATATGTTATGGAAGCCACCCATCCTCAACATTGCTAAAGCTTTACAGATGCCGTAGCTACTTCACTCCTGAGCAGTTGCTTCAAGTTTATAATGGATTCATTCGTCCTAACTTGGAGTACTGCTCTCATATCTGGGGTGGCTCTTCTTCTGTCCAACCGTTAGATAGGGTGGAATCAAAGGCATTTCGTCTTATTAACTCTCCCCCTTTAGTTGACAATCTTTCTTCCTTTCTCTTCGCCACAATGTTGCTTCACTCTCTCTCTTTTACAGGTACTTTAAGGGGCAATGTTCGGTGGATTTGGCATCCTGTGTACCACCGGCAAGGCCTTGGGCTCGTAACACTCGTCTTGCCCGCGGTGCCCGCCGTTTCTCTGTGGATGTCGGTCACACTAGAATAACCCGTTATAGTACATCCTTTTTTCCTCACACAGCCAAACTGTGGAATGCTCTGCCTTCTTCTGTGTTTCCATACTCATACAATCTGTCTCACTTCAAAAAGCTAGTTTTCCGGCATCTTCCTGGTGTAGATTAATATAACCTTTTTTTCTTCTATTCTCAATTTCTTTTTACTCCTATCCCCCCCCCCCCCCCCGCCCCGCTCCCCTCCAGGCCCCGTTGTGGTCCGATGTCCTATGGCCAGGTGAGCTATTCCCCGTAAAAAAAAAAAAAAAAAATTCTGAAGTAAGCCGTTGTTCAGGTATTATACAGCCTACTTGAACTAACCCTGTACACCTATTAATCATTACCAAGATTTATACCGTGTCTTGGCCACTTGGTTCCATAGATAAAGTTTATAATCACCATTCTTATCCACCTCTCTACACTGTAAATCATTCCTCCTGTTTTACTATCTTCTTCACTTATTATTCTCGTTAGTACTGTAGTAGTTTGGTTTAAAAATGTATAAGTAACTTTTTATTTAATGTTTTTGTTATAATTGGTATTTTTTTTTTTACTTGTTGTGTCGTCATTGTTTATGTAACGCTGTGTATGTTTTATATAGTTTAGCGTCAAGAGTTACGTCACTGTTAGCGTCAAGAGTTACGTCACTGTTAGCGTCAAGAGTTACGTCACTGTTAGCGTCATGAGTTACGTCACTGTTAGCGTTATGAGTTACGTCACTGTTAGCGTCAAGAGTTACGTCACTGTTAGCGTCATGAGTTACGTCACTGTTAGCGTCAAGAGTTACGTCACTGTTAGCGTCAAGAGTTACGTCACTGTTAGCGTCAAGAGTTACGTCACTGTTAGCGTCATGAGTTACGTCACTGTTAGCGTCATGAGTTACGTCACTGTTAGCGTCATGAGTTACGTCACTGTTAGCGTCAAGAGTTACGTCACTGTTAGCGTCAAGTTACGTCACTGTTAGCGTCAAGAGTTACGTCACTGTTAGCGTCAAGAGTTACGTCACTGTTAGCGTCATGAGTTACGTCACTGTTAGCGTCAAGAGTTACGTCACTGTTAGCGTCATGAGTTACGTCACTGTTAGCGTCATGAGTTACGTCACTGTTAGCGTCAAGAGTTACGTCACTGTTAGCGTCAAGAGTTACGTCACTGTTAGCGTCATGAGTTACGTCACTGTTAGCGTCAAGAGTTACGTCACTGTTAGCGTCAAGAGTTACGTCACTGTTAGCGTCAAGAGTTACGTCACTGTTAGCGTCATGAGTTACGTCACTGTTAGCGTCATGAGTTACGTCACTGTTAGCGTCATGAGTTACGTCACTGTTAGCGTCAAGAGTTACGTCACTGTTAGCGTCAAGTTACGTCACTGTTAGCGTCAAGAGTTACGTCACTGTTAGCGTCAAGAGTTACGTCACTGTTAGCGTCATGAGTTACGTCACTGTTAGCGTCAAGAGTTACGTCACTGTTAGCGTCATGAGTTACGTCACTGTTAGCGTCATGAGTTACGTCACTGTTAGCGTCAAGAGTTACGTCACTGTTAGCGTCAAGAGTTACGTCACTGTTAGCGTCATGAGTTACGTCACTGTTAGCGTCAAGAGTTACGTCACTGTTAGCGTCAAGAGTTACGTCACTGTTAGCGTCAAGAGTTACGTCACTGTTAGCGTCAAGAGTTACGTCACTGTTAGCGTCAAGAGTTACGTCACTGTAACTGAGTTTGTATCATTCACCTAAGTGTGACGTCATCTTTGTATTAATTATCATGTTTCAGTTAATTTCTTGTCTTTATCTTTTGTCTATTTTTTCTATCTTGTTATTTATCTATTATTGTATTTTTAATATTTCTTTAATTTTGTTTTACTTTAACTTTTTGTATTTTTCGTAATTTTTCATATTTATTTATTTTTCCCAAGTTATTTTTTCGTAATTTGTTTTCATATTAATTTCATTTATTTATTCTTATATTTTGTACTTTAATTTTTTTTTTTTAATTTTTCAGTTTGTGTTTATACTTTTATTTGGGGTTAAAAATTTATTTCTTTGTTTTTTTTTTTTTGGGGGGGGGGGGGGGGGGGGGGAGGAATTTCTTTTCTCCCCAGGGCGAAGGACAATAAAACAAAGCCAAAAAGATTATTAAGATTTCGATCACATATATTCTCACCTGAACATGTACAGCAGAATTGGACATTTCTCATCAACAAACATTTTTCTCTCTCTCTGTCACTTTCTCTCACGTTCTCTCACTTTGTAAAATAAGTTATACGTAAAAAAAAAAAATTATATACATGAAATTCTACCCAAAAAATATTACAATAAATATGGGATACAATTTTTTTCTCTTTCGCTATTTTTTGTTCTATGATTAATTTTTTCCTTCTATATAAAAAACAAAAACACAAATTTTTTTCTCGTAACATAAGTATTGAAAACATTGTAATAATTATCTCTATATATACAAAGATATTTACAACCAGTTTATTTCTATTTTATTAATGTTTTTTTTTTTTTTTTGTAAATTTTTCGGGCTTTTTCTTTTAATGGCTGCTGAATATATATACATATTAATTCATTCTTCACGGGAGGTTACGAATAATAATAATTAAAAACATTAACCTAAAAAAAAAATATGGAAATAAATTGGGTTGAATAAGAAAGATTGGAAGAGGAAGGAGGAGGAAGGGAAGTAGAAGAGGCGGAGGAGAGAGAGGAAATGGAGAAAGATGAGGAGAGAGGGAGATAAAGAAGGAAGAGGAGAAGGGGGAGGGAGGGAAATAAAGAAGGAAGAGGCGGAAGACCGGAGGAATATAGAGGATGGGTAAAGGAGGAATGAAAAGGAGAAGTAACGAAAAAGTGAAAGGTAAAGAGAAGGTGAAGAAGTTAGAGAGAAACAAAGGGAGAAAGAATGAATGAAGGAGAGAGAGACGAAAGAGAGTGAAGGAGGATGAAGGAAAAGGACAATACCCTTTGGCACTGATAGTTACAAAGGCACTCACTGACTCACACAGTGCCACGCCCTTACATCCATCTAACCTCTTTATATCAAACTTATTCTTTCACTCTCTATTACCACTTTATCAACATCTGTCTCTTTATCACATATTATTTTCTCTTTCTAAGACTCGCGTAACACAACAACCAAAGTTCAATGTTATTTTTACACCTCAGAGATTGTTCAGTAAATATCTATGCCAATTTTTCCCTTGTTAAGTTTTCCCTAAATTATTTTCTTTAATCTTGTTTTATGTTTCAGTTTTATCTATCACATTATTTGTTTTTTTATTTACAACTGTTTTATTCTTCGTCTTTTGGGTTTATTATTCTTTTATTTTTTTTTTTTTCGTCCACATGATAGATATTTTTAATCAAACATTTCTAAAACAATTTTGGTGATAGTTTGATCCTTCTTGACTGACACACACACACACACACACACACACACACACACGCAAACGTCCTTTTCACCACATAACAACAAGTGTGTGTTCTTCTACAGTTCAACACCTTTTAAGTCACTTCCTTATGAACAAGTTAAAGCTTGCAACTTAATAACTTACAACAGATTTATATAAAAAAAAATTACATACCAACAGTAGGAAGTAGATTTAAAAAAAAAGTGTCCCTCTATAAATCAGGGGTTGTGAAAGAAACAAAAAAAATATACATACAAGATAGTTGGTTTAATTTTCATTCTTCTCAAAATAGTACAAAAAAAAATATGTATAAATTACTTTCTAATTTTTCACCAAGGACAATTATTATTTTTTTTTAACGATATGTCACAATTTTAGGCTGAGTCAATGACCCTGAGTTCAGTGTCCCTAATTCCAGGACAGCACTTAAGGGTGTGTTTGTTTGTTTGTTTGTTAGTTAGTTCAATACGTTCAAGTATAAGATGCCCATTAGTTTTGACCACACCATTACTTTCCCTCCTCCTTCATCCTCATTATCACCCAGACCTTGGCTAGTTTACAGAGAAAAACCAACAACTGTCTCCGCTCAAGGGCCAGGTGTGAGGGGGGGGGGGGTGTGTGTGTAAAGGGGGGAGGGGGGTGTACACAGCGACACCCAGAGAGAATAGCTCCCATCAAGAAGCTTTTAGTAGTCTCTCTATACACAAACATCAACACTCGCTTCTTGTCTAAAACTTTTATCACATTTAGAATTAAACTTCACCCAGGAGTCCGTTTTATCTAGACGTCCGTAATATCCACGTGTGTCCGTCCGCCATAGTCAGACGTCCGTATTATCTAGATGTGTCCTCTGTCCAGACATAGCTGCTCTGGTTAAGGGTCCACTATAATACTACCCGGCCACACACCTCCGCCACCCACAAGATTTAGAGAACATTGTCGTCATTTCTCTTTCTCTAAGTGAAGACACTGTTAATTCTTCTCCCCTGATGCAGTAACTTCACAGTACAGAGTGAGGGAGGAAGCGAGTAGTTCCGGCACCACACACCACCACACACCTTCTACACGAGGCCAAGAAGCTCAGTCAGGAATACCAGCGACATGCTCACTCATCCTGTACTGCATGACCTCATGAAAACAAAAAGTCTTTGTGGTACTGAATGTGTTATGTCATTCTTTGCCACAGACACCGTGGAGGCTCTTCACACCGACCTTCACTTAGCACAGACACCGTGGAGGCTCCTTACACCGACCTTCACCTAACACAGACACCGTGGAGGCTCTTCACACCTCATACACAGACACCGTGGAGGCTCCTTACACCGACCTTCACCTAACACAGACACCGTGGAGGCTCTTCACACCGACCTTCACCTAACACAGACACCGTGGAGGCTCTTCACACCGACCTTCACTTAACACAGACACCGTGGAGGCTCTTCGCACCGACCTTCACCTAACACAGACACCGTGGAGGCTCTTCACACCGACCTTCACCTAACACAAACACCGTGGAGGCTCTTCACACCGACCTTCACCTAACACAGACAGGGAACAGAAGGGGCGGGAAGAAGGAGCGGCTTCTCGATGTGACTGAACTCGGCATCTTTTGGGTTAGTTGAGGTCCTCGACACTGTCACGTCAGATAGCTAAGTTTCCTTAGGCACTGATGACTCTTGAGGACGCCCGCGGCCCGTCCATCACACACACCTAGAGGTGAAGTGGTCTCTAGGACTGATGGTCTGGTAGGGTGTGGTCTCGAGGGTCTGAGGGTGAGGTCTTGGGCAGGAAGTACGGGGAGTAGCGGTGGAGGTTAAGTGGCGTTGGGAAGAGCGGCCGCGTTAGGGCTGCCGCCGCCGCCGCTTGAGACACCGATGCAGAAGACGATGAAGGCGCAGCAGAGAGGGCCGAGTGGGCGAGGTGGCTGGCAGTCGAGGTGTGAGGGGAGGTGAGGTGTGAGAGTGCCGGGTTAGGGTGGCCTAGGCCGTGTAGTGCTGTCCACTGCGTCCACAAGTGTGCAGGTAGCGGTAGCGGGGACGGGTTGCCTCGAGAGGGGTTGAGGGTGTATAACTGCGGCATAGAATGTGGCAAGAGCCCTGCTGCTGCGGCTGCGGCAGCGGCTGCTACTTGCGGGGCAGTCCCTGAGGCTCCGGGCGGGGCGGTGATGGCTGCGAGGCGGTCCCACATAAGCTGGGCTCGAGCCTTCTCCAAGAGGTTGTTGTTCTCGGCGTCAAGCTCCATGTACCCTCTTAGCGGCGCCCCCAGGTATCGCGGGTCCACCAACATGGACTCCATCGTGTCCCTGAGGAGGAGAAAAACACAAACATTGAACAACTGACATAAACTTAATATTAGTTAATGACAGACATACAGAACCATGACACAGCACTGCTCACTTTTTGTATACCAACGTTTGTGTTCTGGCGGTCTAAACCATTTACTCTACCAACAACAAAAAACAAAAACAATAATGACTGAATTTTCGTTATCAAATAATATGTAAGTTCATCATTGTTAAGGCTAAATCTCTTCACTTTTTGCGTCAGAAATAAAATTATAGACATGACGATCGATAATGACTCAGAAGCCATTATACAGGTGAGATTGTAGCTAAAATAATCACGATCTTTTAATACCTGTGTGAATGAAATTGTATAACGAAAAATTACGTCAGATTTTAGAATAAACTTTACTTTTTTTCCGATTCACGTGACATCAAAGTGACGAAATTCTCTAATAAAAAAAAAAATAAAATAAACAGTTAAATCGAACCCTCGAGTGAGTATTAAAAAGAGTCGAATGGAACAACGAAACATCGACTCTCTAAGATAATACTTTCCTAACATGATTGATGGCTCGCCTCAACTAGCGGTAGCATCTGGTAGTGGTCAGGGAAAATACCTATCAGTCGAGTTGTGTAGTCAAGTAAAATTACACTTGGGAAATACTTCTTTTTTTTTTTTATGAATTATCTTGAGAAAATTGGTAGGCGGGGTGACGGTGAGGCAGGCAGGTAGGTAGATAAGTAGGTAAAGTGCGTGACTGGGTGGTAGAGAGGCAGGTAGGCAAGCAGGAAGGAAAGTGGATTAGTAGGTGGGCAAGCAGGAGAGCAGGTGGGTAGGTAGGCCAGGTACCATTAGCCATTAGGGAAGTAAAGGCAGCAGCCGGGTCTCCTCCCCCACCTGGTTATCAGGTTAATCAGACGCGTGTGTGTGTGTGTGTGTGTGTGTGTGTGTGTGCGTGTGTGTGTGCGTGTGTGTGTGTGTGTGTGTGCGCGTGTGTGTGTGTGTGTGTGTGTGTGTGTGTTGAGTATCTATTAACTATATCTAACTGAAGGTGATTATATATGGCAGAAGCTCACAAGTGTAACCGTACATCAGTGTGTAAGTGTAGAGAGAGACTACTTGCACAGGTGTAGGAGAGTGTAATCTGGTGAGTTATTGTGGCTAAAATATTTTGGGAATCCAGGTTTTGTAGTTTTTCTTTTATTTTATTTTTTTATATTTTGTTTCTCAGTTTTATATATGAGGCTTGATGTTTATATGTATACTTGAAGATGTGATGCGGAATTTGTGGGAGAGATGAACAAACAGAAAGACTGATGGATAACATGACCAACTGGCAGGAAGATGATGATTAATAATAATAATAACAATATCAAAAACCTTAAAACCACAGAGGCAGCAGTGAAGGGCCTTGGTGTATGCCTTAGAAATATTAATCTCGGTCAACACATCCTATACCTAGCAGCCTTATTAACGCTAGTGGCATATACAGAACCGACAGTAAAACACAGCATGAAATCGTATCACACCCAGAGAGCGAGAGGCGAATAGCGATAGATTTTAATACAGCTGAAACGGAGTCACACTCGTGTCTTTTGAACTTGGTGTCTGTTCTGAGATGGTTTGACAAATGTTACCTGTTCGAAAATGTTCAGAACCTGAGTGAGATACTACAGTAGAGACAGTGAGAGATGGGGGGGGGGAGAGATACAGATAGAGGAGGGGGGAGACAGGGGGATACAGAGGTGAGGGGGGAGAAGACAAGTAGTTAAGAGACTCGAGTGTGTAAATTATGTTACGGCAGAACGGCAAAAGTAATAACGATAATAATGTATTGCCATATCGCTTAGTGATGGTTTGTTTACATAGGTCAAAAATATAAAATAATATCAGATTTTCTTCATTTTAATTAAGAACAAATATATAAATTAGGAAAATATTACCTTTAAAAAAGAAATGTGAACCAAGAGAGAAGAAGCGAGGCAAAACAATATCAACTTAATCTCACTGTATACATATATCAAGTCAGACCACCTTCACTATATAGTTAGGTAACCATCTACAGGTGAAATAGTGTAGTGCCTTGTGGGGGTACCAACCACCAACCTTCAGGACGGGAGGCGAGCGATGTATCCACTCAGCCACCATACATATATATTAGAGGATATCCATAAAGGCACATCACAACAGTGTCAACATGAGCCAGGTTGTAGAAGGTGGTGGTGGTGGTGGTGGTGGTGGCGGCCCTGAACCACATTTGGGTAATTACAAGGCGGGTGGATGGTGCCCCTCGGCAGGCAACTGGCTGGCTGGTCGAGGGCGTGTAGGTAACAGCATATCTCGCCCTTAAACTTAGTCATTGAACACTTTCCTAAAACAACTCTTATGTGTTCTGACTCAACCGATTGTCATTCTAGTGTTGAGTGTTTGTGGTAGTAAGTGAGTGTGTGGTGTTAAGTGTGTGACAGAGTGGATGTGTAGTGTGGAGAGGAGGAAACACGAAGCGGCAAGAGACCTCTGTTTGAGACTCCTCCTATACCAAGAGATAATGATGGCCTGTATCTCTTCCCTCTGTTTCACTCTTTCAGACACAGATAATATAAAAACCACCGCCAGAACCTTCCAATACTCACAAAAAAATGAAAAAAAAAAAAAAAAAAAACATTATCCATTTCAGCCTGACTCCATCTGCATAACTCCTGCGTAACCCGTTCTTAATAGTGTATTATTACAATCAACCCGATCAAAACGTACTCTATCAAATTAAACAATGCTAAAAGGCAGCCTGTAAGTATAGATACACCAGAGATTAAATTAGGACTTTGGTGCACCCACGTAGCTATTAGATAACTGAATTCTCATCTGCGTGTGGCGTGCTAGTCGAGTGGGAGTGATCCATTCTCTAACCTGAAGTTAATTGAATGTTACCATCATCTTCCCTCCAACCGCCTCGTGGCAGTCCTCTCCCGCGCCATACGTACAATAATTCCTCCTTTTACACCACCATTCTCACCGCCTTAAATCAACAAATGACAGAAGATAATCATTCCACCAGATGAAGAAACGTTAATACCAAACGTTTGCACCGATGAAATCTGATACAGGTGATTAAAAATGCGATAATTGGGAGTTCCGAAACAGGTCATTTATCGAGCATCAACAGCGGGTGTATAAGGTGTGGGAAAAGCTGTGAACATTAGATAGCTTCAACACCTCCAACTATCATAAGGTGAACCGCCCTGGTTGATTACACACGACTTTTGAGAAACGTACCGCCGAAGACTTTAATTAACAAAGGTACACCTAGCTGTTAGGACCATCGTGTATACTGTAGTCGGTCCGCGTTAATTCGTATCTTAAGAGAGACGAATCATCATAGGAATTATTAATGGTCAGAGATCTTCCCCCAGCTAAGTCGTGACGATACTTTTGAAAAAATGTACCACCGTAGATGTTTATTATCCCAGGTACACCAGCGGTTAGGTTACCTCGCTCAGGTGATGGCGGACGGCTAATTTGTAGTTGAGGTTAGGAGGGAAGCCGAGTACATTTCATCACAGAATCGAATTACGCGCCAAAAATCGTCGTGGCGTCGCTTTTATGAAAACAGACCGTTGAAGATTATAATTAAATGCATGAAGATTGTCGGGGTGAACCAGCTCCTTCATACTGTGGTGGTTAGGTAGTTACTGTGTGTGTGTGTGTGTGTGTGTGTGTGTTGGTCTTACAGGTACTCTAGTTAATATTTCATCACACAAATCAAATGGATTGTAGTGACGACAAAGAAGTATACCTGTACATTTCTACCTGATGGGTCTTGAAGGTGACATATTTCAGACCATCATTCACTCATGTATTATTTCATGTTTACTACAGACTTGGTGTTACGAGGGCCGCCACACACACCTCAGTCAAGGCTTGCCGGGGAGAGAAAAAAAATATATATATGTGTGTATGTAAGATGGTACCACATGTCAGGGTACTTGAGGCTACAGCATAACACTATTGATTGTTATCAGTCAGGAGAATACCTCTTATGGATTAGTCACCTCCACCCTCTCTTCCTCTCTCTCTCTCTCTCTCTCTCTCTCTCTCTCTCTCTCTCTCTCTCTCTCTCTCTCTCTCTTCCTCTTTCCTTCCACCTTCTCTCTCTCTCTCTCTCTCTCTCTCTCTCCACCTCATCTCCTACCTACTCCACCTCCTCCACCTATCACCATGTACTCCCATCACCATCCACGTACTACCCCTCCACCATCAAGTACTCCCCTCTCCTACAACCAGCCATTTACCCTTCACCATCATCACTACCATCACCACGTACTTCCCTCCAGCACTACCTACCCCCCCCCCCACCCCCCCTTCCTTTCACCATCCCTTAAAACCATCACTTTACCTTCACCACCGTCATCACCTTCCACCCCTTCAATACCTACCTACCATTCCATCCCCTTCCCTTCCACCTAACCATTTCCCAGAAGGGTTGATGGTCAGCAGAACAAGTGTGTGTGTGTGTGTGTGTGTGTGTGCAACTAGTAATGACGACACATGATCACTACAACAATGTTAGCGCCATCTATCATCCACACCTCTAAACAAAAACCGTAAACAAATGAATCCTGAATTAAATCAACATTGAGGTGAATTGTAATCGTCTCAGTTTGCGGTTCCGAAGGAGATTATTGAACTGTAATTTTTATTTTATTTTATTATTTTTTTCTACGGTAGGATAATTAAGATTCTTACGTAGAGGACTTGTGGGATAATTTGAGATCCTTCAGGAACTCCTACGGTGATATCTGGATCAAAGGATATCAGTGGTATTTTTTGTTGTTGTTTGCTGCAAAGAAGTTAACATCAGCTGGTCATCTTCAACACTCCAAACAACCTTCAATATTTTCTCCAACTCTCCAACATCCCCCAAAACATCTCCAACAGTCCAACATCTCCCCCCTTCCCTCCAACAACCCTCCTCTCCTTCAACACCTCTTCCTCCTCCGCCACCAGCCCTCCAACACCCGGCAGGTGAGGCGGCCCCACACACGACGCACCTCCGGAGTGGATCCAACAGGAGGTAATTACAGGTGCGCCTCTGGCCACGCCGCCGAGACCCTCCGCTGAAACTCACACCTAACTATAGTAATTGATAAGTATCCCCCCTACCTCCCTCCTACCCACATCCTAGCCATTCCTACCCCATCCTAGCCATCCCTACCTCCCTCCTATCCACATCCTAGCCATTCCTACCCCATCCTCGCCATCCCTACCTCACTCCTACCCCATCCTAGCCATCCCTACCTCCCTCCTACCCCATCCTAGCCACCTCTACCTCCATCCTAGCCATCCCTACCTCCCTCCTACCCCATCCTAGCCATCCCTACCTCCCTCCTACCCCATCCTAGCCATCCCTACCTCACTCCTACCCCATCCTAGCCATCCCTACCCCATCCTAGCCATCCCTACCTCACTCCTACCCCATCCTAGCCATCCCTACCCCATCCTAGCCATCCCTACCTCACTCCTACCCCATCCTAGCCATCCCTACCCCATCCTAGCCATCCCTACCTCACTCCTACCCCATCCTAGTTATCTCTACCTCCCTCCTAGCCCATTCTAGCCATACCTACCTCACTCCTACCCCATCCTAGCCATTCTCCTTCTCTCTTATTCTACCAAAGCTAATTTTCCTTCCTTCCCCAAATCCTATCCTAGACACGCTCTCTCTCTCTCTCTCTCTCTCTCTCTCTCTCTCTCTCTCTCTCTCTCTCTCTCTCTCTCTCTCTTAATAGCTTCTATATTTGTGAGATCTTGAGGTTCATTATATTCACCTAATCTCACGCCCAATCTATCACCTTCCCATTTTCAGGTCTAGCCAGGCTTGGTGAGGGCACGGGCCTTTGATGCCTTATCTCTCTTCCCCCAGCTCCTCCCTAATCTCAACATCTAACCCACTAATCTCAATAACAAAGCCTAATCTCCACCAGCAACCCCATTAATTTCAGTATCTATCCCTAATCTCAATGCTAACACTTTTAATCTAAGTGTCTACCCCTAATTTCACTCCCAACTTCCCCACTAATCTCAGTATCAATCCTACTAAGTCTCGACATCCTCCCCTAATCTCACTACTCTTTAATCTCGATGCATTTTAATCTCATATCATAATTCACGGACCTTGGTAATAGTGAGCTTGATATCCACTTAACTGCCTAATCTCATTCATGTAGCGAGTCCCTAATCTCAAAAAAATAGTCTAATCTCGCTAGAATTTATCTCAAGAACCTCCTAATCTCAGCACTATCTCCCAATCGTCCTCTTTATCTCTCTATCTATCGCGTTGGTCTGTCCTCCCTCCTCTCCCCCCCTTCCCCTCCCCTCCCCTCCCTTTCCCTCCCCTCCCCTCCCCTCTCTTTCCATCCCTCCCCTCCCTTCCCCTCCCCTCCCCTCCCCTCCCTTCCCCTCCCCTCCCTTCCCCTCCCCTCCCCCTTCCCTTCCCCTCCCTTCCCCTCCCCTCCCCTCCCCTCCCTTCCCCTCCCCTCCCCTCCCCTCCTCCCTAACCTATCTACCTGGTCATCTATCTACCTTGAAGGGGGATTAACACCTCTAGTTAATTAGTATCTGGTACCTGGCTCACCTGAGTCACCCACGGCTACTCTCACCTGTTTCTCTGTGATGTGGTGTCTGTCTGTCTGTCTGTCTATCTGTCTCTGTCTGTCTATCCTGTGGTTTTCTGCTTCCGTCTTCCAACAACCCCCTTCCTCCTTCACCCCATCTCCCCTTCCTCCTCCGTCCCTCCCCCATCATCCCCTCCCCTCCCACTCTCTCCCCTTAACCCTCACTCCTTCATTTCTCCCTCACCCACCCCCACTCTCCCCCTCACCCACCCTCACTCTCCCCCCTCCCACCCACACTCCTCCCCCTCACCCCTGTACGCCAACAACGCCCTTAGTTATGTGTTTCTGATGACCTCTCGAAGACCGTCTTGTGTCCATTACCATATCTTACGACTATGTTATCTCATGTCTCCTCCACCCTTAGCGTCACTCTTTAGGTGGATTGAAATTGACTTACTAAATGCGCAAACTCTCCTAATGTGTTTTTTTTTAATTACCTTTGCTTCCATGCACGCTAGAGTGAGACACGAGGAAAAAAACTAGTGGAAAAATTAATAATATATGATATCTCGTATTTTCTTCCGTGTGAGGTTTGTAATCGATCGAATTTTTACCATAGATAGAGGGGTTCACTAGGGGGGCTGACTTTGACCATTGATAAACGCTTGGAAAAAAAATATATATAGGCCTATATATAATGTGGATTCAAGTGAAATTTTAAAGGAAATGGGAATCGGTATTGTTTATTATGTAGGATTATATTTGTGTAAATTCTAAATAAAAAGGTGTGTGTGTGTGTGTGTGTGTGTGTGTGTGTGTGTGTGTGTGTGTGTGTGTGTGTCAGATTCTTGGCATCAACTATCGAAAGACACACACACGCACACACACAACAGGTGATGTGTGAACGTATCTCTTACCCACCGCTAACCACCTCACTTTATCAACAACACTCAAGTCTATATCGTCCACAATATCATTAAATTAACACAAAGACTAAACGGTAACTAGAAGCATTCACCTTTAACTGAACGAGAAAATAATTTAACCTAAGATTATTAGAGATTCCAAGATTACGGAAAAAAAAAATTCTGGCGTTGATTCTACCTCATAACTCCTACTGTAACTATAGGCTTTAAGTTACGAATGAAATTAAGTAAACATAAGAATATTTAAGAATGAGAATGAGGGAAGAAACTGAGGTAATATTCAGAATCAGATGACAGATAGCTCCTCGGCGCGGAGGCATTTGGCACATGGCGGTGATGGATGGGGAAGTTTGGCATTTGTGCACCAACACCATTCATTTTGGCGGGAACCTTCCTCGCCTTAAATTATATCTGCAACCATTTTTATCGCCTTCTTAATTGCGCAATATTCTCTGTAATTTGTAGGAATAACACGGTTGATAGTGTTATGGTCGCCCGGTTGTGATGGTGCGGTGTGAGGTAGAGGGAGGGGTTTTTTGTGGGTTGTGGTAAATGTTGCTGATGAGGTGAAGATTTTTACGTCTGCTAAATTGTTTGTCTGTCTGTCTGTCTCACACTCTCCTCCCCCTTACCCCAGACAACAAATCAGGATTATTACCGTCCATTGTAACCTCACTGTATACCACCACCATTGTTCTCACATCATTAAATATAGGAAAACTACTCGATAAATATTAACCCCCTCCCAAAATAGTCATATAATAATCTCGTAAATGAATATGAAGAGAAAGAACTTTGAAATCTGTGATAAAACGACTTTGTGTTTTCATATCGGGTGACTTGTTGCTCGGAGGGGCCGGTGGCAGGTGTAGGGGGGGACTACTGGGTGTTTTATATTGTTGACATACAGGGGGGGTGTACACCTACAGGGAGGGGTTTTATGTGTACACCTACAGGGGGGTGTTGTGTGTACACCTACACGGGGGGTGTTCTGGGTCAGGGGGAGTGTTGTGTGTACGACTACAGCGGCGGTGATGTGTGTACACCTACAGGGGGGGTGTTGTGTGTACATCTACAGGGGGTGTTGTGTGTACACCTACAGGGGGGTGTTGTGTGTACACCTACAGGGGGGTGTACACCTACAGGGGGGGTGTTGTGTGTACACCTACAGGGGGGGGTGTTGTGTGTACACCTACAGGGGGGTGTTGTGTGTACATCTACAGGGGGTGTTGTGTGTACACCTACAGGGGGGTGTTGTGTGTACACCTACAGGGGGGGTGTTGTGTGTACACCTACAGGGGGGTGTTGTGTGTACACCTACAGGGGGGTGTTGTGTGTACATCTACAGGGGGGTGTTGTGTGTACACCTACAGGGGGGTGTTGTGTGTACACCTACAGGGGGGTGTTGTGTGTACATCTACAGGGAAGGGTGTTGTGTGTACACCTACAGGGAAGGGTGTTGTGTGTACACCTACAGGGGGGGGGGTGTTGTGTGTACACCTACAGGGGGGGTGTTGCGTGTACACCTACAGGGGGGTGTTGTGTGTACACCTACAAGGGGGGTGTTGTGTGTACACCTACAGGGAAGGGTGTTGTGTGTACACCTACAGGGAAGGGTGTTGTGTGTACACCTACAGGGGGGTGTTGTGTGTACACCTACAGGGAAGGGTGTTGTGTGTACACCTACAGGGGGGGTGTTGTGTGTACACCTACAGGGGGGGTGTTGTGTGTACACCTACAGGGGGGGTGTTGTGTGTACACCTACAGGGAGGGGTGTTGTGTGTACACCTACAGGGGGGTGTTGTGTGTACACCTACAGGAAGGGATGTTCTGTGTACACCTACAGGAAAAGGAAAATAATAACGAAAATAGACAGACATAAACAAAGACAAAACAGACAGACAAAAGTTAATCTACAAACACTTAATCATCTGGAAAAGGAAAACAAACAAAAACAATAACCACAACCACCACAACAACAACCACCACAACAACAACCACCACAACAACAACCACAACCACCACAACAACAACCACCACAACAACAACAACAACCACAACCACCACAACAACAACAACCACCACCACAACAACAACCACCACAACAACAACAACCACAACCACCACAACAACAACCACCACCACCACAACAACAACCACAACAACAACAACAACAACAACCACAACCTAGGCTGGGACGTGTGAAAGAGACAGTCAAGATGTTCCGTTAAGTCGTTAGCATGTTGTTAAAGGCCGGTATTAACAACCCATCATAAAGGTGTCGGTTGTGTTGGTCTGTCTTCGGTCCAGCGCCTCTGACCTCACTAACCAGAGTGACCACAAGACACACACATACACACACACAATTTCCTGTACACATACATACACTCATACATACATAATAACAACCACACCCTGAGTTAACGAATTGCATGACCCAGTGTTGAGGAATAATCCGAGAAGACCGGACAACTCGCCAACTGCACTGGCTAACCATTACCCCGGAATACGATCCACAAATCGATTAACATTCAGGTCCCCAATTACTGCTGGGTAGACAGAGGCAAATGGCGTAAAAAAACTTGCCCATAGTTTCACCCTGCCCGAGGAGAGCATCCTGACCATTACACCGCAGGTCGCCATATACATACATTCATACATACATACATACATACACAAAAGGTATGTATAGAAGTGAGGGATGGGCCACTTTGACGAATGCCAGTGAGTGAATGAATGAATGGATGAATGAATGAATGGATGAATGAATGAATGGATGGATGAATGAATGAATGAATGAATGGATGAATGAATGGATGAATGAGTCAATGAATTAATAAACAACACCATCCCTCCATAAAATTAACACCATCAAGATATAACATAAACTACTATACAAGTGTCACCACCACCCTCACCACCTCAACCCCCCACCCCTCCCCCACCCCCACCCCCCACCCCTCCCCCACCCCCCCACCCCTCCCCCACCCCCACCCTCACCCCCAAACTGTTCTCACCTTACACCACAACACTTACACCCCCTGATCCCTTATCCCCGCGTGAGGGCGACAACAGGGCCACAACAAGGTCTTGGGAGCCCTTACCTTTACCCTAACCTACCCCTAAAGGCCATGTGTGAAGAGCTAATAGGTTAAAATTGACCACTACAGATGGTATTGGGTTACGACTTGTGGTTGGTTGGGGGAGTTTGTTGGGGGAGAGGTTGTTGGTGGGGAGATGTGGGGAGGGTAGGTATATAATGGGGGAGTAAGGAAGAGCGTTAATGGGGGTAGAGAAGTAGTGGGGAGGTAATGGAAAGGTAGGTGGGGAGGAGAACGGTAAGTGGGTGGTGAGGGAGGGAGGAAGAAAGGTAGGTGGTCGGGGAGGTAGGAAGGTAGGTAGGGGGAGGTAGGCAGGTAGGTAGGTAGGGGGAGGTAGGTAGGTGGGGGGGGTGACTTGTGTTCAGTGTCGAGGTGGATTTGGACTTAAAGTTTATACACTTGTGGTATAAACAAGGGCTCGTGTGTACAAACTTTGGTGAGAGGGAGGGTGAGAGGGAGGAGGGAGAGAGGGGAAGAGGAGGAGAGGGGAGGAGGAGGGGGATAGGGAGGGGAGGAGGAGGGGGATAGGGAGGGGAGGAGGAGGGGGATAGGGAGGGTTGGTGTATTTTTTTTGTGTGTGTTTTGAGGAAATTCGTGATTTACTTGTTTTGATGTAAGTTTTTTGTTGACTTTTTGTACACACGATAAAGGCTCAACACACACACACACACACACACACACATACATACATACATACATACATACATACATATGACCAAACAAAATTACCTCCTAATCTAATTAAACACCTGACCAGCTTACATTAACACCTTTGTAATTACCGTCATAAGGATATATAAATAGATAGATATTTAAATAGATTGACATATTAATTCACCATAAATTATCATTCAGTCACAATATCACCATCATATCTATCACCACGACCACCATTAACGACACCACTATCACCCCAACTGACTGCCCCGCACCGCACCGCCCCGTTGCGCCCCGCCCCGTACCGCACTGTTGTTTATAATGATTCTTTGAGTGTTAATATTTACATTCAACACCATCCCTTCTTTACCACTATCATTATTATTCTCTCTCTCTCTCTCTCTCTCTCTCTCTCTCTCTCTCTCTCTCTCTCTCTCTTCACTTCCTTTCCTCTCTCCCTATTCCTCCTCCCTTTCCCCCTTTTCTTCTCTCTACCTTACCTTCCCCTCCATCCCTTCCTTCTTTCTACCCTATCCTTCCCTCCATCCTCCTCTTCCTTCTTCTTCTCCTCCTCCTCTCCTCCCCCACCCCATTCCTCCTCTTCATCATTATTAATATCCAAGAAATCAGGACATTTACTCACGCTTACCCTCGGACTCAAGCACAACATTGACTTATATGCCCCTTCACTAACAGACCCTGATAAAAAAAGGTGTAAAAAAGGAGCAATTTAACCTTTTACAATATCCACTTAGGGGAAGAATATAAAAAAAAACGCAATATAATTTCTTTACGATAACTATTTAGGGAAAAAATACAAAAAAAGAAAGAAAATATCTATATTATACCGTAAGAAAAATATACTCAAAATAATATAATATTTTTCCCGTAATTCCTTTAAAAAATAAAAAAAAAAAATAAAAATATTAAGGGATAAAAATCTAATAGAAATAAAAATACCTCGACAATAACGTCTTTTAAGAAACACCAACAATTTTAGGAAAATTTATAAATATTTTTAACATAATCTCTTAAAAAAAAGGTAAAAAAAAAATCAAAGGGGAAAAAAATATAAATAAAATTCTCTTTACAATAACCTCTTTATAAAAACCCCGCTGGGATGGAGTGCGTCGGGGCTGGAGTGCGTCGGTTTCTTTTATCGGTGACGGGTTAGTGTCTAATTTATTGTGAGTGGGAATATTACATTGTTCTTAAAACAAGCACCGGCACCTCGGGCGTGGATAGATCATGTTGCCGGCTTGTAGGGCTTGGCGTTTTAAAAGCTGGTAAAGGAGGGAGGGAAGGAAGGAAGGAAGGAAGGAGGGAGTCGAGAGAAGGAGGGAGGAAAGTAGGATGGAAGTGGAGAGGAAGTAAGGTGGGTGGGTGGTAGGGATGGAAGTAGGGAGGAAAAGGAGGAAAGTAATGGTGATGATGTGCACTGAAGTGAGAGAGAGAGAGAGAGAGAGAGGCAGAAGTCCACCTTGCATGAGACCCGCGCCGTGTGTACTCCGTGCTGGCTTATCATTACCAATTTTACGGGCAGCATATGAGGCAAAAAAATTAATAAAGGAGAAGAGAACTATGCGGCGTAAAATGTGATCTGAGGGGCAACTCTCACTCTTGTAGGAGAAGTGCTCATGGCTCACTGTCCCTCACACACCCTGGGGAAATATGGGCTTTATTTGAGTAGTATTTAAGGCCCAAGTTACAAATGATCCTGTCCAAAATATGGACCAAACGGGCGGGACGGTAAAAGGCCCTTGTGGTCTTACCTGTAATTATGGCCCCCAGATGATAATTATCTACTTAGGGACGTATTACAAAACTTGTCTTGAGCACACCTTTGGTTGGTAGCCAATCACGGATCTTGTCGAAATTTCAGCGAGCCAATCCCAAGAGTCATTTAATACTTAAGTGCCCAATCACTCAGCTCATTTGATATTTATACCCTTCAGCTCAAGATGAAGAACGAGTTTGTAGTCGAGGCTTCGAATCCCACGTGAACCTTCTTCTCCCTTCCCTGAGATCTATGTTTATCATTTTTCAGCTCAGGAGAAAGAAACGACATGAACCCGAAGCTCCGAACCACAAGAATAAACTCCTCTTTTAAAGGGTTGTATTTACGGCTTTCAAACCAAAAGAATAGATCTCACGATACATCAACTCCCCGATCAATGCCTCTTCATACCTCCCTCCAGGTGCGGGGAATACACAACACACATCAAAATACTAACACATCTATAACACCAAAAAGAAAACCGACTCACCTCTCGAAGTCTGTGAGCCTTGATGAGTCTCTGAAGCCTTTAGCGAAGGGATTACTGTCGATCTTGAGTTTGGTGATGAGTTGGTTCTGGTAAGCGGTGACGGCGGTAAAGACGGTCTGGGGGAAGATGTAGGTACGATGGTCCTCCTGATCCAAGTCATTGATGGGTCCAGAGAAGCCTTCCTTTAGGCGTACCAAGTGGATCCTCGGCTGGTATCGGTGCATAGAGTTCAACACGATCTGTATAAGAGAGTGAAGAAGAGAAAGGGTTAGATATATATATGTCTGTGTGTGTGTGTGTGTGTGGGAGGACGTGGATACTGATAGATGACTCTCTCTCTCTCTCTCTCTCTCTCTCTCTCTCTCTCTCTCTCTCTCTCTCTCTCTCTCTCTCCTTGTACTTAATGACCTATCTAACTATATTCAGTACCTTGTCCATCAACATACTTTTCGTTACATTTTACTCAACATGACAATACATTAAACTGAATTAATTTGACCGTATTAAAAGCACCAGAACAAACAACACCTTTATTTTTTTTTAATACATAAATATGATAAGTTTTCATTTGTTAGAAGCTGAAAGGTAAAGTGGGGGAGAGAGAGAGAGAGAGCACAGTCAACATATGAGGCCAGTGGCTGACGGTGACAACACACGGACACACCCAGGAAGGAACTGCCATCCACTGTAAATGAGTCGGAAAGTCTTTCATTGCGGCTTCATCCCCACGCACACAGCTCCTCCGTCTCCGGCGTCATTTGGCGTACTGGCGCTGTCAAGTCGGGCTATTTCGCGCCTAATGGGGCTATAATTCCTTGGATTTTGTTGGCCGAAAATATAGAGGCGGCGATCACATTTAGTTGTGTTTGAGAACATAAGTCAACGGCATTTGTTTAACCAGAGAGCGAGGTGGAGATGGTGATGATGATGGTGATGATGATGGTGGAGGAGGTGGAGATGATGGTGGAGATGATGGTGGAGAGAGAATATAACCATACTGTACTGAGAGTTAAAATGTATATGTTGGCAATGTTTCTCCTGTTAGGGTTGACAGCTCGGGGTGGAGGGGGGAGTCTCACTGGGTTCTTTATCTGGCTATTTGTGTCACTTACAATGTTGTCAAGGTTCTTAAAGGCCCGAAATACTTGAGTTTGGGATGGAGGAAGAAAATTAGAATTCCATTTTTTTTTCCTTTTATATATTATGGCTGAACTAAACGTAGATGAGAGAGTATTCGTAATTTATCTATTCATTCTTTTATTTACATTTCGTCTGTGTTCATCTTTGTTCTTCGTTTTCTTCTTCTTTCTATGTTTCTTATTCCATCTGTTGATCGTTGACTCCGTGTCTCACCTCCGACCCCTGGGCTGTCCACTTCGGCGCCTAAACCTCTATACCACCAAACATTCGACTCTCTCTCTCTCTCTCTCTCTCTCTCTCTCTCTCTCTCTCTCTCTCTCACACCGCCAACACCATGACTAACACCATCAACACCACCACCAACCAAGACCACCCACCACCGCAACACACCAGTTCTGTATCATCACCACCAGCGGCCGCCTCAGACTCCCCTAAATGGTGAGTGGATCAAATTTTGCGATGCGTCTTGCCCTTAATAATAAAGTCAGAATTATGGTGATTAACTGTCATGCGCAGACGTGGGTGATCTCCAGGTGGACTAGCTCGGGCGCACTGGGCCATTATCTCCGCACTGATGGTCTCCAGACAGCGCATTATCTCGCTGTTTTGATACCTGGGAAATATCTGCGCGGGATATTGGTGATATTGTTATTTATCTTATTTATTTTTTATGTTTTGTGTTGTGCTGGTCTGACACCCCCCCCCCCCCCCCGAGGGAGAGAGGGAGGGAAGGAGAAGAGGAGTGAGGGAGGGAAGGAGGAAAAGGAGGAGAGGAGAGGAGAGAGGGAGGGAAGGAAGAGAAGGAGGGAGCATTTCCTTGAGCCTATAGTAACATGTAAACAAATTAGTACCCCCCTCCCCCCCCCCACCCACATATACAAACATTTTTCAAACGACAACAAACACAAGAGCTTGAATAAAATTGATCACCGCGCTTAAGAAACTACATAGATAAGTCATATATATATATATACACTGCGCATCTCCGGATACTCTATTGTGATCTGCGCATGGACCTATAGTGATCACTGCGCCCTGAACCTGACCACCCTATACGCTTCAAAATCCGATATAGTTTGAGATGATACGAGTATATAGAGTGTTATATGTACTCTCTCTCTCTCTCTCTCTCTCTCTCTCTCTCTCTCTCAACAGAGGGTCCACGGCACAACACACTGAGAGAGAAAACATAATTATAAGACACAGGGAAATAAATCATACGCCTTACATTATCTCCCCCCCCCCCACCCCCTTGTCTCTCCCACCTATCTCCTCTCCCTACCACCTAACCTCCCCACACCCCTCTCACGACCCCAACTCCTCCCCACTCCCATGTCACTCCCCACAACTCCCATACCGTCACCCCTTTGCCGAGGTATGAATGTTAAATGGGGGGTGGGGGGGGGTGTTACAGGATAGGGAGGTGGTGAGTAAAGTGTGGGGGAGAAATAGAAAATGAAATGATGGGTAGGAGAGAGAGAGAGAACGTATGTGTATGAGGAAGAAACGCTAAGAGAATGAAGTGAAAGGGAATGAATAACAACGAAGAAGCAGAAGAAGAAGAAGACACCCCCTCCTCCCCTCCCCCTCTATACAGCCAGGCGTTGAGTTGTGACACACACTTTTATAATATCACCAGCCTGATGATGGTCACATGTTAGGAGGAGCTCGTCTCGTGACACGGCTGCCATCCATCACTAGTTGAGTTACGGTGACGTGAGGCGTTCCTACACCATTCATTAGTAGATTAAATAATAATAATAATAATAATAATAAATAAAAATACGAAAAAAAATAATGACAATAATAATAGTAAATAATAATAATAATAATAATAATAAAAACAAAATAATAATATATGTGGTTCAATCCTTCTCTATTTTTTTTTACTCTGACAGAAATCAAGTTTACATACCGATAAATTAAGTTAAGTAAAAGAACGGCCTAAATCACCGAGCATTTTTCTACCTCTGAACAGTTATGTCATTTTAACCCTAATGGGATTAAATTATTATTTATTTTATCTAAGTGATTTTGTTTTATGTTTTATGTTCTTTGTTTATCTATGTAATGTTTGAATTTTTTTTTTTAATTCTGGAATATAGTTTTGAATGTTTTTAAATTTGTCTTATTTCCGTGATTTATTCTGTTAATTATCTTTATTTTATTATACATTGATTTACATTCATTTTGTATATTATTGTAAGTTAGTTTATTTGGATTTACATTGATTCATTATATTGTATAAACTTTCCGATTTTATTTTTACGTATTATATTAAATTATTGTTCCCATTTTAACTGCTGGACTGATGTCATTCGGAAAATAATCTAATTACATAAACACACACATCTACTCTACCTGCTCTCCACCCCTCCTTCTTTCCATTAACCCTCCCCCCTACCTCCACCCCTTTCCCTTTACCCCCTCTCCTCCCCCCTCCCCACCCCCCCCTTAAGCCCGCCTCGCTGCCAACTCGTAATATAATAAAACTGCGTGACCCATTTAATACTGTAAATGAATAATAACAGGTGGCATAATTCGTTGAGTAATGTCATCGTAGTAATTAACACAGGTAACTATATTACCTACCTACCTACCCTGCCTGGGGCCACCACCACCACCACCACAAGCCAGTCTCTCTCTCTCTCTCTCTCTCTCTCTCTCTCTCTCTCTCTCTCTCTCTCTCTCTCACCCATCCATGAATCACCTCCCACCCCCCCTAGTCTACCCTACCCCAGACACAAGCACGCACCATAAAACGAGCTAAATTGCATTAAACATTCACACTAATTAAAAACGTATAGCAATAAACAAGACCTTGCTAAACCAGGTGACGGATGGAAGAACCGGGAGAAGGTCTTGGCGGCATTACCAAACCTCGAGGGGAACACAAGGCTAACCCACATGGCGGTTGCTCAGGTTTCGTTCTGTCAGTCGCTGTAGGGAGGGGAAGGAGCAGGAGGAGGAGGGTAGGTGTCACCGCGTCGCCAGCCCGCTAACTCTCCACAAGCTCGTCACTGCACCCTCACTACCTCGTGTTGTGTGTATTAAGTATCTTTTTTGATGATGTTGATAGAAATAATAATGATGATGCTAATTGGGTAATAGGATGATGATAATGATAATAGGATGATGATAATGATAATAATAGTAATACCGATGATGATGAAAGTAATAATAATAATAATAATATTCTAATAATAACAAAAGTAATATAATAACAGCGAAATGTGAGCAAAAAAAGGAACAAAACTTTCTAAAGGGGTTAAACCGACTTAAAGAGGCAAGATTGTACCACTAATTTGAAAGTTTCGTCAATATATTTGCTTATTTAACAAGACGCCTTATTGAGCTTAAACACACAAATTACTCATGGCAAATTTTGTTCAGCAATATTAGACGACGAGATAAAGAAACACACACACACACACACACACACACACACACAAATAAACACACACACACACACGCACACACACACACAAACACACACACATAATGGCGGATTGTTGCTTTGCTAATTAGCTCTCAGGGGTCCGTGGGTGATACCTGGTCACCTGGGCTAATATATTACCTTTACCTGCTTCCCCTTCCTCTCCCCTCCCTTCCTCCCCTCCTCTTTGTCCCCTCCTAAACGCTCCCCTTCCGCCCTCCCCCCTCCCCAGATCCCTTCCACACACCCTCCCCCCCTCCTTAGCCCTCTCCACCTCCCTCCACTTTCCCCTCTGTACACATACACTCACCTCCCACTCAGTTTACCCTCTGTACCCCCTTCCCCCTCTCCTCACTCACCACTCACTGTCCTATTTGTGTGTGTGTGTGTGTGTGTGTGTGTGTGTGTGTGTTAGGGACAGGGGTCAGATGTATCAGTAAATAGGTATATAAGGGTCAAAGGAGGTCAAAGGTGAAGTTAGTGACCTGTTCTCCCAGACTCATAAGTTACCGCTGCTGCTGAACTTTGGACTGTCAGTGTTAATGTTGTGTTCGTTGACTTAATGTGTGTGTGTGTGTGTGTGTGTGTGTGTGTGTGTGTGTGTGTGTAAAGTGAACTGGTAAACTTCACAGTAACAAATAGAATATCGATGATCACCAAGACAAAGTGTCAGAGTAGCGATATTTGTGTGCACATGCAGACGAGCTCTGGGTGGTGAGGGGGGGGGGTGAGGAGAGGGTGACAGCACGCCCACACGCCCGACACTGACCGATCACCAGCCACGCCCACCACGCTACGGATACGCCTTCACTCCCCCCCCCCCCCCTTCCTCACCTGTTTTACCTCAGTTTCGTCCTCAACTCTCACTCCTCACCTCTCCTCACCATCCATCCACCCTACAACTATTCCTACATACATACATACACAAACACACATACAGACACACACACAATACACACATACATACATACATGTCACACACACAATCTAGTACAACACGTCACCTTTCCTCACAAATGGGACACACTTTCACCTACATCACACTCAGTCAGTCACGAGCAATATACTTCTCCCCTAGGTATAATAATTGTCATACTCAGTCATACTCACCACCATGGCAGTATGATGCATATTCATACTCACCATCGATGATTACAGCTCTACATTATACTCACTTTCCTTGTATTTTACTGTATTGTGTTGTATACGTTGTAGGATCTCGTCACCTTTATCATTGTTTACTAATACTTTGACCTGACCTGACCTGACCTGACCCCACTAGGTAGGTGAGGTTAGGTTAGCGTTAAGGTGGTTTAATTATCAGGTGAAATAAGCTGGGGTGGCTAATCTTAAGGTGGTTCGAAGTATTTTTAACACTGTTCTACTCAAGGATTTAGTGAGTACAGAAAATTTAAGTTGACAGCAATATGAAACATGACTGGGAGCAAATCCCTAAGTGAGGGAGGAGAGGAGGGAGGGAGGGAAGGAGGAAGAGAGGGAGGGAGGGAAGGAGGAAGAGAGGAAGGGAGGGAAGGAGGAAGAAAGGAAGGGAGGGAAGGAGGAAAAGAGGGAGGGAGTCACCAACAACCTGACAACAATAAAAAAAAAATATAACAGTAAGAATTAGTGCTTAAGTACATGAGAGAGGGAGAGGGGTGAGAGGGAGGGAGGGAGGGTGAGGGGGGTGAGAGGGAGAGGAGGTGAGAGGGAGGGAGGAAAGGAGCGACAACCGACATATGATAAAACAGACGTGTTTACCCTCCACCACCGGCCGGACCAGCGGGGGAGACACCAAATTTCACGCCTGCACGACATCCGTAGCTGCCGAGCGCCATTCCCGTAACGGAGATGACTAAACACAAGCAATGAGGAGCAGTACCAAACCTACCGCCCGCCGGACCCCGAGTCGAGGAGGATTTCATGGCTCCCAGGGGCGGGTCAGCTTCCTGCCAAGGTAAATGACATAAATGGTAAAACAGAGAAGTTTACGCGGGCCATTGTGTCCCTGCGGGTGACGGCGAGGCCCCCAGAGCGAAGCCCCAGGGTGCCGCTAGGGGCGCTGCGGTCACCCTTCTCACAACAATGACGCCGAATTAACCGATATGCTACGAATTTTATGATCATTTTTCAGAGGTGACGGCGAGATTGTGGCCACTGTTTGTGTGTTGTGGTGTGTGTGCGTGTATGCGTGCGTGTTTGTGTGCGTGCGTGTGTGCGCGTGCGTCTGTGTGTGAGACAGAGATATAAATACTTACGGAGGAAGAAGAGGAGACAGAGATTTGGAGGTATTGGAATATGGTGATTCAGGAGATAAGAATACAACGGAGGAAGGAAGAAGAGGTGCAAGAGAAGGAGAAGAAGATGGAGGAGGAGGAGGAGGAGGAGGAGGTGATCGTGTTCGGGGTGGCGTATCGAGAACAAATTTGCTCTTCCTGATAAATGTTCCAGCAAGGAAAATCGAGGTAGGGGTGAGTTAGGTTAGATTACGTTAGGTTTGGTTAGATTACGTTAGGTTAGGTAAGGTTACGTGGTGGGTAAATTTGTCGATCGGTGTGGTGCAATACTTGGATTAAGAGAGAGAGAGAGAGAGAGAGAGAGAGAGAGATTAGAGGAGTTCGTTGTCACAGATGATCCAGGTTGATGAGCTGTGATTGGTCAGGAGGAGGTGGTGGTGGTCTTCTTCAAGGTCGTAAGGCAGTGAACCTGTCATCTAGTGTAGCCAGAAAGGGTGGGAGGGAAGGAGGAAGGAAGGTGGAGGAGGTAGGAGGAAGATGGAGGGTAGGAGGATGGAGCAAAGGAGGAAGAAGGAGAAAAGGCAAGAAATGGGTAGGGCAGGGAGTCGGAGTAAGGAGGAGGGGAATGGGGGTGATAGGAATGGTTAGTGTGTAAGATCATTGACCATGTAACTCGTCTCCTATATATTCTCCCCTCCTTCCCCTCCCCCCCTCCCTCCCTCCTCTCCCCCCACCAGTAGGATCATTACCGTCATATTACCCCATGAGCGCTATTACCACCTCCCGGAGGCCTGGAGGTGTGCATTACCCACACACACACACACACACACTTCCACCACCACCCACACACTCTCGCCTCTACCACCACCACCGCTTCCACCCCCCCCCCCCCCCCATCCGTTCCTCCGACACACTCCTACAGGTTCTGGTAATTGGTGATTGCAGACCAGAGGATTGGTTGGTAATTGTATGATATCGTCGATACACACAGCGATAGTTTTGTGGTCTGCAATGATGCTTTGTCTGGGGCCTGTTGTTGGGGGAGGGAGGGAGAGGGTTGGAAGGAGGGAGAGAGAGGGTTGGAAGGAGAGGAGAGAGAGGGTTGGAAGGGAGGGAAGGAGAGAGGTGAGGGGGGGAGAGAGGGAGTGTTGGGTTGAGAGACGGATGGAGGGTTGAAGGTGAGGGAGAGAGGGAGGTAGAGAGGGAGGGAGAGAGGGAGGGAGGGAGGGAGGGAGGGACGGTTAATGTGTAGTGTCGTCACGGGAGATGGAGTGTGTTGTGATCTGTTACAGAGACGCTATGTTACACGGTGTGATGGTGACATGTAACCTGTGTTTATTTTGGTTCCAGTTAATGATGGGTTATATATTAATAAAAGTTAATATATATATAAAGAGAGAGAGAGAGAGAGCATTGAACAAAGTATTATCATAACCCTTCTTCTTCTCTCTATTCTCTCAAATAATTTCTTACCTCTTGTATTTAATTTTTTTTTCTTATCTATTCCTGCGACTTTTCCTTACACTAAATCATTCTTTTATCACCTCAATGTAAGAGTTCTTCCTCGTCAGTAGCTTCGATAGACACAAGAAGGCAGTTTATGTAGGTAACTCTTGGAGGTAATTTTTTTTGAGGTCTTGATGATATATTGTCTTAAGCTGAGATAATTGTTGAAGTTGATTATATAAGGGAGAGAGGCAGGTGAGGTGAAGGATGGATAATAATAATAATAATAGGGTATCTTATCTTTCTCTACTCCTCTTCCTTCTGTTTATTCCGTCTTCCTACGTCACCCTTCCATTCCCTGTCACTTTTATACTTATCTACGTTTTCCTTGTTTTTGTTTTATCCAGTTTTCTCACTTCCTGTATTATTTAGTTATTCCTTTGTTGCTCACTTCCTCTCTTAGTCATTCTCTTCTTTTATCTCTCTCATTACTCTCACCAAATCTCCTTCTTCCTTCATTCTCTTCTTCCCTCATTCTCTTCTTCCTTCCTTCTACACACCTCTCCACTCATCCTCACCCCACACCCCTTCACTACCCTCCCCAATCACCACTCCCCTATCCACTCCTCTCCCCATCTTTTCTTACTCACCCCAGACCTCTCCTTCTCCCCTGTCCTACATCCCCCCACCTCTTTTCTCCCCCCCCCCCTCTCTCTCACTACCCCCACACCTCTCTCCCCCTTTCCTCCCAACTGTGATGTTTACAAATTATACTCGACTGATGGCACCTGCAATTGCCAACACAACACTTGCATAGTTGAACACCAATTTTTTTTACTTTCTTTTCTATATCTTTCTCGATTTATTCATTTTTTTTTATTTTTACGTCTCCTAAATTTACGTTTTCTTTAATGTTTCTGGTTCTTGTCTCTTTTTTTTTTCGTATTTTCCTAACATATTATTATTCTTTAATTTTTTCTTTCTTTCCTTTTTTTTCTTTATTTTTCTTCTTTATTCTTTTCCGTCATTCTTACTTTCTTATTTAAAAGTTTTCTCTTTTCTTATCTTACTTCATTTTTTCTTCCTTCTTTCTAATCTTTCTTTAAACCTATCATCATCACCATCATCACCACCATCACCACCATTTTTTTTCATTTTACAATACTAAACATCCAGAAATATTCCACCACACCTTACCTCATCTAACAGCCCCCCTTATAAACTTGCCTCGCCAACAAGTTATTGACATGCAGCTCATAATAAGAGGCTGACCCACCTGTAATATAAGTTCTTGCATCTTGGTAATTTTTTAAAAAAGAAATTATCAAGATGTTGGCTGAGGTAAAGTTGTGTACAGGTGTTATTACAGAGGGGTGGAGGTGTTAGTTAGTATCCTGGTAAGTAATAATGATAATAATAGTAATAATGACAATAATAATAATGATAATAATAATAATATACCTTAAGACAGTTAAGATAAGTATGTACATTTATTAAACCCTTCAGTCCTTCGTTTTATATCAATTCCAATTACACTATTAGATCATTAGTGTTGTTATAATATATTACAACACTTCAACAACTAAGGTCTTTAAGCGCATAATAAGGTCAGTAAATTGAATGTTATTTTTTTTTCAATTCGTTAGATTTAAATTTTTTTGTTTTATTCCATTTTCTTGTTTTTACGATTTTGTATTCGGTTTATTCGTATTTTTTTTTATTTATCGTTTTATTGTTAATTTTAATCTTCTCTCATTAACTCCATCATTCTTTATTCCATTTTATAATTTTATTCGTTGCATCTTTTTTATTCATCACATTTCATCTTTCCATCTTCTTACTCTTGTACATTAAAATCACATTAACTAATCATTTACATTTACACACACACGTTTACCCTTCGATTTCTTTTATTTTTTTACATTCCGATTTAGTAAACAGAGACTGGAGGCAGATAAAGCCATACGACAGGTCCTCATTCAGGTACGACAATATCAGCACGAGACGATGACGACGCCTCTGATGACAGGTTGTCGGAGGGGCGGCCAGCGAGAACCATCCAATTTGCTCCCTACAAACACCCATTACGACACTCACGCCCGTGGATAATCGAATTTTTGGTATATATCTAATTACAGGGCGGTGGGGGGGGGGGAGGGAAATATTCGGTGTGTTTGTGTTTTAAGGCCGTGGGAATCTATGGATACAAAGTCGCCACTATTATGAACTGAGGAGGAAGACTATATACTGTACTACGATAATCACCTTTTTTTTTGGCGGAAGGTACTGCACTATTGAGCTTACGTGGCAGTTTGTGTTGTTGTTTTGATCTGTAGTGCCACGTCGTGTTGTGTGTTATAATCTGCAGTGCCACGTCGTGTTGTGTGTTATAATCTGCAGTACGACGTCGTGTTGTGTGTTATAATTATCAGTACGACGGCGTGTGTTATGATCAGTAGTATGACGTCGTGTTGTAATCATCACGATCTATAACAGTTCCTGAAAGTGGGGATCCTGTGAACAAGTTGTGTGGCATCCGCTCTGGGCACCTCGGGTCACGAAGAGGTCGTCATGGGCCAGTACTCAGGGTAGGGTGGCCTGGAGTGACGTGAATCGTGGCGTGGTGGGCTTGGGTGGCCGTGGAGAGTGTAGGTAGATGGGTGGGTGGGCAGGTGTGGGTGGGGGGGGAGGGGGGCGTATTGGGACGACGTGGGGATGACGTGTCTCGTGGCGTGGACGTGTGGATGGGTCGTGTTGCGGCTCGGGGCTGTGTAATCGACAGGAATGTTGTAAGGCAAGAGTGACTGATTGAGTGAGGTGGGCGACCCGGAGACTCACCAGGTTTTAACGTCAATATTTCCTCTCTAGACTGAAGACGTGACGATACATCTAACTGCTACACTTTAGCTAAGACGCCAAAATATTCATAGTCAAAATGGTGTCAATATCACCCGGAAACATTACCATTACAAGAGGAGGGGACAAAAATCTTTATCTTCCGAGTTTCTTTGAGAATCCCGGAATGACATAAATTCTCTTAAGATCTGTAAGTAATTTTCACCCTACGTCACCTTCCTTCCTTCCTTCCTCTCTCCTCCCTTTATCAAAACAACTACATCCTTTTTCTTTTCCTCTTCTTACTCCAATATTCCTCCTTCGTTTCTTCCTTTATCCCTGCCTACGTCTTTCCCTTACTCCTTCCCTCCCTTTATACCTCCCATATTCCCTTATTCCTCCCTCCCTCTAATACCTCCCTTATTCCTCCCTCCCTCAGGCACTACAAGCGTCACGGTGTATAGAAGGTCACAGGGTTGAGCATCGAATTCGTACCTCCGTCTCCCATACGTCTAATTCTGGGGGATGAAATATGGCCTCAATGTTCCGGGTACGGTTCATAAGGGGCGTCTGGG
Organism: Homarus gammarus; assembly: GCA_958450375.1. Classification (NCBI taxonomy): domain Eukaryota; kingdom Metazoa; phylum Arthropoda; class Malacostraca; order Decapoda; family Nephropidae; genus Homarus; species Homarus gammarus. The sequence goes on from CAUDMG010002538.1 coordinate 12,026,222, forward strand.
GCCTGGCGCTGACGGCACACCCCCTCAGGAAGGTGGCTTTAATTAGTGAGGTTTCCTGTTGACACTTCGGCAGCTAGTTCGTCGTCGTCAAGAAAGATAATAATAATTTCTTCCAGGTGTTTGTCTTTATGAAGGAGAGATAGAGAGACAGATGACGAGATAGAGAGAGAAATAACTTTAAAAGGAACAAAATTATTGACATGAAGAAACCGAGAGATAAATACAGTCTCTTTTGTTTGTCTCTATGGAGGAGAGATATAGAGAGAGGAACATAGATCATTTATTAGAAAGAGTTGTTGCTAATACTAAGAGAGAGACTTTAGTGCTGTCTCCCTCGTGTGGGTCTCTAGACAGAAAAAAAGAGAGATGCGTTGAGAGATATAGATACAGCCACCATTGATATATTAAGGAAAGGTTAACTAAAGGCTATAAGATGATAATAAACATAGAGTAAGAACTTGGAACACGATTACGAATGAGATATTTCACGACAATAATGACTTGACGTTGATATATCACTGTTTTAGATAATGTAACATATACCTACAAATTCCTGTAATCATATCATACCAAGATCATATTCACACTACCACAACACAAGTTACACACTCAAACGTTCACTGTCTCTTCACTCACCTGGCCATGTTTGTCCATCTCGTTGTTGGTGAGTTTGACCTTCTCAAAAGACACGATCTGCTTCTTGAGTTGGTCGCCGGAGTAAGGACAGTCGGGGTGGGCGTAGAGGCGGTAGGGTGGTGGTGGGTCAGCCTTACCTGCCACTAGCCATGACGACCGATGATACGCGTACCTGTGATCATTACCATATTAGTTAATGAATATGTGACAGTAATTAATAGTATAAACACACGCTCCAAAATACATCTTTACGGTTTTCTGTTAGACAATGACACACTGGACGAAGGTTTTTGACAACCCTACCCAGACAACAGGAGTCGCAGTGTTCATTCTTAAATTCATTGGACCCCTCCGTAAAGATTCGTTTTGAAGTGTGTGTGTGTGTGTGTGTGTGTGTGTGTGTGTGTGTGTGTGTGTGTGTGATGATGCATGTAAGTGCTACTGTAACAACATTAGTGGCGTTAAAACAAGACATGAACAAAGCACCGTGAATAGTAATCATTACTTCATAAAGAAAGTTTCTATAAGATTAATTTCCTAATATATACTATGTAAAATGTTTCAGGTTTTCACATAAATACAAAAAAAAAAAATCAAATGTCTTTAATAACTTTTTCTCAGTAACACAAATGGTCCAGAATTCTCGAACATTTACAGGAAGAAAACAAATGACGTAAGAATCATCAAGGACTCACATGTTGGTCGGGATTAACATAGATAAAATATGTTAATTTATATTCCTCAAGGTTGGTTTTATGAGAATTTAATCCTCAAAAGTTAAATCTTGATCTTATTCTGGACTTAAGCTCTACAGTAAGCAAGTCAATTAGATGCGTTCTCACACCCGCAGTTACGAGAAAACATAACATTAGTCTTTTGAGAGCATCCACACCCTGGCCTTTACTAACACGTTCAAGACACTATAAATAAAACTGTTTGGACATGGGGGGGGGGGGTGGACAAGGGAGAGAAGAGGTAGGGAGGTAAGCAATAAGGAAGGAAAGGAAGAAGCAGGGGGCTAAACAGTGAGGGAGGGTAAAGAGAGAGAGGGAACTTGGCAGGGAAGTAAACAGTGAGGAAAGTGGGCGAGGGGAAGGACCCACCTGTAGCGTTTGTTATCGACGGGAACAATGTCGAGGAGCACCGCGTATCTATGCTCAGACTTAAGTCCCGTGAAGGACGCCCTGACTGTGGGGAACATACGTCTGCAAGAAAGAGAGAAAAAGATACATTATATACATAGATTTTTATAGATATATACATGGAGTTTTATTAAGTGAGGTCCTCTTACAAGTTGAAATTGGTTCAGTATGCACACACACCAAAAAAAGTATCAACGAATTTGAAAATGAACATTGTGACTGATGTTGTCTTGGTAGGGTTATGAAAAATCCTTATTCACTCAAACACAAAATCGTCTAGGCATATGATAAAACATTATTAATAGACTGCATATAAACAAACAAAGGTACAAATAACAGCGCAGGTACATAATCAATGTATAAAGACAATGTAAACAATCATTCCATTTGATCAATAGAAATTTCTCCCCGTTAAAAGATAAATTTGTTACCGTACTGTTTAATTACTAAATCATTAATTATCGTACATATACTTGTTTTATTTAACCATTTACTTATTCATCTTTTTCATTATTTATATTTCTAATTACATAAATGGTTACCAATTAAGGAACAGTTAAGTTTCCCCTGTACACATTCCCGAATCTCACGAGGGTAAACTATGAAAAAATGCGGAAGTGGATAAAAAAAATGGATAAAGACTCATTGTAAGAGATGATGAGGGAGGTTACATGAGAGCCAGATAGTCTCAGAGGATTGATGGGTATTGGGTGAGGCTAAAATAGTGATTGAGATTGATGGAACAGTGGCAAGGGAAGTGACGGAAACGGATCATCAGACTTGAGGTTAGAGAATTGATTGAAATTGATCAGAGTGATGGATAGAACTTGATCTGAGTGAGTGATGGTTGAAGGAAGGATAGAGGATTGGTGGTCACATTGAATGAAGACAGAAAGGATGATGTAAAGTGATCACATATCAAATATTAAACGATTGAAAATTGATCAAACTTCAGTCGAATGAATATTTTGAAAAATAATCGAACGTAATGTAAAAAGAACGACGGAAATTGATCTGACATAAACTACATGAACGATCGATTAGACTTGAACACCTGCGGCAGCCTCCAAACACCTGTGGTCATTTATCTTACACGTTTAATCAGTAGTATTTAGTAAGTCATGCGTTAAATGATGTTCTAATGTCAAGAAGAATTTACTAAAGCCTTTATTAGCTATTATAGACAGACAGAAAGACACACATAGACACACACGCTTCCAATCTGACTACCATACCTCCTCCCCGTATTCCCTACTTACTCCCCGACTCTTCTACTCCCCCCTATTCCCTACTCCCCCCTATTCCCTACTCCCCCCCCCCCCCCTTAAAAAACTACCCAAGGATCCGTAGAAAATCGAGCAGCGTGTTAAACCCCACAGGCGTCGGGCAGCCGCTGTATGCAAATTGGCCCTCCGAGCGGAACTCTGGTGTTCTCAACGATGATGGTGAAGAAAGCCTCGCTCGCCACACCAGACACCTCGCTCGCCACACCAGACACCTCGCTCGCCACACCAGACACATCTCTCGCCACACCAGACACCTCGCTCTCCACACCAGACACCTCACTCGCCACACCAGACACATCTCTCGCCACACCAAAAAGCTCGCCAACAAGAGGGTGGAAAAAGTGAGATCACCTGAAGATTCGCTCCCACCTTAGGTCTATTACACCTTCAATTTAACTACCATAACGCTAACCTAACCTAAGCTACCTAACCTAACCTAGCCCACCCCCAATGAAGCGTTCAGATGGTTACTCTTTAGGTGAAATAAGCTTGGTGGGCGGGCGGGGGGGATGGAAGCCTTTAGGTAATTAAAAAAAATATCGAATAAAAATGAGAAAGGAAGAAGAAGAGAAGAGAATGAAGGAGAAAAAATGGAACTAGCGAGGTTAATTGTGTGTGTGTGTGTGTGTGTTGGTTTTAGTGAAGGCGGTGGGAGATTTCTTGTCATTGGGTGAGTTCATTGTCTCTCGCTACTACTCATCTCCGTCCACTTTTTCAATGGTTAATCTCGTTAGTCAACCGTGAGCGGAGGGGAGGGTGGAGGATTGATTTTTTTGGGGGTGTTGGAAGGTGTATAAGGGAATTTTAAGCTGAGATTAACTTAACTCTTTTGTATATCTTGAAAGTCATAGAAAATTGTAGGTATTTTTTTTTTTATCTTTGTCTCATTAGGTAATATAAATAAAGCATCTGTATTAATGACTGTTCCTGAAGGTGGTCTTGTGGTCTCTCCTCAGCCAGGTATAGAGACACATAGGTCATCATGTGGTCTCTCCTCAGCTAGGGAAACACACACACACACACACACACACACACACACACACACACACTCTCAGAGAATCTCAGCGAGGGTGAACAACAAAAAAAATTCCACGTAATCGCTAAACACACGAAGTTGTTGCCGCCGGAAAATCAATTTTCTTTGTCTGGTCCCCAACTAGAGGAGGCTGGTGGCCGGGGCTGTCGTCTTCATCCCATCACTAAGGGGCTGTCATCTTCCTCAATCACTGCAAGCGTAGTTGTTCGTATTGGTAGCCGTAACTACGAACTGAACTCTCGTCTTAACACCCTCCCCCTCTTCCTTCTCCTCCACCTCCTCCTTCCCTCCATCACTGAGGATCATTTACACTCTGGCGGCATCTAGGCGGAATTCCTCCAGTCGGGCGGAGCGGATGTGCACTAAGCTATCACCTGCCAACAGACACATGGGGGAATCTCTCTCTCTCTCTCTCTCTCTTTCTCTCGTTATCTCTCTCTCTCTCTTAAAGAGTTCTTGTGTTGGTTTTTGGTGGAGGGATTCAAGGTTGAGTATCTCGGTACATACTACTACTTCTTCTTCTTCTTCTTCTTCTTCGTGTTGTGGTTCGCTGAGGTGTTAGTCGTCCAGTCAGTCTCTCTCACACCCCCATATTTGTTTCCCTCATTCATGTTTTGACGTCAAGTTGTTATTCGTGTTATTTCACCTTGACACTGTTATTGTTGTTCTTCTATGCGGTGCCTCAGCTGTCAGGTTCATTAAGGATCGTTCACTTAAGGTCTTTAAGCATCGTTCACTTAAGGTCTTAGTTGCTACAGTAAATACATGAGAGATTATTAACTCAAGAGTAACGTATATGAAATTTGTTGATAATATTACGGGTTTTTTGGGTTTTTAAATTGTTAAGGTTTTAAGTCCCTACAGAGGAGGATTTTTAACACTTGGTAAATAATATAATAGACGTCTCAGAAAAAAAATTCAATTTGTTTTTAATTATTTTGTTCTCTATTGCATTGTGTTTACTAAGTGCTTTAAAAAAAATAAAATAAAACTTTTAGTTGTTGAGGCGTGATACTAAACACATACTTAACATTTTATCACATTGATGTTTCTCTCTTTAAATGTTTAATGATCTAACTTTAATGACAATAATACATACATTCAATTGTTTAAAGTTTAATAAATAAATTTTGACCCCACCACCACCATCACCTCCCCCCCCCCCCAAAAAAAAAAACATACAAGAAAAAAATAAGAAAACAAAAACACGGATACAAAAAAAAACATAATTTGAAATAACTAAAGACAATAATTTGCATATTTTACTTTTTAGGGGAAGAATAAGCATATATTATTTCACTCGGATTCCACCCCTCCACCCCCTGGTCTGACCACCGAAACAACAACCACCACCACCACTACCACCACATCGCTGCCACATACTCTCAATCAGAAGAACGTAAACATAACAAATTATTATGAGCTTGGACAAATATTAGCACACACACCATCATGGCGTTCTTCTCGTTAACAGTGGCCGTAGGGAAAGACTATCTGAGGCCTTCCACCCCCCGAGCCATCACCACCGTGAAGTACTCAACCCGCGCTAGGGAGAAGGGGGGGGGGAGAGGACGAGAGGAGGGAGAGAGGGGAGGAGAGAGAGAGGAGGGAGAAGCGGAGGAAGGAAGGGGAGAAGTATGAGAGGCATGGATAAGGGTGGATGTGTTGGGAGAAGGTCGTAAAAAGGGTAAATGCTAAGGGAAAGGGAGTAATGGTATATCTAAGGGGGAAGGGAGAGAGTAAAAGTGTGAAGAAAGGGTCGAAGGTGGGATAAAGGAAATGGTTATATACAATGAAGGGGATAGAATAAGTGGAAGAAGGAGAAGAAGGGTAATTGGAGTAAAGGAACTAAGGGAGACTAAGATAAAGGAAGGTGGAAAGGGTAGGGGTGATGGGGAGGTGAGGGAAGGAGGAAGCATAGTGGTGAAGGAGTTAAGAGTGAGGGAGAAGAAGGAAGGGAGATAAGGAGAGGTGAGGGAAGGAGGAGGAAATGACTTAGCCTAAAGAAAATGCACAGAAATTGAAATACAGAAGGAAACAGGAAATTAATTAAAAAATGTTTAGGAAGAATAAATATATTGTTCCCCAGTCAATAAGAATGTCTCCACCTGCATTCAATTCTCTCTATACCGGACGTGTTTGAGACCCGTTCAGAGGTAAAGAGGATAAAACCATTTTTTTTCAAACGTGTGACTAGACAATCGTAAAAAAAACCGAATGGGAAAAACAAACAATGTCCGGTTTGGAGATAATTCCGGTTTAGAGGAAAGTCCGGTTTAGCGAGAATAAAGTTTGGTTAAGATGTAATTAAATCCGGTTAAGAGTAAAGTCCGGTTAAGTGAGGATACAGTCTGATTGAGAAGATAAAGTCCGGTTAAGTGAAAAGAAGGAGAAAGAGATGGAGTAATTTATAGACAGAAGAGGAGATGATGGAGGAACTGGGAGATAGGAAGAGGAAGAGGAGAAGTAGGAGAAGGAGGAGAAGCGTGCTGACTCAACAAAGGATCACTGACAAAAAAATGTAAAAAAAATAAATAAATAAATAAAAACGAGAGAAAAAACCACAACTTCCGCCCACGAGTCAATGAAGCTTCGTCCTGAGACTTTATTAACAACCACCTAATGTGTCCCCGCCGCTTAGGTGCTCAGGTGATTGCTTCAGCTGCCTTGTTAACTACTACGTGGTGTGAGGTGTGTGGGTGTGTTCGGTTAGTGTTGGTGTTTATCTGTTAATGAGGTATTAGTGGAGATTAAAAACAAAAACAATAATAACAATAACAGAAATACTTCTACTTATGATAACAATAATCATCATCATCATCATCATCACTCAGTAATGGTCACCTCACTGCTAACCGCTTCCTCCTTGACCTTGAGAGTTGTGCTTTTCTCACTAGAGCTAGAGATGGGCCGTCAATGTCCCCTCAGCCTTAGTGATGTGTAAAGCTGTAACGCCTCCCCCCCTATGGTTAGAGGAGGACACAGCAACGCCCACTACTCGCTCAAATGAAAAAGAAACGAGGAATACGATCTTGCATAAGCAGTTGAACTTATCAAGACGTCGGGGTGGTCTAAGACGGCGGGGAGACGCATACAACACCATCTTGGTTTGGCTATTATCACCTTAACACCCTGGTGACTTTAAGGGCGAATATGAATGACACCTTGAAGGGTTCTGTATAGCCATCTCTTAAACGTTGATGTAGCTGATGACTGGCCACTGATGTCGCCTCTAATTCCGCTGTTTAATACCGTCTTCCCATCCAGTGGTCACGCTCCCACACCCCTTGACTGGTTCCTGGCCAACACGTTCACCATCTCCCGTTCTATTTAGTTTTAGTGATATTCCTCTTAGTATCCGAGAGACATGAAGTGTGGTTATGTACGTGTGTTAGTCCTTCTTTATCCTCTTGTTATTTAATGGACTCCCTTCCCCGATTAATTTTGATGATAATGGCTGAAAAAAATACTCATTTTAGTTTACGGCTGTACTGGAAGAACCTATATTTTTGTGAGGGAAAACTCGAAGAAGATTAGTAAGTGAGTTTAGGTGGGTGAGGGGAGTGGACGTGTGTGTACTGTATGTATGTATGTATGTATGTATGTATGTATGTATGAATGTATGTGGTGTCGTAACAGACATGTGGTGACAATGACCATGATTATGTTCTCAGCATTCATGTGTTTGGTGTTATTTGACATGATGATGATAATGAGATGATAGATACATAATTACCTACCTGTCCACACACACACACACACACACACACACACACACACACAGACATATATAGTGCATCTATTTGTTTGTATATCTATCTCTCTTATCTATCTATTGACACACATACCCGGAAAACACCCACATTCAACGTGTAGAGTATACATACATGTAATAATAAAGTGTATGTTATTACAATAAATTATACAGTCATGCCACACTCCTATTCAGAACGACATACAAGAGAAGTTTTATGAGTCACTTAAGACAAAGGTTAAGTTATAATGTACTAAGCAAGAAGACACGACGAGGTCTTAGCCGCCCCTCACACCCGACCATCACACCCGCCCCTCACACCCGCCCATCACACCCGACCATCACACCCGCCCCTAACACCCGCCCCTCACACCCGCCCACCACACTGTGTACTTGGCGTCAGTATGAACTAATCCATAGTGTGAATGTCTGACCACATGAGGCGCTAAAGAGCCCCCTCCTCCCCTGCCCTCCCTCGACCGCGGAACACGAGACACTGTACAGTAATGCACTGTCACGCAACGAAGGGAAATTTATTGACTTACACGCACCGAGTGTGAGCTCCTTCAAGACCAGACTTGACCAACACTAGAACAGGTACAGGTACATTCAGGAGCCAGTGCGTGCCCAGTACTTGCCAACAGTGCGTAACAGAGACGTGACCGACCGAACGCCCAAGCAGCTAACAATCCGATCAGTGGCGAAGAGGACAAAAGTAACAGCAAAAAAAAAATATATATATATATATATATTATTATTAAAGGTGTCAAAAGCAATCAGTGTATTTCCTTGAAGTTTGTTTGTGGTAGTGGTAGTGGTGGTGATGGTAGTGGTAGTGGTGGTAGTGGGAGTGGTGGTGGCGGTAGTGGTAGTGGTGGTAGTGGTAGTGGTGGTAGTAGTGGTGGTGGTGATGGTGGTGGTGGTAGTAGTGGTGGTGGTGATGGTAGTGGTGGTGGTGGGAATAGCGGTGGTAGTAATTGTGGTGGTGGTAATAGTGGTGGTGGGTTAAAGTTCTCCATAACCTCCTCGACTATTGTTCCCTCCAACATCCAAAACCCAGTAAATCTCTTAACCGCTGCCACCAGAATATTACACGTGGGATCACCTAAAGAATCACCAACCCAATTTATTCACCTATACATTAAAAAAAACGCTAACCTAACCTAACCTCACCCCCCCCCCCTTCCCAAATAACATTAAGGTGGTTAATCTTTACGTGATATAAGCTAGGGGGGAGGTGAGGGTTCTTCTTCAGGAGATACTATGGACGTGGTACAGTACAGTATAGTGAACCTTTGCCTATATAACCAGTCAAATTCTTTCCTAGTGGCAACATGGAATTAGGGAGACAAACATCCATACATCCATTTGTAATTAATATAAACAATACTAGGATGAGTGGGTGGGTGGGGAGAGGGCTGGGGGTGAGTGGTATACGTTGAGAAGAGAAGAAGGAAGAGAAGAATGAAGAGAGGAAGGAGGAAGAGAGGAAGGAGGAAGAGGAGGTGGTAGGGTGGGTAATTCATCACCTTAATGACAGACTTGCTCCCTCTTTGTGACAGTGAGTGGGGTGGGTGGGGTGGGTGGGTGGTGGTGGTGTGTTACAGTATTACACGCCCTATTGTCCTGACTTAAGTGAGCTTGTATTATGTCGTTACAGTGGTTGGTAACGTTTTGTAATAGTTTGGTCTCTGGCGTTTTAAGTAATACGTTGTATCCCAAGACTTATGAGAACTGAACTGGTTGTGAGTTGTGGGGGTCGACTCTATACCCCACGCTACCTATTGTCAACCTATGAGTGCTGTTCTCTCTCTCTCTCTCTCTTTCTTTCAATCTCTGTCTCTGTCTATCTTAGTCTTGCTCTCTTTCTCTCCCTTTCTCATATCTTTTCGTCTCTCTCCTTTCTTCCGTCTCTCTTTTGTCTCACTCCCTCTCTCTCCCTCAATCTGATTCGATTTTTCTCTCTCTCTCTCTCTCTCTCTCTCTCTCTCTCTCTCTCTCCTGACCCTCGCTAGATAATTGACCAATCCAAGGTATTGTCGGAACACCGTAAACACGGGTTGAGGCAGAAGTTATCACTTTAGATTGAGTGTTCTTCAGCGTATTTCACTCTTAAAGAAGAAACAATCACCGCAGGAATGGTTTATGTCATAAGAGCTGTAGTATTATGAAGATAGTTTCCGTGAGTACAAAAACAATAACAATAACAGCAAAAAGTTCACGAGAAGTTCACTATGCTAATTATGACCTGACTTTATCTAATCTAACCTAATCTAAACTGTCTTAACCTAACCCAATCAACATAACATCGCCTTGAGCTCTAATTGTGTTTTAGAAGATGAAAAAAAAATCTTACCTGAGGCAGTACTGATCGCCTGCAGGTACCACAGTAGACAGCCTCCCAAGCATTCACTGTCTACCCAAACCAAGCGGTAAGTGTCCATTAGCCTACGGGGAGATGACTGTCTGGATGGTGTGAGGTCTTAAGTGACGCTAAGTACTCATAAAGAAGACAGCAGAAGTGTTGGTTGTATATTGTAAAACGCGGGAGAGACTGGCCCCTTCCATCATCCTTCCCTCCTTCTCCTTTCCTCTTCTCCCTCTCTCCTTCCTTCTCCCGTTTATTTTTCTCCCACTCTGTTCTTCTCTCGTTAATCTTTCTCTCACTCTGCCCGTCTCCTCCTTCCCTCTGCCCGTCTCCTCCTTCCCTCCCTCCCTCCCTCACTCTGCCCGTCTCCTCCTTCCCTCACCCCGCTAAGTGTGTGAGACGCCTCCATAAAGACAAGGCATTATTCCGCGGGTGTAGGATCCGGGCACAACTGGGGGCAGAGCTGTGGCCAGTACCTCGCCGCCGCTCCTAAACGTCGCTCACCGGGATCGGGAACTTTTAAACTGCTGGCAAATTGGTCTTTCGTCTTGACGTTAACGCTGGTGCGGTAGGCGGCTGGGCCTCCCTCCCTCGCCCGATAACTGTCATGGACCTCATTAATTAAAACGCTCTCTGAGGCACAACACAAAAAAAGGTAAACTCCGAACAGACGAGAGCAATGTGTGGCATAATCAACCCCTTAACTATAGTATACACCCGTGGAGCTGCTTTCCTTTGTGTGTCCGCGCATCTGGTATAACTCATGTGCGTGGAAACATACGTACATACATGTAGACGGTGTGTGTGTGTGTGTGTGTGTGTAAAACCTTCCTCCGCTGATGGGGTTCACGTTAGTCAAGTTCTCTCCCAGATCACTATCGAATTAAGCTAATTACCGAATCGCCAGCGAGGCTAACGAACTAGCAAGCTACGTGTGTAACATCAGCTTTGTGAGGCGCACTAAAGTATTCTGGACCGTGATCTTTAACGCTCCACCGCTGATAAGGAGACGTTAAAGTTTATTGACTACATGGTTTTTGGAAGTCTTGTTTAGCTACCTGTGTTGTGTCGGGCTGCCAAAGTCTTACCCGGGCAGGCAGGGCTTTAGGCGCTGTCTGTATTGTTATGAGGAAACAGCTGAGCAGACGCTGTTGTTGTATTCTAAATTCATCTCTGACACTTTATCCCGTCATGTTGTTTCTTTAACTTGTATTACGTGGACATTTTTTCTTTGGCTTAACTATTTGATTGATAAAGTGACTTCCAAATAAAATATTATTACTCTGACAACTAATCAACGTTTGTACATAATCAACAGTTACTAATTAATAAACTTTAACTCACTAAGAGACAGAGAATTGGGTATTAATTTTCTTCCACAAATTGCCAATCTAGAGCAACAGGTTATTAACATATCGCCATCTTTCTTAACAACACACAACACTCATACTCCCATGTCCAATCATCGACAAATCTCGCCCCGAAGCACGTGGCATCTACGCCTTCTTCGCCAACACCACGACAGCTGTGAGACGCGGCAGCAGCGCCCACCAGCTCTGCCCCCGAGGTTATCTGATCTGGTATCTGCGGTGAGGTGTCCAAATTCTTGTCGCTCCTCTAATGAGACTTGTCAGACCTACAGCGAAGCCAGCCAGTGCTCACCCCTGCCAGCGAACATGGGCAACCGCGAATGTTCAACGCCGAAATTTTTATTATATTTATTTATATTTAAGAATTTTTATAAGCATTTACATTTAATTGATTTTATTATATATTATCGTATTTATTATAGTAAAATTACCTAAGTTTATAATGTTGGTATTGGTTATATATTAAGCGAATGATGGGACGTCTTGGTAACATTGACTCGGTAAAGTTGCCAAATATCAGCCGTTGGATGAAGCTATACTGAGGAAGATCAATTACCGGTAGTTTGGAGGAGGTGGTTTATTGTAGCCATGGTTGTGTGTTTGGTTATTCGCCAGGGTGAGGAGTTAACTTGAGTCATCATTTGCCATTTGGATGATAATATATTCAGGTGGGAGAGAGAAGTAACAGCAGGTAGTGTGTCCGGGGTAGTGGCAGTAATATCTTGTTAAATTTATGTCTGACACGGATTTTATTTATGAGAACAATCCTCTCATTAGCCCGGCCAAGTGCGTAGCTTCATCAGATAATGGAAATGTGGCGTAACATAGCTGACAAAGCGAAGGATAACGCCGACACAGCTATGCATCCGTGCCACAGAAAGAGACGAGGGGGACACACACACACACACACACACACACACACACACACACACATAAACTGTACACATGAAAAATAATTTACCCGTCACTTTTCTCAACTGATTTACACGTGAACGTAACTTAGGACAGCTCAGTGGTAGAATGGGTTAGGTAAGTAAGAATATCATTTACATGTACGATAAATCAAACTTAATTTCGTATTTTTTTGTTTTAAATGAGTAAAGAGAAATAGAATAGTTAGTCCTCTGTCTCCTTCAGCACCAGTGGACCCTTGGAAGAATGTCTCGTTTTCTATAAATACCTCTTCCATCTTCTTCTTCTTCCCCTCCTTTTCCTCCCCTTTCCTGCTTCTCTTTCCTCCTTTCCCTTCTCTTCCTCCTCTCCCTTCTCCTCCTCACAAGTTCCTCTCCTGGACTCACACTGGAGAGCCACAAATAACATGAAGGTTGTGGTGGGAGAGGAAGAAGAAGATAAAGAAAGAGAGATAAAAAAGAAGATAAGAAAGTAAGGAGGTGAAGAGGTGCATCGTAAAGGAAGAGTAAACTAGAACATAATAAAGAATAAAAATACCGGTTAAGAGAAATAAGAATAAGAAAGAGATGATAAAAAACAGGAAGAGAAAAACAATAACATAAACTGTAAATAAAAAATATAAGAAAATATTCTCCGTAGTACTAACACATACACACACACACACACATACATACACACACACACACATACACACATACACACATACACACACACATACACCCACACACACACATACACACACACACGAAGTAAAGTTGATAAATTTGATTATAAAATATTAAAAAAAATACACTTGAGGTGGATGGCGGATGACAAATAATATCAAGAGGGGTTTTGTTGTCATCCATCTCCCTCCTGGTAGCCGTGTCTCATGGAGGTAAAGGGAGGGGGTGGGGGGTGGGGGGGTAATTACGGATGTCTGATTATATCACATCTTTCATTCTCTATTTTAATTAGACCAACACGGTAAGCTGAGTCTCTCCTTCCCGTGAAAAAATATATGTCCGTCATTAGCCAGTAGTTAAGTGCCATTTATGCAACTGTAATCACCATCATACATGACTGTAATTGGGGGTGTATATAAATGTTTCAAGTTTAATTTCAATTACCATAAGAATTACCGATGGGAGGGGGAGGAGGGGTGAGAGAGGAGGGGGAGGAGGGGTGAGAGAGGAGGGGGGTGGTGGGGTGAGGGAGGGGAGGGGGTGGTGGGGTGAGGGAGGAGAGGGGTGGTGGGGTGAGGGAGGGGAGGGGGTGGTGGGGTGAGGGAGGGGAGGGGGTGGTGGGGTGAGGGAGGAGAGGGGTGGTGGGGTGAGGGAGGGGAGGGGGTGGTGGGGTGAGAGGGAGGGGAGGGGGAGGAGAGGGGAGGGGGAGGAGGGGGTGAGAGAGGAGGGGGGTAGTGGAGGGGAGAGAGAGGGGAGGGGGAGGAGGGGAGAGAGAGAGGGGAGGGGGTAGTGGAGGGGAGAGTTGATTATCTACTCTTAAAAATATCTCACTAACATCTCATAACTGTACTATGACTGTAATTAAGGAATAAATTACAAAGATTATGTTACGGTTTTAATGAAGGTTGATGGATGATGACAGAGGTCGGTTCTTGTTGACTAGAAATACCTAACCTAACCTAACCTAACCAGTAATATTGTCTGGGTATTTTTATCACATCACTGAGAAACATTCATACATTTTTTCCACATAATCTTCTGAAAAATTTTCCTCTATATATAAACTTCAAATATTTTATTTATTATCCATTACTTAAGTCCAAATGTTACCTGTTATTATTTACCTTTATTTTTAGTTTAATTATAATTCACTTTTAAATGAACTTTTCTTTACTATTCCTTAAATTATTATTATTGTCATTTTTTTGTTTTTAATTAACTTATTATATGTTGGAGGAGACGAGAAGCCCTAGGGAGTGTTTGGATGTTGTCACTCAAGTGCTAAGTGACGTTCTTTATGGCGGTGTAACATGGTGTCAGTCTGGTGGTGAGTGGTGGTGGTGGTGTGTGGTGGTGGGGGTGAGGGTGGTGGTGAGGGGTGGTGGGGGTGAGGGTGGTGGTGAGGGGTGGTGGGGGTGAGGGTGGTTGTGAACGTGGTAATGTTAGTAGCAGCTGGTGGTGGTGGTAGATAGTGTTGGTAGTACAAGTAATATCAGAGGATGGTTATTAATAGTTCTTCCATCGGTGACAACAGTGGCAGTGTTGGAAGCAATGGGTGGTGGTAGTGCTGGTAGCAGAGTCGTGGTAGTGTTGGAAACAGTGACAGCAGAAAGGGGGTAGTACTGACAGCATTGACAACAGCAAGTAGTAATGTTGGCAGCAGTGTCAGCAGCATTGACAACAGCAAGAGGGTAGTGTTGGCAGTAGTGACAGCAGCAAGGGTTAGTGTTGTCAGCATTGAAAACAGCAAGGGTTAGTGTTGGCAGCAGTGACAGCCGCCACCGTTGTTGGTGGTGGCGGCGGCTGACAGGTCCTGACACCCAAGCACAACGTACTGACGGCTGACACTTCACAGAATGAATCACTGTTCTCCGTCACGCTGTCTCTCTCTCGCTCTTTCTCTCTCAGTATTTCCGTGACCAACGCGCTGTTTCTGTGTCCTTCGTGTGCTCTCTCTCTCTCTCTCTCTCTCTCTCTCTCTCTCTCTCTCTCTCTCTCTCCCATAAATAACCACCTCTCTTCCTCTCCTCCCTCCCTCCCTCCCCTGTCCCTCCTTCTGTCACATCATCTGTCTCACCGTCTCGTCGCTGCCTGTCTCTGTCGGCGTGTAAATCCCGACCCACAAAACCTTCGCCAGCACGAGCAGTCAAATTGTGCCAGGCGATCCCTCTCTAAATTACAATTCAATGACAACTCTTACAAAAACTTACGCTAGACGAACGCATCGCTTGTTCTATTTCTTCCTGCCCTGGCAATTGTTTCTGCCCACAGTGGCGCTCCCTGGCGGTGGTGGTTGTCTGTATGTATGTCTCATCGTTGGTTCCTAATTAAAATCTTCTTTCATTCCTTCCTTCCTTCCATATCATTCCCTGGTACTCTCCTTCCACCTTCTCCCTCACCCTTACACCTCTCCCCTCTCCCATCTTCTCCCTCACCCCCTCTCCTTCCTCAGCCCTCTTAACCCCCTCCCCCTTACCTGCCCCCCCCCCACTTCCCCGTACCGTAGCTCACGTAAAGAACCTGGGGGGGGGAGGGGGGAGGGAGGTTTTGGTTTGGGTAATTACCGAGAATGATTCATTAGAAGGGGGGTGGGAGGGGGGTGAGTGGGAGGGAGGGGGTGGTGGCTGAGTGGAAAGGAGGGTAGATGGAAGGGTGAAAGGATGGGGGCAGGATAGGTGGTGGAAAGGAAGGTAGTTGGAAGGGTAGTTTGAAGGAGAGAGAGAGAGAGAGAGAGAGAGAGAGAGAGAGAGAGAGAGAGAGAGTAAAATAAAATAAGGAGAGAAAAGAAGGAGAAGAACACGACGGAGGAGGAAGAAGGAGGAGAAGGATGAGAAGAAGGAGGAGAAGAGGACCATCAGTAACATCTGCTTCCGGTCTCTGTAGATGTCGAGGAGGAGGAAGAGGAAGACAAATGGAAGGGAAGAAGTAGAAGAAGAGAGAGAGAGACAGAGAGAGGATGGAATGAAGGGAGAGAAAGTGAGATAGAAGAAAGATGGAGGGAGTGGAAAGGAGGAATGTAAGGGATGAAATGGAAGAGAAGGAGAGAAAGTGAAAGGGAAGTGATGGAAGAGAGAGGGAGTGGGGTGGGAGAGAGAGGAATGGGGTGGGAGGGAGGGAGGGCCCACAGTAGCGTACCATAATTAAAGAAGCGTGGGACAGCCAGAGTGAGAGAGCGTGATGAATGAGGGAACACCCACCTAGACCCTGATAACCCGATAAGAGAGGGAGAGGGAGAGGGAGAGAGAGAGAGAGAGAGAGAGAGAGAGTGGGGAGAGAAAAAATAGAGGCTGAGAGAGAGAGAGAGAGAGAGAGAGACAGAGAGAGAGAGAGAAAAAAAAATAGAGGCAGAGAGAGAGAGAGAGAGAGAGAGAGAGAGAGAGAGAGAGAGAGAGAAATAGTGGGGAGAGAAAAAATAGAGGCTGAGAGAGAGAGAGAGAGAGAGAGAGAGAGAGAGAGAGAGAGAGAGAGAGAGAGATAGTGGGGAGAGAAAAAATAGAGGCTGAGAGAGAGAGAGAGAGAGAGAGAGAGAGAGGGGAGAGAAAAAATAGAGGCTGAGAGAGAGAGAGAGAGAGAGAGAGAGAGAGAGAGAGAGAGAGAGGGAAGAGAAAAGAGAGAGAGAGAGAGAGAGAGAGAGAGAGAGAGAGAGAGAGAGAGAGAGAGAGGGTAAACACATATTAGATACAAAAAATAATCAATACAAAAAGTCTGACAAAACTAAAGAGACGGTTGAAACACACACACACACACACACACACACACACACACACACAAAACACTCAACATGGCCTCCCGACGCCCACCAGACGATGAGACATGAAAACAAATCGTGGGGTGATGCACAGTGAGATACAGAGAAGGAAGAAAAAGAGAGAGAGAAAAGAGAGAGAGAGAGAGAGAGAGAGGTAAATAAAACACGAAGAAAAACATAGACACAAAACAAACAGACAAACACACAGAAAACAAAGAAACAAACACAATCCAACCAGTCAGTCAGTCAGGCAAATATTCATAAACAGATAAGGCTAAATATCACCTACCCCCTCCCTCTCTCCTCCCCTCCCCAAGCATCGATAACAAACCACAAGGCGAGTCTCTAGTTCCCTCTCTAATATCAAACTTCATTATACTTAAACTTCACATTAGACTAAATCATCTAAAATTGCAATTATATATTTTTATTTTTTTTTCATATTAGTATTTCTTGATTTATTGCTCCTTCTTGCTTAAACAATTTCTACATTCGTGGATAATCATAACGTTTGGAAGCGGAGAAGAATTGAATTAAAATGATTGGGTTATGTCTGTGGTTCAGGCTGGAGCAGGTGAGTGAGTGAGATGGTGATTAAAGGTGTGTGTAAGATATACCTGGTGGTAGAGAGGCGAAATTATTTAATGATATACAGAGTTGGGAAGCTATATGCAGGTGTGTTGTGAGAGTTCTTCTTCTTCTTCTTCTTCTTCTTGTTTCTTCTTCTTTCTCCTTTTCCTCATTCCCCTGTTCCTCCTTCTTCTCCTCCTCCTCCCTCTCTTCTCCTCATTCCCCTGTTCTTCCTTCTCCTCCTCCCTCTCTTCTCCTCATTCCCCTCTTCCTCCTCCCTCTCTTCTCCTCATTCCCCTGTTCCTCCTTCTCCTCCTCCCTCTCTTCTCCTCATTCCCCTGTTCCTCCTTCTCCTCCTCCACCCATCATACGTCATGGTACAAACATATTCTCTGATTCTTGTCTCTCGAGTCTAATTTATCTTTTATCTCATACCTGGGAGAGAAGAATCACCTTATACCTCGCTGCTGTATCGAGTCTCAGCGCAATTCTGATTCCATATTTGTGTTCCTGATGGTATGAGGCTGCAGTTTAGGTAGGCTCTCACACGTCACCAGGTACAGAGGAAGTGTATAATTTAGACTCCATGAAGATCAACGGATTCTAGGGTTAATATGTCAAGACGTCCGTAGTAAGAGTCCATAGTGGTGCATTAGTGGTACGAGGTGAGGGTTAGTCAAGCTCCTCTAAGATTGTATTTTTTCACCTAAGGAGGAAACACCTTAATGCCAGTATAACCTAACCTAACCAAACCTAACCAAACCTAACCTAACGTAATCTAACCTAACCTAACCTAACCTAACTTACATAATCTTACCTAACCTAACGTAATCTAACCTAACCTAACCTAACCTAACTTAACTTACATAATCTAACCTAACGTAACGTAACCTAACCTAACCTAACCTAACCTAACTTAACTTACATAATCTTACCTAACCTAACGTAACGTAACCTAACCTAACCTAACCTAACTTACCTAACCTAACGTAATCTAACCTAACCTATGGGATTCACTGTCAATTTCAAAATGTAATTGAATTTAACTATTAACTGAGACATATTGTTTGTTATTTTTTGTAAGTTGTTTTCTTGTGTTTAAACTAATATTCATCAAGAACCGAAGACACTGAAGCACCACAATCAAATCAACAACTTTAAACAAAAACAACTATTACGACAATATTAAATCAACAACTATTTCACACAATCAACAACTATTACACACAATTAACAACTATTACACACAATCAACAACTATTACACACAATTAACAACTATTACACACAATCAACAACTTTTACACACAATCAACAACTATTACACACAATTAACAACTATTACACACAATCAACAACTATTACACACAATCAACAACTATTACACACAATCAACAACTATTACACACAATCAACAACTATTACACACAATCAACAACTATTACACACAATCAACAACTATTACACACAATCAACAACTATTACACATAATCAACAACTATTACACACAACAACTATTACACACAATCAACAACTATTATACACAATCAACAACTATTACACATAATCAACAACTATTACACATAATCAACAACTATTACACATAATCAACAACTATTACACACAATCAACAACTATTACACACAATCAATACAACAAAGTTAAAAATAAACAACAACTATTATTCACACAGAACAAAATGAACCTAACAGCTGAAGGACTTGACGATACACACACACACACACACACACACACACACATACACACACAAACTTTGATGAAGACCCCAACAGCTTTTGGTTCGAAACTTGTGAATACGTCAAGAAATTCTCTCTCTCTCTCTCTCTCTCTCTCTCTCTCTCTCTCTCTCTCTCTCTCTCTCTCTCTCTCTCTCCTGCAGCTATTATCAAGAAGGCAGATAATATAGATAATAGGCAGGTGTGTGTGTTGATATACCTGGCCGTAAATAAAGAGTAAAATATATATTGTGAGTCGTGGATGAAAGGTGTTGGGTCGACCACTGTGGTAATCACCTGCTGCCCATCAGACCCACCACACGCTCTCTGACTGACTGACTGATTGGCTGACTGGTTGGGTTTGTTGAGTGAGGGGTTGATTGACTGATTGACTGGGTGGTTGGTTGACTGGGTGAGTTGGTTGACTGGTTGGATTTGTTGGGTGATTGGTAAAGTGAGTGGTTTGATTGACTGACTGGTTGACTGACTGGTTGACTGACTGGTTGGTTGGTTGGTTGACTCTCCAGATAGCTTGGCAGTTGGGGATGTTCTCTCTCTCTCTCTCTCTTTCTCTCTCTCTCTCTCTCTCTCTCTCTCTCTCTCGTGTGTGTATGTGTAGTAACCTTGAATCACCTTGCCCACATACTAAGACAACAGTAAATGAAACTTAATCTCCAAGTGGTCGTTCGGGTAAAAATTAACACAGTTACTTA
This sequence comes from Homarus gammarus, assembly GCA_958450375.1. Classification (NCBI taxonomy): domain Eukaryota; kingdom Metazoa; phylum Arthropoda; class Malacostraca; order Decapoda; family Nephropidae; genus Homarus; species Homarus gammarus. Next base: position 12,046,157 of record CAUDMG010002538.1, read on the forward strand.
TTGCAGGAGATATGCAAATGACCCTCATTAGCATATCAGTAGAAGCCAGCATAGTGAAGGTGAAGGGAGTACACGGTGTAAGTGTTGTGATGTCACACCCCAACACCCGGGCGATGAGTGCCCACTAATCTCAACAACACACGGGTTATAATCACAACAACAAACAGGTTATAATAATGAAGGTAAATGAGGTGGTTTAGTCGTGGTAGCTTTTGTAAATCGTAAACAGTTGTAAAAAAATAAATAAATAAAAGACTCGTAAAGGTTTTAAATAACTCGAGTGAAGAGTTAACAAGAGAGTAAAGTATTTAGTTTACGAAATCTTATACAGTGATAATAATAATAATGACTAACAATAAATAATAATAATAATGACTTGTTATGAATATGAGATAAATGGAAAGTTTCATCAATATATGTAATTTCTCACACACACACACACACACACACACACAGGGTGGGCGTGCCAACAGGACACTTGACATCCGCCCATCTGCTTTGTGGCTCATTAGTTGCATTTGCCACCTCGCCCCACTTGCTGCTGTCGAGGGTGGCGAGGTGGGGGGCGCCCTCTCCCTCCATTGGCACTGTGACAACTAGTATTCGTCATGATACACCCACCGTGACATGACTCTATTTGATGACACAAGTCTTGGATCATTGGCCTGGCGAACGACGGCTGAGTAGTTTATATAGGTTACGAGGAGAGGTGGTTTGGGTGAGGGAGTGTGTGCTGATGTAGGGGGAGGGAGTGGGTGTGTTGGGGGGGTAGTGGGTGTGTGGGGGGGTAGTGGGTGTGTGGGGGGGTAGTGGGTGTGTGTGGGGGGGGGGGTGGTGGTGGTCAAGGTGTGTAGGTGAGACAGTTATGTGTGTGTGTGAAGGATCAGTGTGTGGTGATGTGGGATGAGGTAGTGGGTGGGCGGGGTGTGGGTGGGTGGGGTGGGTGGGGTGCTGATAGTATAGTAGCGGTATGTTATAAGACAAGTAGGGTGGTGAAGCGTGATGGGTGGAGATGTATGGGGTGGTGATTGTGTTGGCTAGACGGAGGTGTGTTGCGTTGCGTTGCGTTGGATTGTGTTATGTTGTGTTGTGTTGGATTGTGTTATGTTGTGTTGTGTTGTGTTGCGTTGTTTGATGGCTAAGTGGATGGGTTAATAAATTAAGACGGTGTTGAATATTGCAAAAAAAAAACTCAAACGTATTGAAAGATTAATAGACAAAAAAAACAAAAAAAAACAATAGAGAACCGTAAAAGATATTGATAAGTCTTGATAAAAAAAAGAGGAGATGGAAGGGTAAAATGTTTGGATAGAAAGAAATGGAAGAGAAAAAAAAATAATCGAAAGAAATGTCTACTACTTTCAGAATGTCTCATGAAACAACGCCCAACGACCTCCTAATATATATATACACACACACTTAACAACAAAGTGACAATTTAAATTCCACATAAGCGAGAAGAGAGACAGAGGTGGGCGCCGGGTGCCTTCAAGGGCTGGTGATGATGGCGGCAGAGAATATGATTGTGTCAACCCGCGCCAGATCCTTGATGACATCTCGCACCTCACACTGACGACACCGCCATAAATACTCCCACACACAGAAATAACCCCCGGACATTTATCTTCTTTAATAAATACTCGAGGAGCACCAAGGACCCGTCGAAATCGGCCGTCTTTCCTCACCCTCCGACTCTCAAGTTGGTGGTATGTTGGCACTGGGGACCCGAGACGCGAGGCTTCCGCTCCTGTCTTTCTTCTTCTTTATGCTAAATTTCCACATTCCTTTTATAATTTCCTTCTAACACATTGTCAAATATTACAGTATATATTACACTTAAACATTACCAAAAGATGAGAATGGTGTAAAGTTTGGGGTGAGGGAGTTAAAATGGTGAGGAACAAAATAAATGCTCATCAAGATGGCGCGGGGGGGACCTTCAAGTAGCGCGTCGACAGACAAGTTGGAGAAAAATAACGTGGCCACCGTTTTCACCCCTCCTCTGGCATGCTCACACAAGCGCTCACACTCTTCTTGCTTCTCCACGCCCGCCACAAACTCACCCCCTGGTATTTTTACCCATATTTAAAGCATATATAAATATAATTACCATATTCATCTTTACGTCTTCAGCATCTTCAACGTGAATGTAGCGAATAAAAATATGGCTTTCAAAGATAGATTGGTGGTGAAGCCTTTGAAGTAACTGGTGCGCTGGTTTTCGTTTGTTGGTAGTTTGGCAGCACTCAGCAGGAACCAGAGGTGCCAGGGCTCGGCGCCAACCAGGGTGGTGAATAGCTACACTACATTACTACCTTGTCACCCTGCCTGTGTCTTTGTCATCAGTGAGTACTCCTTCTTTCGCCAAAAATAATTACCCACGACTTATGCATCGACGCGGATCTGCATAATGAAGTCTCCTGAAGAAGGTTCAAAGAGAAGCTTAAATCAGCCCAGTTCAGCGAGCCGAAAGATGTGAATACCGAGACCCATCCTAAACCAAAGTGCCGAAAGTTATGAAGACTAAACTGAGTGTGTAAGAAAAGGTGAAATCTTCCCCTCCTCCCTCCCCCCCTCCTGGTGAGACGAAGAAAGAACAGACATATTTTAGCTGTGAAATCATCTGGAAATCTTCTCAGACGATAATAAAATCTTAGAAGACGGAGACCAACCGACCCAAACAAGCACTGTCGGGTCTAATTAGATACTCGGGAGCTCGGGGCGACGCGGCTCCTTCCCCACACTGTCTTCCATCACCCCAGTTGACACTTTTTACGCACCTCGGCGGCATACTGCGAAGTGCCGCCGCCTGCTCTGTCACATCCTCGAGAGACGGGGCGCTACCCTGCTCTCTCTCTCTCTCTCTCTCTCTCTCTCTCTCTCTCTCACAATATGCTCACGAAAGCTTTGTTGTTTCTTTTACTTAAATACTGTATCTATTTTATATCTATACTCGAGTCAGGTAAAAGCACAATAGAATCACCTGAAGATTAGACAACCCAACTTATACCATTTGAAGTTTAACCGCCGTAATGGTCACCTGAAACTATGTAAAGTAAATTTATCTAACAGGTGACTATTGTCTTTCCACTAAGAAAAAATCTTATAGAAACTGTAGTTGAAATATATTCAGCGTGAAACATTTCCACAAGTGTATCGAAACAGATATAAGACCACCAGCAAATCACACACACACACACACACTCACACACACACACACTCACACTCACACACACTCACACACACACACACACTCTCACACACACCACACACACACCGCAGAAAAATGGAGACGGCAAACATTCACGGCACTCAAGACACAGGCAAACACCCGCCAGCGAGCTGTAATTAAACACAACATGCACACACGAGCTGCCTGGCCACGGAAGGGAGAGAGGAAGGAGGAGGAGGGGGAGGAGGGGGGACAAAGAGGAGGTGTGTTGGTGTTGTTTGAGTACCACCGCCACCACCACCACCGCAGCGAGATGTATAATGTGGAGTTGCTGAACCACCACCATCACTGCCGCCGTCATTACGATCAATAGCCTCTCGTAAAGAACCTGTGGCCGGCCCCTCACACACCTGACAAGCTGTTCTTCGTGTTAGCTGGAAGGTGGTGTTGTGATTTTCATTCTCTGTGATCGTAACCCCAGCGAGCGAGCGAGCTTGAGAACGAACACTCCCTGGCGCATAGGACATTCTCACCCGCTACTGTCACATGAAATAATCCCTTATCACACCTTTCATTAGGGTCGTTATCCAACACCTCCGAGGGCGTTAGTGTATATTAGCTAAATATTTCCCTTTGCTATTATGAAACGATATGTAATTTGGTAAAGGTAGTGGACGCTGTGGGGGTAATTATAAGATGAAATATCCTAACACGCCGTAATTTGAAAATAGCCCTTCGGAACAGGTGTAATTAGTATCAATTTGGTCGTCTGAGAACATAACACATTGTTCCTTATGACTCTCAAATTATAAACCTGAAAATTGAAAACAGCGGAGGCAGCAATGACGGTGTCCCAGGTATCTCAGGTAAGGCAAATTGAACCTTACCTGATCACCATCATTAACACCAATATCCCACACACCCTAAAATGGGAACATGGTTGTCGGTGCCTTTAAAACTCCCAAGTGTAACCACGGGGAAGAGAAACGAAAGAATAGACACTGAGTTATGTAAAAAAAAAAAAATGTCTTTAAACACCAAAATCTCACCTCGACGATTTTGAACCTTTTGAACACGTAGAAAAGAGATCAAAATGCATTATAGAACTAGAAAAAAAAAGAAGATTGATCAATAGCGTTATTAGACATACTTATCATTTCATGGTATAAATAACCCCTAACAACCCCCCCCCCCCTCTACAACCTCTTTATTAGGAACTGCCTCCAAACTGATGTAAACAGTGATATTTGTTTCTTATTGTTTTCTTTTCCGACAGTTTAGTAATTATCAATACCTTCATGACTCTTACCTGTCTGTGTTTACCTGTACACAATAATTACTAAAGATAATTGATTAAAATATCGTGTTCTATAGTGTAACACCTCCATTAAATACCAATTGATACGTGTGTGTGTGTGTTTTACTTCATATACGGGCCATCGAGAAAGAATGTCCCGATTTTGTTGTATAATCATTTGAAATCGGGACATTCTATTCCAATTACCATGAGAATTTTTCCTATATTCTGTATACTGTTCCGATAGCATTTACTGTATACTTTTCCGATAAACTTGTATACCTTACTTTTCCAATAATTAAGTATACATCATATATTATACAATTCTCTTTACAATATCAATAAGACTCATGTATTTCTTCCTAAGCGTCTCTAATATACACTGTTCCCTTTTTTTTTATGATAAGAGACAAATAATCTCAATAACAATAACTAATTCTATCAATATCAACAAACAGACGATGACTGCAGAATGTGACAACCATGACGCCGACACGACAATCATACAGACACGATCAAATAAAGAAAAAAATAATAATAATAATATAATACTTATTGTTATATATGAAGACAAAACAATGATGATGGTGGTGACAAAAACACAGTGTCTTGTTTGAGTGGTGGGAGGTGGAACGAACCCACAGTGGTGACAACGGTGGGGGTTTAATGGTGACAACGGTGGGGCGATTGATGGTGATAACAGTGGTGACAACGGCGAAGGGTTTTTTCTTCAGCGAGTCCAACAGTGATCTCAACAGAAACAACAAAAACAGCAACTTGGTGATGAGACTTAGTAAGACATATTGATATAAACAAAACGTAGACAGAGGCTAGAGTCTACCTGATACACCTGGGTTATTTTAGAGCTCTTCATTATTTAATATAGTTTCTTTATATTACGTAACTCTAAGCCAGGGAAGTAAAAATTATCCTGTGAAATATATTGATAATGAAAATATCTACCAAACAAAACATTACGGGTTAATGTCCAACTTAAAACAACGCCACCGTCACTTATGCCGAACTTTAAATTGCCGCCGTTAGTTTTGCCGAAATTAAAATCACCACTAACATTTATGCCGAACTTAAAATCACCACTATCACTTACGCCGAACTTAAAATCTCCTCCTTCATTTATGCCGTACTTAATTCATCAATATGTTTTATACCAAACTTAAAATCACCACATTTCATTCATGCCGAACTTAAAATGAAGAACGTCACGCCAAGCCGAATTTAAAATTACCAACCTTTTGCCGATCTTGAAACCACCGCCACCACTACCACCACCACCACTACCACTACTACCACCACCAACGCCACCACTACCACCACCAACAACAACAAGTCATCAGCTGCGGTACTACAAGAGGCGTTTCCGTCGACGCTCATAACATAGTTGGAACCCTTAATATGCTAACGATCGCTTACAGGTCATTAAGGAAGGGGGTGGCACTTGTTCCACTAAGGCGACACGTCCTACTCGATGGCATTCCAGTGTTGAAGGAGCGAGGAAGGAGGAGTGTTGGAGGAAGGGAGGGAGGGACGTTGGAGGAGGTGGTTAATGAGTATTTTTGCTTATGAATTGCCTGAATGTTGGGGAAGAAAGGTCGATTGTGTGGGGGAGGAGGGGCTGATGAGAGAGGATGGGGAGGAGGGGGCTGATGAGAGAGGGTGGGGAGGAGGGGGCTGATGAGAGAGGATGGGGAGGAGGGGGCTGATGAGGGATGGTGGGGAGGAGGGGGCTGATGAGAGAGGGTGGGGAGGAGGGGGCTGATGAGAGGGTGGGGAGGAGAGGGCTGATGAGAGAGGGTGGGGAGGAGGGGGCTGATGAGAGAGGGTGGGGAGGAGGAGGAGGAGGGGGGTGAGGAAAGCAAAGTGAGATGGAGGAGTGGGAACTATAGGGAGTGGGAACTATAGGGAGTGGGGAATAAACCAGATACCAAATATTAGGGAAAAAAAAGAGGGATTTTTTTTCTTGTTCCTGTTGTAGTGTTTAAGGCTTAATACTGTTACAGAGTCCACCAAGAATCTACCCGGCCATCATTATCATCATACGAGTCTTGTTCACTCTCCTCTAACCACTACCACTGCTCTTACTACTACCGACCACTACCATAACCACCATTACTACTACCGACCACCATTACCTCCACCAGTACTAATACCACCATTTCTACTACCTACCACCATTACTACTACCTATCACCATTACCTCCACCAGTACTAATACCACCATTACTCCTACCTACCACCATAACCACCAGTACTATCTACCTACCACCATAACCACCATTACTACTACTACTACCACCACCCTTACCCCTCAACCCTTACTGTCCATCAAGGCTGACAGGTCGGACACCCTCGTCAGCAGACAGTCCGTCACTCAAGACCAATATTGTGGTTGTGATCTTTATCTTAAATATCATGTGAGATCTGGACTTATTCGCCCCACCACCATTAACTACCACAACTACCAGACGCACGAGGCCCACCACCATTCTTAACAACCACTACTACTACCACCACTAGACGTACGAGATATTATACTTTTTTTTCCTTCACCCGTCTCTCTCTCTCTCTCTCTCTCTCTCTCTCTCTCTCTCTCTCTCTCTCTCTCTCTCTCATCCGCACACACACTCCAGAGAGGAAGTCTACGAGAGAGAGAGAGAGAGAGAGAGAGAAGTCGTACCAGTTCCATGTTGTATTATAAACTGGTAAGTGGTGCGGGTCGTCCTCCACGCTGGTCCTCGACCGGGGGGGGGGGGGGGGTGGAGGAGGAAGGGAGACGTCAGGAGGGAACAATATTCAAGTGATGTTTATCATGTCACCTCAGACCACCGCCAAATGAGCAGCTGACACGACCTGAACTAAACTTAAAATGAAGCTAATCTGACGCGAGTGAGGGAGAGAGATTAGCCCATGGTCTGACCGCGGGGGGATAATAAGGTGTTATACTGATGTTCTACTATAAGGGTGTTTTTCCCATATTAAGCTATTTGGTCTTTAACCCCTCTTGAGTTAGTAATTGTGATCCATGACGCCTTGACGAGCCCCCGGGGGGAAGAGGAGGAAAGGGATGGTTGTGTTGGTGTTGTTGATTAAGGGTGAATTGACTGTGGACTTAAGCTGTGATTTCCAGCTTTATTGGATTAGTGGCCTTAGCGCTGTTTACGACGTGTAGATTCCCCCCCCCCCCCCCACCCCTCCGACCCCCCCACCCCGAGAGGAGTTATTTTAGTTTTGTTGATAATAATAATAATAATAATAATAATAATAATAATAATAATAATAATAAAAGTTGCTTCCTTCCTTCCTGGTTCTTTTATCAAATTCCTTCATCCTCCTTTTCATTCCTTGATTATCTTCTGTTTCCTCTTCTTTTATTTTCCTCTCTCCTATTCCCTCATTCTCTCAGTACTGTATCTGTCGCCTGTTGTGTTTTAAGTTGTTCGTTGATGTTCTCTCTATTCGTCCTACCATTACCGTCTCCTGAACAAACACTCGCTCATGTCACACGTGCCTAGTGACTATTTACTCACACCTACACACGCCCACGCCAGCGGCTGTTTAGGCTTTTGACACGTTACATACTCCCACGCCCACGCCAGTTCACACACCATCTCCTCCTCCTCCTCCTCCTCTCGCCTTCCTCCCATTCCCCTCCTCTTCCCGTCAGCCCACTCACGCCCGCGCTAATACACCCCACACGTCCTCCTGAATGGGTAGAATGTGGGGAAGAGGAGGAGGGGGAGGAGGAAGAGAAGATGTAAGGACGCAGAATCTAAAGGAAGGAATAAACCCATAAATAGAAGAGGATGAGAAAGAGGAAAGTGAAAACACACACACACACACACACACACACACAGGAGGAAGGGGGCGAGAGTGAAGGGAGGGAGGGGGGGGGGGGAGGTGGACAGACAAATATTTAATCGTGTTTTAACTTCGGTAATCACGCCAACAAAACTCCCCCTGTTCAACACTCAGCCACCTCAAGCAACCCTTAAAGAATCAATCACAGGTAAATACTTTCTAAGCTACAATGACTAAACAAAATCACCATCTTCCCCGTGATTGAGTTAGTTAATTAGAATTATTATCTTGGTTTGGCGAGGGGGGGGGGGGGGGTTCAGTGAGTGGTTGGTGGACCTCCTGCGGCCAGAGTTGACCCAAGCAGCGGGGGGGACACTGTCTTGACCACTCACCATCCTCCAGGGGTAGGGAGGGGGGAGGGGGGGGGGGCAGAGCGAGGGGGTGGGGAGGTGTGTGAACCAGCTGCTGAAATCTCTCTCTCTCTCTCTCTCTCTCTCTCTCTCTCTCTCTCTCTCTCTCTCTCTCTCTCTCTCCTTACCCCGTACTCACACTAATCCAAGATCTCAAAGCTTTAGTATCCTCTCTCTGTCTCAGGGCGTAAAACACTTCACATTATTGGAACAAGTTTTCATTCTCTTGGTTTTCGGGTATTTGGTGAAAGAGGAAGAGGAGGAGGGGGGGAGGAGGAGGGGGGAGGAGGGGGGAGTGGGGAGGAGGAGGGGGGGGTGGTTTAGGCAGCCTGGGGGAGGTGAACTGTGTAGCTGTTGGCTCTCCCTTTCGTGTGGGGAAAATGGATGAGCTTCAAGTCATCTCTTGTGTGTGTGTGTGTGTGTGTATAACGCTGAAATCATTCTAAATGCATGAAGAGACTGAACGCGGGGGATTACCATCTAAATTGGATCTTTATGAAGTCTCTTAGGTAACACATACACACACACACACACACACACACACACACATTGACAAACACACCTCTCCTCCCTCTATGACCCAACTATTGCCAACACCACCTTCCGATCCGTTTCAGGACACACACTCTCAAACCTTATTTATTCTCGACGACACCACCACCACCTCCACGGTTCCTTCTGCTCGTATTTTGGGGCCACATCCCACATTTTCACTACCTCTCCGCCTTTACATCTAGATCAGTGGGGGGTTTTTGTTTTGTTTTTGGTCATACTTTCGACTTTAGGTCACTTGAATATTACTATCCACCAATCTTCCCCTCAACTACTGGCCTATAAGTAATAGTGTTTCAGGTCACTCCAACACCTGTCCTGCTATAAGTAATAACGCTTCAGGTCACCCCAACACCTGTGCTGCTATAAGTAATAACGCTTCAGGTCACTCCAACACCTGTGCTGCTATAAGTAATAACGCTTCAGGTCACCCCAACACCTGTGCTGCTATAAGTAATAACGCTTCAGGTCACCCCAACACCTGTGCTGCTATAAGTAATAACGCTTCAGGTCACTCCAACACCTGTGCTGCTATAAGTAATAACGCTTCAGGTCACTCCAACACCTGTGCTGCTATAAGTAATAACGCTTCAGGTCACCCCAACACCTGTGCTGCTATAAGTAATAACGCTTCAGGTCACCCCACGGGCCATCTAGGAACATGTCCAGTGTGTGTGTGTGTGTGTGTCTGGGAGCGCCTCTAACAAAGCCTAGGTCGAGCCCCTGTTAGGAAAAGCGCATTAAGCCCTATAACTTTCACATATGACGAGCCTACACCCACAAATCCATTAAATCACCTCTACAAGCGGATTTTGTGCGGGATTTTGCCTGGGATTACAAGCTTACAGCCTCCCGTCCTTCGCTATCGGGAATGATCAAAAGATTTGTGTTGAATTTCTGTGGTGGCGAGGGTGGTGGTGATGGTGGGTGGTGTGAGGGTGGTGGTGGGTGGTGTGAGGGTGGTGGTAGGTAGTGTGGTAGTGGTAACAGTAGTGGTTAGTCTCTCACCCATATATGGATGGAGGGACAGTGAGGGACCCCCATATATATAGTTGCCAGATGAACGATACACTAATCTAAGTCGACTTTTTAATTCTTTTCTATATCTTTATGTTTGCATTTGGATTTATTTTTTATTTTTTTTTTTTTTTACTTTATCATTTATTTTTATCATTATTTATATTTTTAGTTTTCATTTTGTTTTTATTTCTTTCGTTATATATAATTTTTTTATTTTGCTATGTATTTATTTATTGTATAATTTTATTTGTTTTATTATTATCATCATTCTAACAAGATTATTATTATTATTATTATTATTTAAAACTGTAGGCAAGGGATTTATTTTGGTAACATTAATAATAAAAAATGATTATACTTTCAAACATCCATCGACAATTCCTTATCATTTAATTTATTTTTCGCATAAATTTCCGACAAAATTTAATGTGTACACGAGCAAAAAAAAAATATTGTCTTTCGTTATAAATATCAAGAATTTCGTAAGACAGTGTTATTATGTCTGCTGTTACCGGGTGTTATTAAATCATTACAGAGGTTGTTATTAATTTGAAAGATGTGTAATGATGTTTTGTGTTAAGACTGACTTATGACTGGCTATTTCAAGGCCTGTACAACAAAACACAAGTATTACGGAAGTGTGTATAGAAATTTCTGCATCAACGTGTACATGTGTATGAAAGCAACAAATTTACCGTACACACACACATATATACTGTATACACTTACATAGACACAGACACACACACACATGTTTACACATACACACGCACATTTATACTTACCACACACATACACACACACACACACACCTGACGATTCATATCAAAATTTAAAAAAAAAAAAAACATTTAATTTTACCAAGTCGAAAATATTCCCATCAATAAAACCCATATTCCCCTCTTCCCTCCCCTTCCCTTCCCTCCCCTTCCCTCTAATGTCCCTCCCAAAGTGGCGGCTCCATCAACCTGATCCCAAAACACATCCCAGCCATGATCCCTTAACAGCTGTAGCCCCGAGAAAGATCCCAAATCCTAGTCTCTGCTTGTGGGTAAAGAAATCCTTAGGCTGATCCTACCATAATCCTACACTAAGGCGAGGAGGTAGTTTGTGCTTGAAACCTCCTCCTCCCCATCCTTCCTCCCCCCCACCCCCCCATCCCCTCCCCCCACCCCCACCCCCACCCCCACCCCCACCCCATCCTCCTTAACCACATCTTAAAAAAAATAAAATTATATCCTTATTTCGGGAATTGGGATTTGTTTTAATTTCTATGGTAGACGAAACGTTCCTAGTAACACGGATCTATTTCACGGTAAGTGGGGATGAACTTGAACAAATCCCACTCATCTACATCCCTCTCTCTCTCACTCTTTGTCCTCTCCCTCTTTCCTCTCTCCCTCTCCTAACCCTCCCTCTCTTTTTTTCTACTCTCTCCTTCCCTCTTTCCCCACTCTCCCTCCTTACTTCCTTACCTCTCTTTCTCCTTTCTCTCTCCCTCACTCTCCATCCATCTGTCCCCCTCAAGCCACTCTGGTCAATCCTACACCCGGCCATCGAAGCTCAATCTGGCTCCATCACCAACAAGGCGATTGACAAATTGACCGACAGGCTAATGGTTTCTGTCCCTCCCTCCCCTCCCCCCTCCTCCCCTCCCCCCTCCTCCCCTCCCTCCGTGGACAACTGATGCTGTGAATACTGTAAACGTCACCATACACACACACACACACACGCACACATACAGTACATGTAACCATTATAAACATACACAATCATTACAACACATACACACACCAGCATAGGAACAGCGTATCACCAGTTGCCACTACAGTTTTTCTCGGTCTAGGTTAGGTTAGGTTAGGTTAGGTTAGGTTAGGTTAGGTTAGGTTAGCCCGGACCATGAAGCACCACCGACCACATATCTTACAAAAGACAAATTCTAACATAAAATTGGATAAATAAATCAATCTTAAGGTGACATTGTTCAGTCTTTCTCTTAACACCGAGGAAAACAAAAAATGTATTCCCTGTTCGAACCAATTGTTACTCGCTGGTTCGGGTTCAGGTTCAGATGGTTAGTTTTATTTTGAGTCAGTTTTCAGTTGGGGATTATATCTCTAATCTCTTCATATCTTTTATTTCTCTATCAATCTACTTTTTTTTTCAATCCTCTCTTTTTTTTTCACCCCCTTTTTTTTTTATCCTATGTCGTCGTATGAAATGTTGAATGGGTTTAAATTTTTTCGCAAGTTCACAGTTTCGGTGTCATTTTTTACTCGTGAAAACCTGTGTAGAAAATGCCCCCAAAAATAATAAAAGAGGAGACTACAAAAGCTTTTATTCATTCGTTTTTTTATACTTTTTTTTTAGGGGGGGGGGGGGTGTGGGGGTGTTTTTTATTTATTTATTTTATTTATTTTTTTAGATTAGGTTAGGTTGGGCAATCAAAAGTTGTACTACTATTAGGTAACAAACAAAGTAAGTACCATTGCGTCACCTAACTACCACTGCCCCCACAAACAACCTAACTACCATTGCTTCACCTAACTACCACTACCGCCACAAACAACCTCACTACCACTGCTTCACCTAACTACCACTGCCGCCACAAACAACCTAACTACCACTGCGTTACCTAACTACCACTGCCGCCACAAACAACCTAACTCCCATTGCTTCACCTCACTACCATTGCGCCACAAGAAACACCTTTTTATTAGGGATGCAGTCTCAAGTACAACACCACAGTGCCCGCCATGTAACTCCTCCTCTTGTGGGTGTTCCGGGTCCAGCCCTTGTTTAGACCACGCGTCACGGCCTGGGGGAGGGGCCTCAGCCACCCCTCCCTCAGTAATTATTCTGAGGGGACAACTCCTCCTCTTTTAGCGTGCAGGGGCGTGTGCTTCCTGACGTAGTGCCTGTATGATTGGTCACGTCCAACACACACACACACACACTATAAATAGAGTATATATAATTTTTTTTTAATATTTCAAATCAGATCTATAAAAACAAAGTCCTTTTATCAGGAACCAATACCCGTGAATATTTATATAAACATCCGATTTTGCGGTCACTGACAAACTTATTACCGAGGCATAATATTTAATGTCTCCCTAAGGTATCTCGGCCAAGTTAACGTGACAACAGGAAGAACAAGATGGTGTTGGTATGGAACAGTGAAGGTCATACACACACCTTGGGGTACTCCGCCATATCTGAGAGTTGCATTATATTATTATTATTATTATTATTATTATTATTATTATTATTATTATTATTATTATTTGTTATAAGGATTAAAGTATTGTATTTCTTTTTAAACATTACTAATTCAACCTTTATCCTTTTTTTTATTTATATACTTATATTAATTTTATTCGGTATTTTAATCAGTGCCCATCATCATCATCATCATCATCTTCATCATCATCATCATCGTCATCGTCATCATCAAAAGAATGTACTTGGCAAGAGTACATTAACAATACTTAGTCACTAATAACACGTTAGCAGCCTCACACACACACACACACATTTATGCGTATACACACTCATGCGCATACATACATACATATACAAGCTCACACATGAGCACACACACACACACAAGCACACACATTTATTCGCATACACACACACACACACACACACACACACACACACACACACATGCGCATACACACATACATACACAAGTTCACACATGAGCACACACACACATTTACGGTCATATACTTTCACAAATGCACAAAACACACACACACTCAATAAACAAACAAAGACAAAATAACTATGTATATGTAGCCACGGTAGGTGGCACAAGCAAACAAATCGTTAACGACCATTGGAGTGAGAGGAAACGACCATTGGAGTGAGAGGATTGGGGAAGCAGCTGTGACGTGTCTTAACAAGATAATAAACGGCTCCCCAGTCACTACCATCCCCAGGACCATCCCCCCCTCCCTCCCCCCTAACCCCACCCCCCTCCCTCCCCCCTAACCCCACCCCCTCCCTCCCCCCTAACCCCCCCATCCCTCCCTACCCCCCCCTTCCTCCTTCCCCCTGCCACACTTCCCCACCCCTCCATTCCTCCCCCTGACCCACCACAACATCAGTGTAGGCTGGGAGGGAAGGGGGTGGGGGGGGGGGGGTGAGGGTTGGTCACGGGGGGGAGGGTGATGGAAGGGAAGGGGGTAACCAGTGGAAAACAGAACAATATACTTATTAATTAATTGTAATCTACACACACACACACACACACACACACCGACACACCCACACACACACCGACACACCCACACACACACACCCACCCACCCACCCACACACACACACACACACACACACCCACACACACACACACACACACACAGTACAATGTATCATTATATGGACATAAAAACACCACAGAAAGAAATGAATTAAAACATCAACTAATAATTACAACAATAAACAAAATGACCACAAAAAAATAACACTGAATCATGACATAATAATAATATATCACACAAGTAGAGAAAGAGGAGAGGGGGAAGGAGGGGGAAGGGGGGAGGGAGAGGTAGGAGAGAGTTAGGAGGGAGGGGGAGGAGGGGGGAGGGGGGAGGGAGAGGTAGGAGAGAGTTAGGAGGGAGGGGGAGGAGGGGGAAGGGGGGAGGAGGGGTAGGAGAGAGTGAGGAGGGAGAGGGGAGGAGGAGAATATCGGATGTCACATAATACACACTATTAACACACACACACACACATAACTAGGGGGGGGTGATAACAAGGAGGGGGAGGGAGAGGGTAGGTTGGTGGTGGTGGGGGGAGGGTAGGTTGGTGGTGGTGGTGGGGGGAGGGAGAGGGTAGGTTGGTGGGGGGGGAGAGGGTAGGTTGGTGGTGGTGGGGGGAGGGAGAGGGTAGGTTGGTGGTGGTGGGGGGGGGGAGGGAGAGGGTAGGTTGGTGGTGGTGGGGGGGGAGGGGGAGGGGGGTTTCACGGAGAGAAGTACAAATTTAGACGGACAACCCAAATGGCCACCTTTCAACCATCTTGTTGCACAGTGCAATTTGTCTGTCAGTTAGACTCGTCATTAGAGGTGGTGCTGGTCTTTCATCCACAGAGTTTAGAATAAAATTATAGACGTCTGCTTGGTTGTGTTGTGAAGGGGGGGTAAGTGCCCTAACTATGATGGTGGTGATGATGGTGGTGGTGGTGATGGTGGTGGTGGTGATGGTGTTGGTGATGATGGTGGTGATGATGGTAGTGATGGTGGTGATGATGGTGGTGATGATGATGGTGGTGATGGTGATGATGGTGGTGGTGATGGTGGTGATGATGATGGTGGTGATGGTGGTGGTGATGATGGTGGTGATGTCAGTTTGAGAGGAATAATTATCCGGTAATTATTTGGATCATCTGAAGATTAATCACCCGAGATTATTTAACCTTAAGATTAACCTAACCTAACCAAACTCTGCCAGGTAGCGTTACGGTGAATTAATTTGCTTATTATTAAAACTAAACAAAAACATTAATAAAACTAATTACCATAACAACAAACAAACATTGATAATTTGTTCAATATATAACAAACCTGCATATTCAAGATAACTGAGCACATATCTTGACACACAATCACACAAACTTACTGTATACACTAAGATATTTTATACAAATAACGATATAATTGAGAGAGAGAGAGAGAGAGAGAGAGAGAGAGAGAGAGAGAGAGAGGTGTTGGTGGTGGTGTAGCGAGGGATGGATGGTGGTCCTTCAGCGAGTGTTTGGACAGAGTGGAGAGCTGCCCTCAACAGGATTCCCGCACCCATTGACACCAGTGACAACGCCGAGGACGTGATTTATCAAGCGCCACAATACCTGTGTTTCCTCCCCCCCCACCTCCCCCCCCACCTCCTCCCCCCCCCACATCCACCAGGGGAAGAAGTAGGTGGGGGGGGGGAGGGGACTGAGGGTTGGGAAGCTCGCAACGGAGGCCCCATAACGGAGGGTCGCTTTGGTATTTCTAGAGGTGGAGAAGCTTCATTAGTGGGTGGTGGAGAGACTTCATTAGTGGGTGGTGGAGAGGCTTCATTAGTGGGTGGTGGAGAGGCTTCATTAGTGGGTGGTGGAGAGGCTTCATTAGTGGGTGGTGGAGAGGCTTCATTAGTGGGTGGTGGAGAGGCTTCATTAGTGGGTGGTGGAGAGGCTTCATTAGTGGGTGATGGAGAAGCTTCATTAGTGGGTGGTGGAGAAGCTTCATTAGTGGGTGGTGGAGAAGCTTCATTAGTGGGTGGTGGAGAAGCTTCATTAGTGGGTGGTGGAGAAGCTTCATTAATGGGTGGTGGAGAGGCTTCATTAGTGGGCGGTGGAGAAGCTTCATTAGTGGGTGGTGGAGAAGCTTCATTAGTGGGTGGTGGAGAGGCTTCATTAGTGGGTGGTGGAGAGACTTCATTAGTGGGTGGTGGAGAGGCTTCATTAGTGGGTGGTGGAGAGGCTTCATTAGTGGGTGGTGGAGAAGCTTCATTAGTGGGTGGTGGAGAGGCTTCATTAGTGGGTGGTGGAGAAGCTTCATTAGTGGGTGGTGGAGAAGCTTCATTAGTGGGTGGTGGAGAAGCTTCATTAGTGGGTGGTGGAGAGGCTTCATTAGTGGGTGGTGGAGAGACTTCATTAGTGGGTGGATGGAGAGGCTTCATTAGTGGGTGGTGGAGAGGCTTCATTAGTGGGTGATGGAGAAGCTTCATTAGTGGGTGGTGGAGAGGCTTCATTAGTGGGTGGGAATAGTTTGGGTTAGATTTTAATATTTTATTGTAGTTGTAGAGAAAATAGGAGTAGGTTGGTGAGGGTGAAGGTAGAAGTGGCTATGGTGGAGGTAGTGGTGGTGATGGTGGTGGTGATGGTGTGGAAAGGAGACAAGGGTGGTAGTGGTGGTGGTGGTGGTGTGGAAATGAGACAAGGGTGGTAGCGGTGGTGGTGATGTGGGGGGGGGGGGGAGGGTAATGGTAGTGGCAATGGTGGTGATGGGGGAGAGGGTAATGGTGGTGGTAGTGGCAATGGTGGTGGAGGTGGTGGTGATGGGGGAGAGTTCCTGGAATGTTTTGACGAAATACTTTACTAAGAAAGATGACACTCCTGTCCTTCTATATCACCTCTCTCTCTCTCTCTCTCTCTCTCTCTCTCTCTCTCTCTCTCTCTCTCTCTCTCTCTCTAATTTCATCAACATCTCTCCTAATAGCTCACGAAAATTAGCTAAACCTAAACTGTTGCTAACTAAAGAATACATCAGTTGGACACAAGATAGATCAGGTGCTAATTAATTTATCTGTAGGTAAGATTCTTAATAATAATCAAATAAATCTCGCACTTTATTCCTATACAATAATTTCGATGTAAACAGTTTGTGTGTGTGTGTGTGTGTGTGTGTGTGTATACGAGAGAGCCAAGGGGAAATTCCTCTGGTAAAGTAGAGTATGGCGTCGGCGTCCCATGCACACCAAGTCTCTCGACCAACTGGCAGTAAGAATGATGAATAGGGTTATAAAAGCCAGCTTATGATTGGCTCTTTCCCACCATTACCACTTCTCACTGGATTTCGAGGGATTTCTGTGTGGGTTAGGCAGTCGTACCCTGTAGGAAACCGTAATAGATTTTAATCCTACAAGTCTAACGTTGAAGAGATCGTGTCAAGTGATCTGTGAGGTCATCTGAGAGTCTTTGAATCAGATAGTCCACAAACTGTTCTAAATTATATAGTTTTTTTTTTTTTTTTTTACAATGGCTTCTTAGCAATTTCTCCTGTGTTTTTATTAATCTCACATCAGTAATTTCACTAGTAACGATCAAAACGTCAACGCGAAATAACGAACCAGGTAAAAACAAAATCAAATATACTACTACCATAAAACGCGCTGAGAATTTTATACAAGTTGAAAACATTTTCGTTATATTATATTTTTTCACTATAACATTTCTTAGTGGAATGAAAAAATAGAGTAGTTATATATTATTATTGGGATCATTATCATCCCTGGTTCTCGCCCTGTTCAAGCTATCCCAGAGCAGACGGCCACGACACAACATCTTCGTCAAGCTTGGTGGTAATTTAGTGAGAAGGTGAGCAAAGGTGAAGAGAATAACAGTTGGATGCGAAAATATAATGACAGAAATTTAACCCAAATATAAAATAAACTATACCGCAAACTCTGTGGTAATTGTATAATATTTTTTTTTCCAGATTGTTAAATATTTTTATAGTTGTAAATTTATGTGAAGTAACTATTTCTTGCGTTTATTATTATCATTATTATTTTATTATTATTATTATTTACCATTGTCGTATCGAAACTAACTTTTTTCAGAAAGTTACAAAATATTTCAGTAAATCGTCATGTTACGCGGGTTACTGTAGCTTAGGTTATATATATAGAGAGTAAATGATCCTTGAAGTGTGTGTGCAGGGGGTGTACTGCCGACCCGGTGTTGTCCTCTGGCGGCCACAAACTGCTTATTATCTCACTGATGTATGTGGATCTCTTTAGTTAATTAAGCTGGCATTCAGGATCTAGATATATTAAGTCATAAATGTCATGTGAATTTAATGATACTCTTCTGTGGGTTAGTAACACTCATGAACATTTCCTGCCGCAGATATTTACATAAATTAACTTCAATACAATTTGATGGGGCGAGTTTAGTTCTCTATCCCCGTTCATGGTGTTAGTACTGTGTGTGTATATATAAATAAGTGTGATTATTGACTCTGTTCGACGTTCGTAATAAGATGGATGGCGTTATAGAGACGTTGATGGTACAATGTATTACAACGCTTTAACTACTAAGGTCTTTCAGGGCCGATGTTGATTCCTTATTTAACAGACAAATTAGAACAAAAACTCAATAAAATAAAAATAAGACAATAAATATCTGAGCTCATCTGTCATCGAGCAACTTGACCTTCAACACGTGAAGACCTTCCTGTCGGCGAGGTAAAGAAAACCTCCTCAGGATCCAAGCAACACGAGGATGAAGGTGTAGGTGAAGGAGGTATGAGCAGTAAGAGAGAGAACGCGTGACCTCGTTGGAAATAAAATGGGAAGACAACAAAACTAATAAGATGATGAGAGTAATTCCGCCTCACATTACCATCATCTACGTCCAAGTGCCGCGACTAATGAATAGGAGGCTGAGAGGACAATTGTCAGGTAGCGAAGGTGGATATGGGGGCAAGTATGAGTAAGAGGTTATGAAGGGGGGGGGGGGAGAGACCCAACCTACTTCCGTTCTCACACCTGCAAGCTGTTGTGTGTGTGTGTGTGTGTGTGTGTGTGTGTGTGTTTTATTGCCTCCCTGTAATGAAATAAGGGTTAAGTACTGAAGTTAAAAAAAGACAAGGGGCAGGAGTATGAATGAATGATTGTCGGGTGAAGATCATTGATGGTAGTTAACTAATTCCCCGGTGTGTTAACATGGCCGCAGTAAATAATAGATGTAGGTTATTTTGTAATACGTTTGTCAGGTAAGTTGCAATGACAAAATTACTTGTTGCTTATTAGGAAACGTAGCGAACAATTACTCTTATATCTGTGTTACATATAACCATTGGTGCAGACGGTAGCTGCCATGAGGCGTTTTGCGACATGACAATTACAGTAAATATGTTTTATTTTTTATATAAACTGAATTAATGTCTTCGTAGGAGAAATTACGTAGATAAACCCAACACTCGTACAGACATTTAAGAGAATATTATCAGCACTATAAACCTTACCTTACCTAACCTAACCTAACCTAACCTTACTTAACCTAACCTACTAACCTAACCTAACCTAACCTAACCTAACCTAACCTAACCTAAACTAATACAGGTTAACCTAACAAAACTTAATCTGCTCTCATTTAGATAATCTCGCTTTAATAGAAAGTAGTTGTATATAAGTATGTAATTCCTTAAGATACAACAATAATAAGTTAGCCTTAACCACTTAGGTCGCAATCTCTCTCCCAGGTTGAATAAAATTGTCTTAACTATAAAAAAAATATAATGTCAACCTATTCTAACAACATCAGTAGATAATGTTCATCTCATTATAAATAAAAACAAAATATATAACAAGAGTTTATATTTCGATAATTATTTAATAAAGTCTTAACCCCCCCCCCCTCCCCTGCCCCCTGCGCTCACCAATACACGTGAGTTACATTTCCTTTATTAATTCTGTAACTACATAACCAAACGTTGCCTCGATCAGGTTAGGTTAGTTTAAGTTAGGTTAGGTTAGGTTAGGTTAGGTTAGGTTAGTAGTGGTGTTATATTGTTATAGTTTGTATTATATATAAACACATACATTTATATTTTCTTTTAGAATATAACACTATATTAACGGTCATTTCCCTTAAGGTGGTGTATAAATCAAGTGCAGATAGCAATTTCATTCAATAACAACTCTGCAACAATTACGGATGCAATCATTGTAATTTTACGCTAATTCAGGGGAAATCAGCAGGACCATCTCACACATGGCGGGTAAATATTTCCCTCCCAACACACACACACACACACACACACTTCTACTCCCTCGGTCTCAACGCTTACATACACGACCGCTTACATACACGACCGCTTACATACACGACCGCTTACATACACGACCGCTTACCTATCATGACCGCTTGCATACACGAACACATCAACAAACGCAGAACGTATACTTAAGACAACCACAAACACAGGTTGACGCTTATCATGTTGTGACATTACGATTAACGCAGGAAATGTCTTTAAACACACACACACACACACACAGGTTAACAAAGCGACAGGTATACTTTTAACAGGAAACAATTTGATACACTTAATACACAGCTAATGTTACAAACACACCTACACACAGAATAACGTATATTGTTTGTAATGCGCAGGTGAGTTAATTAATTAAGAATACACACATGAACACAGTACACTGGTAAAATATTAATGAACAATTTAACTAGATTTAACTAAAGTTAACATCAACCAAAGATAAAGTTATGAGTTAGTTAAAAATACCGTACAAAGGCAATTAATTTCTCTTCCTTCCCCCTCTTACGCTATAGGTAAAGACCATGTTTGAAGATGGTACCTAAGATCATTAAGACCACTCAAGTAAAGACTAAAGGCTCCTGTTAATCTTTACTAGATAACATTAAAGGTTCTTCTATGTTTACAAACCCAAAGATACAGTTGTAATTTCTAAGATCTTAAAGTTTTCTTCCTTCAGGATTGTTTAAGACCTTTTATGGTTCATATCTGCCTCTTGTAGTCTTTCACTGAATAAGAACCCCCCCCCCCCCCCCCAGAAGTCTTGGTCTTTGAGTGCCCTGTAGTTAAACCCAACCAGGGAAAAAAGTCCAGAACAGCGAAGAAAATTGACTACTTGCTTTTTTTGGTTTAGATTTTTAGCCTTATTTTTTTTCCTTCCAATTTAACTGAGACTCTCTTTATAAATTATCCTCCCATCTCCCTTCTCCCTCTTAGATTCCCCACATAGCCAACCAAGAAGAAAACACCCCTCCCCCCCTCCCTCCTCTCATCCTTCCCTCCACCCACTCCCTCTCTCAAAGAACCCCTCCCCCCTCCCCTGGATCGTCCGCTTCACACAACAATTTTTGTAAGTTTGTAAACAAGATGGTCCTGGACAAATCCGCCAAGGCATACGTGTTGGTGTTGTTACGACGCGGCAACACACACTCACACCAACACGACCACCTCCTCTCCCTGAAATATTCAACGATGAAAACAAAATGCAGAAATGATCTTGTTTTGCAATATTTACGAGGAGAGGGGAGGGAGGGGAGAGACTTTTATATATATATATATATATATCTGGAGTTTTTTTCTTTTTAATTTTCGTTCCCTTTAGCGTCAGGTGGTGAGGAAAACTAAGAGAATTATGGTCCATAAGGTTTAATAATATATTTATTTATAATAAGAACCATATTGTACTTCCAGATTCTACATTTAACCCTACACACGTTCCTCCGGTAGAGTCAGCTTTGAGCACACCCAGCCCCTAACTTTACAAATAACCGCAACAAACTAGTCACGTCCGACACAGTTCGATACATTTCATCCTCAAACTCGTGCAACAAAATCCTGGCGGCGAGGATGACGGAGTCGCTTCCCCGCCCCGCACTCTCTTCCCAAACTTCCCGGCCGACGGGTGTCAGGCCCAAAATCGTTACCTCCTCGTCTTGGGCCGGGCAGTATTTCACATCTCAGGCTCTCCCCTGCTGGGCTTTACTCGCCACTAGCCGAGTGATCCGTCTCTCAGCTACTTGAGGCCACATTCACAAGGAGCAGGTTAGAGAGACAGTAAATAAAGAGTTTATAAAGCCAGGAGGCGGTTGAGAGCGGTGTGCCTCTGGCGGAGTTTACGGGTAAAATCGTTACTGGACGAGTCGTGTTCTTGGGCCGCCAGTGGGCAGCACTGAGGCGGCGGCGGCAGCGGCAATATTACCCGGAACACTCTGATACCACCAAAATATATACGCGCAAGCTGTGTTTTCTCGATTCCTTATATTAAAAGCAGTATTTGGGCGACACTCCGATTCCATCCATATGTTGAACTTAATTACTGACATTTTCTGTTCTTGACACAAACAACATGGCCGGCCACGTATTTGATGAAAAACAATTCCAATTGAAAAAACACTTTTGTTTTCCTTATAAAATAAGTTAATTTCAAAACCCAAATTTCTTTTAGGAAAACCTAGATCCTTCTTAAAAAATTTCAGGTAAATAAAATAAAATAAATTCCTTAATTATTATATTGTATCAATTCTATAACAGAATAAACTCCCATTTCTGTGACTATTTCCTTCTTTTTTGTTTTTGTGTTTGGTAATTTAAATTTTCTGTAGATAAAATAATTTCCAAAGATTAAAATTGACCTTAAAATATCAACACTATACAGGTATATAAAAAATGGCGGAGAGTAAATTTTTAAAAACACAAAAATAAAATTATGCGAATGAAAACTGAAGTGAAAATTACAGGGAAAATGGATTAAATTATTTTCATTAATTTGTGACTATTAAACGTTCTTACAAGAAAAAAAATCAACTTAACTACGCGAGGCAGGTATTTTCTGATTACAGCGCTAAAACTAATATTATAAACCTGATTTTAGTAACCGTAACATTTTTGTGTATGTTTTTGGTAACGAAAATTATTGTTTCCATCTACACCAAAACTTTCCCTTGATGTTTTATTCCCGACAAGTTTCTGGGTAACGAGCGGCATAGTTGTCGAGTATAATTTTTATAACGGGAAATTTTCGTGCAATTCTTAGTAACGAAATTTTCCTTACATGATTTTCGTAACGGAATGTCTCTTTATATTTCTTTCTTGAATATTTTAAATAGCGTAAAACTTATCCTTGAATGATTATCACAAACACCAACGTGATTTCTGGATTTAAGCAACGTGCACTGCGGTAAGTACACAGATTAATAACGTTTCATTAGCTCGTTTCAGAACCCCCAAATAACGTGTGGAAGAATTAATAACCTGAAATGCGTTAAGGAGCAACTAGTTTAATAATAATTAGTTCTTTGTACCGCAGAACCTTCCACCGGTATGTGTCGTGTACCTTATGACCTGGTGGACACTGTACCGTATAAAATATTTCAAGAATTTTACGTACCGCACAAAGTTCTACTAATTAGTATACCAACGAAATTAATATAGATTATAATAACAACAAGCTCGTATAACGTGATATAAAACCTGGAGTGGTGGTATGGTGGAGTGTGTGTGTCGGGAGGGGCGGAGGAAGGAAGAAGAGGAGGGAAAGAGGAGGAGGAGGAGGAGGGAGAGAGGCAGTCATCACCGTCATCACACACACCACCCAGTGTAATTATTGTGTCACACGCTACACCAAGGGGCCCCTCACCTCATCCCTCACCTCAGGGGCCCCTCGCCTCACCTCACCTCAGGGGCCCCTCACCTCTACCTCATCCACTTCCTTCTCTTTTTATCTATCTATCGTTGTTCTTATTCTACCTCCACCTGTTTAACACTTTACTCTCTCTCTCTCTCTCTTTGTCTTCTCTGCTTCTCTCCCTCTCTCTCTCCTCTTCGTATCTTTCACATTTATGTAACTTAAATACTCTTCTCACTTTTATCGCCCCTCTCTCTCTCTCTCTCTCTCTCTCTCTCTCTCTCTCTCTCACCGCTTCCTTCTTCTTCCCCTATATTTACGTACTCTTTACACTCCTGGTTCTCTTCCCCTTGCTGTTCACTCTTTCATTATATTATCCCTTCTTCCCTTTCATTGATTATCTCTCTACATACTTTGTTTTTATTCTCAATCTTCCTTTATTTCTTATGCTTTCCTCTCACTACTATATTATAAGAAACATAAGAAAATAAGGAGTCTGCAATAGGCCGGTTGGCCTGTGCATGGCAGCTCCTGTCGAGAGTTACTACCACTCTCTATCATCCATGAATCTATCTAGCCTCCTTTTGAAACTTTCCAGAGTTCCCGCACTTACTACAAAGTTGCTAAGCTTGTTCCACTCGTCCACCACCCTATTTGTGAACCAGTTTCTTCCTATCTCCCTCCTAAACCTAAACTTATCCAACTTGAATCCGTTGCTCCGAGTCCTATCCTGCACGGATATTATAAGAACTTTATCTATATCCCCTTTATTGATTCCTTTCACCCACTTAAATACTTCTATCATATCTCCCCGCACTCTTCGTCTTTCTAGGGAATGCAAGTTAAGTTTCTTTAACCTATCCTGATATGGAAGGTTTCTAAGTCCCGGAATCATTTTTGTCATTCTTCGCTGCACCGACTCTAGTGAATTTATATCCATTCTATAATAGGGGCACCAGAACTGAACCGCATAATCGAGGTGCGGCCTGACTAGCGCAAGATATAGTTGCAATAAGACCTCTGCACTCTTGTTACTTACACTTCTAGATATAAAACCCAATACTCTGTTTGCCTTATTTCGAACATTAACGCACTGTTTTCTAGGCCGTAGGTCCGGGCTTACAAGTACCCCTAGGTCTCTTTCACAAGTCGACTTCTCAAGGTTGATGTTCTTAAGGCTGTATACATTATAAGTATTTGTTCTTCCAATATTAAGTACGCTGCACTTGCTGGTGTTGAATTTCATTTGCCACTTTTCAGACCACCCCTGCAGTTTATTTAGATCCTCCTGTAATGCATTTGCATCCTGCCCCGAATTAATTTGCCGCCCTATCTTGGTGTCATCCGCAAACTTGCTTATGTTACTGCTGATCCCAGTATCTAAATCGTTTATGTAGATTATGAACAAGAGTGGGCCTAGTACTGACCCCTGGGGAACCCCACTGGTTACACGGCCCCACTCAGATTTAACACCATCTACGCTCACCCTCTGCGTTCTATCGGTGAGCCATGATTTTATCCAATTTAAAACTTTCCCCTCGATACCATGAGCCTTAACTTTTCTCAGAAGCCTCTGATGCGGTACTCTGTCAAATGCTTTGCTAAAGTCTAAGTAAATAACATCGTAATTTTCGTCATTATCTACTACCTCGAAGACTTATGATCTATTCTGTATGGAAGAGTAAAAATAAGCCACGCCCAAGTCCTCTCATCTGGGTTTGTGATTGGCTGGCGTGATGGCCTACCGGAGATCGACCTATCCATAGCAATTTATAACTTATATAAAATGTTTCTTTATACATATATAGCATTATAGTCAAAGGAAATTATATCTATATTATTTAGATTGTTTTTTTTCTTCTTACAGGTTTTATAAGAGTTTGTAAAATAAGGAAGCTATCATTCTATATATAAACGCTATATAAAGTGCCAATGGTTTATAATATTAGTTTTTTTTTCAAGTGACGTACTGTACAGTTCGTCTCGGTAGTTTTTTTTTATCATAGGATCAAGAACGCCGAAATAATTCTATAGATTGACTGTTTGTTACGACGTGTGTGTGTGTGTGTGTGTGTGTGTGTGTTTGTTGCCAGATACTTCCATCAGACTAACCAACACCTGTATATTTAGTCAATATAATATATATATATAACGGTGTTCACTTACGCAATGACTAATCTTATATCGTGTTTCACTTAGTCACGATCAATAATATAAATAAACATGTACTGATAAATTTTACCAACGTTCACTACATTACAAGTATTACCCGTTGGATATATTATTACAGTTAATACTTAAACCCGTCACTAGATGTCGCCCCCTAACCAAATAATAATAATAATAAATAAATAAATAAAAATAGTGTCAGTAGGTGAATTTTTATTTATTTTTAATTTATCGGATCACCTGGAGATTAACCACCCTAGCGTTAACCTAAACCATACTAACTCAACCCACACTACCACCCTCAATGCCAACCATACTACCACCTTCACCGCCACTCACATCACCAACCATACTACCAACCACACTACCACCCACACTGCCACCCTCACCACCGCCCTCGCCACCACCCACACCACCACCCACACTACCACCCTCACCACCACCCACACCACCACCCTCACTACCACCCACACTACCATCCTCACCACCACCCACACCGCCACCCTCACTACCACCCTCACCACCACCCACACCGCCACCCTCACCACCACCCACACCGCCACCCTCACCGCCACCCACACCACCACCTTCACCACCACCCACACCACCACCCTCACCACCACCCTCACTACCACCCACACTACCATCCTCACCACCACCCACACCGCCACCCTCACTACCACCCACACCACCACCCTCACCACCACCCACACCACCACCCACACCACCACCCTCACCACCACCCACACTACCACCCTCACCACCACCCACACCGCCACCCTCACTACCACCCACACCACCACCCACACCACCACCCTCACTACCACCCACACTACCATCCTCACCACCACCCACACCGCCACCCTCACTACCACCCTCACCACCACCCACACCACCACCCACACCGCCACCCTCACCGCCACCCACACCACCACCTTCACCACCACCCACACCACCACCCACACCGCCACCCTCACCACCACCCACACCACCACCCTCACCACCACCCACACTACCACCCTCACCGCCACCCTCACCACCACCCACACCGCCACCCTCACTATACCACGCACATTACCAACCAATAAATTCCTTAATGTCTCAACCACAAGCCACCGACGAGAACCTTTTTTCTTTATTTGATTCTCTAATTGTTAATCTAGGTGTGGGTAACATCGTTCTATCTCAAACCCAGTCCTTTAAACGGCCCGCACCTTTAAACGGCCCGCCTCTTATCGGTCGACCTTATCTAACACCTCAGTGCACCAACAGGAGGGACTATAGATACTCCATGTTTTGGGTTCACATCCGGGGACCCAGCTGCTACTATTCTACAGATAAACAAATCATCTTCCTTTGTCTTCTAATAACCTATTCACCTTTACAAACATCCGATCCTCACAAAATCAATGTTTCTTCAACCTTCTCCTCCGAAACATAATAAAAAAAAATATAACAAAATAAGACGGAAAAAATGCAAGACCACCTACGGGGAGCCCAATTTGTCCCCAGAGTTGAGGATACGTACAATTGCAATCGTGGGGTAATGTGTATGATTAGGCGTCCAGAATGTGTTGATGATTGCACGAGTGTAGAATGTTGATGGGGCTTTATTATAGTGTGTTGGGCGAAGGTGGCCCGACCTGTGATTCATGGCCCGGGCCACCTTATATCACGGGCGAGGCGAGCATGGCCGCCCCTGCAGCCTCCTCACTCGCCAACACCGCCACGATTTAAAGCTTTGCCTCTCTCTCTCTCTCTCTCCTTCATCCCCCTCCTACCTTCCTTTTCTCATTCCCTCCTTCCTTCCCCCGAGATGTTTTAAAAGGTTTGATTTTAAGGGTAAACTCTTATAAGTGTTGTGACAGGTGCGTATCGATCCTGCGTGACCTTTTTTTGTTTTTTTTTTCCCTCATTGTCTTTGTTCAAGTGGTTCTTTGTTTCACATTGTTTCGACCCCCAGGTGATCGATCGTCCGGTGTTTTCTTGTGAGCGCGTGAGGTCCATCTCAGTAATCTATAATTAGTAGTCATTAATAGACAATATCTTTCAAATTTATGGCAATGTTACGTATTATCAAAAGCTGTTATGGTTTAGTTTGTGGTTGTGATATCAATGTATCTTCACGGAATAATGCAAATGTTTTCAGTGGTTGTGCAGTTTCGTTCACATCATGGCAATCATGACGCGGAATTTAAATATATATTTTTTTTCATCTCTGGGTCTATTATATGTAAAAAAAAAAAAAAGAAGAAAAAAAGTGATAAAAAGTCCAAGATTATTGTGGCGGGAAAGTAATTTTTCTAACACGCTGTGTCAACTTTGTCTTCCAAAAGTAATTTTCAACTTTGGTTCAAAACGGAGACGAGAATGTTTGGCCTGGCTGGTGTGAGAGAGCGAGAAGGGCGGGCGGGTGGGCGGGCTGGCGGGCGGGCGTCTCAAGGCTATGAATACCTTAGCAGGCTACACTCAACAAAACCACCGATGTAATAATACAATATTAATTCAAAGGTCAATTACACCCCTCTTTAAACGTCGTCGCCGGCCACAAGAGCAGCATAAGTAAAGTAGATCCATTAATGGAAATATAGATCACCGACGATATGCAATTTACAAAATCCAAATTGTCAGTATCGTAGATAAATTGAATCTCGGAGTAAAATATGAGGACGGGAAGGTGGGGAAGATCTTCGCGGTTTAATTACGGGATATATATATATAAAAGTGAGGGAGGGCTTATGGAGAGGAGAGGGATTTGAAGGGTAGGGAGTGTTATAGGCGATACGTAAGGAGTGAACAACTACTGCTGGGGAGGTGAGGGATTTGAAGGGTAGAGAGTGTTATAGGCGATACGTAAGGAGTGAACAACTACTGCTGGGGAGGTGAGGGATTGGAGGAGGGAAGGATTCGAGAGTATAGGGATTCTGTGGTTGGGATTATGGAGTAGGGATTGGGGAGTATGGTATAGGGAGTGTTATTATAAGCTAGACCTAAGTGAGTGAGAGTTAGGGTTTAGGTAACGATTGACTAGAGGTTCATGATGACAGGTTCAATGCGGTTTACGAGGCAAGACGAGCACTTAAAGGCATAATTGTGCTTTGTAATGATGACTAATGCGACGACTTGAGGCGGTAACTTTTAGCAATGGTAGTCTACAATAAAGAGTAAACTGGTAAACTTCAAATGGTACTCTACAATGAAAAGTAAACCATGACGTAATCTGGTGAGCCTCAAATAGTAGTCTACAATGAAAAGTAAACCATGACGTAATCTGGTGAGCCTCAAATAGTAGTCTACAATGAAAAGTAAACCATGACGTAATCTGGTAAGCCTCAAATAGTAGTCTACAATGAAAAGTAAACCATGACGTAATCTGGTGAGCCTCAAATAGTAGTCTACAATGAAAAGTAAACTATGACGTAATCTGGTAAACCTAATTAACTTTATAATAACAGATATATACAATATAAACTGGACACAAAGGATTCAATAAACTCTAAGATTAAAATAAGGTTTACAAGGAAAGTATACTAAGAGTGTTAGGTTTACACAAGTAACTCCATTTAAGTGTTAAAATTGGATACGCATTTATTATCAATATCTTTCATGACCATTTATTTACCCCAAAAATGAAGAAAAAAAAATTAATTATCCAATCACCACAAAATCCTTCTAATCGATATCATAAGCCTAGCTATTTTCTGAGAGAGAGAGAGAGAGAGAGAGAGAGAGAGAGAGAGAGAGAGAGAGAGAGAGAGAGCATCAAGTAGCCTCCTAACATGCAGGTTCAAACCACTTATTATATGCAGTTATCAAGAGCCTTTCCTTCACCCTACGCCTACACTCTCACTCTCCCGTCCGGATGCCGAGAGATACACCATATTATTACGGTAGGTGGGGGAGATGTGGAGAGGGTAGGGGGTAATGTGGTGGGGTGAGGGTGATGTGTCAGGGGGGGGGGAGGGAGAGGTCTGTGAGGTGGGTAAGGGTGAGGGGGGGGGGGGGGAGCCATTACAGCCTTATTATAACGCGGTTTATTTCCGTCGTAATTCACGCCGTAATGGGCAGGAGGGTCACGAACGGGACTGTTGGTTGATGTACGTGATTATAAAGGCTGAATTTTGTTTGATATCCCGCCATTTTACACACACACACACACACACACACACACACACACACACACACAAGAAAAATATACAATAAAACTCCAGGTGTTGAAAGTATGTGTCTGTCTGTCTGTGTCCGTCTGTCTGTCAAGGGGCGAGACGGGCTTTACTTTAAATTATTGGTCGTGTTATCGAAGGGAAAAAAACACTTGGGAGTTGTCGCGTGTGGATATGTTCATGCAGGTGGCTGGTGGGGAGAGTGGAGGGAAGTGGGGAGGGTGGAGAGAAGTGGGGAGAGTGGAGGGGAGTCGGGAGAGTGGAAGGAAGTGGAGAGGGTGGAGGGAAGTGGGGAGAGTGGGGGGAAGTGGGGAGAGTGGAGAGTGAGGAGAGGGTGGAAGTGGGTAGGGAGGGTGGAATGGTGGGGAGAAGGTGGTTAGATTAAAAGGGTGGAGAGAGGGAGCAAAGTGGAGAGTAGGGAGAAATTAAGGAGGAAGAGGAGAAGTAAGAGAGGAATGACAGGGAAGAAGGAGGAGATAAAAAAAAGAACAAGAGAGAGAAGGGAAGGGGGAAGGAAGGAAAGGAGAGAAATGGAGAGAAGGTGAGGGGGGAAGGAAGAGAAAAAGAGAAAGAGGGAGAGAAAGCTAGGGGGGGGGGGGAAGAGGTAGGTGGCATGTGTGCAGTGGGGAATGCTGACAACCGTGACGAGGTACTAACATGGTAAGTGAATACGATGGAGACTACACATGCAAATTTCTCTCCCTTCCTACCCCTCCCTTCCCCTCCCCTTCTCCCCCTCCCCCCCCCGCCAAGTACTATAATCAAGTCGATGTGTTTATGTATTTTAAATGAAATGTAACGCACGAGTGATGGATGATTGACTGTAACAAAAAACAAACAAACAAAAAACAAACAAAACTAAGGGCACGTGTGTGTGTGTGTGTGTGTGTGTGTGTGTGTGTGTGTGTTTGTTTTGCAGTCACGTTAAAAATCTTTGGGAGTTAAAGATGGTTATTGGAGTTAATGATTATAGCACCTGGTTGGATAGTTTACCTGTGGTCGAACCGCTTGTTATCTTGTTAATTAGTTCATGGTGTTGTAAAGTAGATTAGCATCGGTAAGATAAAATTGCACTTAGATTAACCTATTCTGTGCTAACCTAACCTAACCTAACTTAACCTAACCTAACCTAATGTAACTAAATCCTAACCACACACACACAACACAATACAACACAACACAACACAAAACACACACACACACACACACACACACACACACAACACAACACAACACAACACACACACACAACACACACACACAACACACACACACACAACACAACACACACACAACACACACACAGTCTTAACTTTACCCAAACAAGCCCCCAGATTACAAGGTACGCCCCCTCCCCTTATTATTATATAGATCAGGTAATTCGCTCCCCAACTCACAAACTAAATATCTCTGATTATTACTTCTTTAACCTGCTGTTTTCACCCCGTGCTCCTCCCCTCCCCAACCCTCAATCTCCCCACCTGGCTTCCCGTCCCCTCCCCAACCCTCAATCTCCCCACCTGGCTTCCCGTCCCCTCCTCAACCCTCAATCTCCCCACCTGGCTTCCCGTCCCCTACCCAACCCTCAATCTCCCCACCTGGCTTCCCCTCTCCAAGTCTTTCTTCTCTTCCTCTCCACCTCAACCCAAGGCAACCCTTCCCTCTCCCTCCTTGCATACCTCTTCCTCCCCTTCCCCTCCCCACCATACCTGTCCTCCTCCTCCTCTTCCTTCTTCCCCTCCCCACATCTTCCCTTTTCCCCTCCCTACCCCACTCTTCCCTCCCCTCCTCACTCTTACCTCCCCACCCCACTTCCCCCCCTCCCCTCCCCACTTCTCCCCTCCCCACTTCTCCCCTCCCCTCCTCTCCCCACGTCTCCCCTCCCCACTTCCCCCTCCCGACCCCACTTCCCCCTCCCCTCCCCACTTCCCCCTCCCCTCCCCACTTCTCCCCTCCCCACTTCCCCCCCTCCCCTCCTCTCCCCCTCCCCTCCTCTCCCCACGTCTCCCCTCCCCACTTCCCCCTCCCGACCCTACTTCCCCCCTCCCCACCCCACTTCCCCCCTCCCCACCCCACTTCCCCCCTCCCCGCCCCACTTCCCCCTCCCCTCCCCACTTCCCCCCTCCCCCTCCCCTCCCCACTTCCCCCCTCCCCACCCCACTTCCCCAACACCAACACCCACATCACTATCATCACACCACTATTACAACCACACGCTAGCACCACCATCACTACCACAACACAGGCCACACCATCACACAGGCTGTCCACGCCGCACATAACTTCATCGACGCGACAAACTGGAGGCGATAATGCGATAATATCCATTAAAACAACGCAGGCCCATCAGTACGCCCATCAGATACCTCGTAGCCGTCCAACCCTTGTCACCCAGATCACCCGCAATGGCGTTAGCACCGACAGCCAATCAAGTAATCAGATCATTATTCATCAACGAGCAATTTTCGATATCCCCGCCTAACCAACGGCGCTTTCTGTCCCTCGATGATAACACTCAGACCAGCCAATGAGAACCAGCATCGATGATCCCGGTCGGGCCAATGAAAACTAGCTTTGGGGAACAGCCAGTGAAAATCGGTTCTGATCCAGCCATTGAGAACTATTGGTGTTGATTCTGGACCAATGAGAACTAGTGTTGATTCTGACTATATGTATTTTAACTAAGCCTAATGTACGTTACGGTTAGGTTAGGTTAGGTTAAAGAATAGTCATTTAGTGTACCCTTGACTAGATACCTATTGTCACTCGATTACCTAATAGTCCAATAAAATGAGCCATTAGTGGAAGAGGAGGAAGAAGATGATGTATTGAAGAACTAACCAGTAGTTTGAACTGAAGCGTCTCGGAACAAACGATTATTATTGTCCGCCTCGCTGTACAATCGTTATAGAAACGCTATAATTCCTGATGACAGCTCGAGTAAATTATAGCCCAATGCGATAGCACGTACGATAGCATTTCCTTACTCAGAGGGTGGGTGGAGGGAAGTAGAGGTGGGTGGAGGGGAGTAGAGGTGGGTGGACGGGAGTAGAGGTGGGTGGAGGGGAGTAGAGGTGGGTGGAGGGGAGTAGAGGTGGGTGGACGGGAGTAGAGGTGGGTGGAGGGGAGTAGAGGTGGGTGGAGGGGAGTAGAAGTGGGTGGACGGGAGTAGAGGTGGGTGGAGGAGAGTAGAGGTGGGTAGAGGGGAGTAGAGGTGGGTGGAGGGGAATAGAGGTGGGTGGATGGGGGTGGGAAGGGTGGGAGTAACGCTTAATGGTGACGAAACGGACATCTGCCAGACGTAGAAGTAAAGGAACCAATTTTGTGTCAATTCGCCGTAACACAATTCATCTTCCTCCTCCTCCTTCCCCTCCCTCTCCCCCCACAGCCATAAAACACCTAATAATAATCATTTCTTGGTGATATAAGAGCAGCGAATATAAGCAACACGTTAAAATTATGATGTATGTATTGTATGTGTGTGTGTGAAGAGAGAGAGAGAGAGAGAGAGAGAGAGAGAGAGAGAGAGAGAGAGAGAGAGAGAGAGAGAGAGAGAGGCCTACTAACCGAACGTATCTCACTCTAGAGACAGTCTTTCCTTTTCACACTTAAACAAAAAAACAAAAGCTCAATTTACGTGAGCGATATTTCCCCAAAATAAAGTCAAGTTAAACAAACGGATGTCCCTCCAAGCGTCTCTTTTTTTTTTTTTTGTAGCAGCAAACAAAGCTCACTTGAAGGCCACGAACGAGGCTTCAAAACCGATCAACAAAGGAAAGCCTCCAATTTGGTTCCTTTCTTCGTTTTCTTGTTTTGGTGTGTGTGTGTGTGTGTGTGTTGGCCTCCTCCCTCCCTTGCATTACCAGCAAATCACCAGCGACTGTTTCCACTTGTCACTGATGCCGAGAGCAGCAAATGTTCCCGACCCTTCCCGTCAAGAGCCTGTCAATAGATCGCTTTTGTGGCAGACGGTGGCGAGAAGGGTAAGTTAGGGTGGGTGGGTGAGAGGGGGAGAGGAGAGGGCAAAGGCCATCAAGTCGACGCTTTATTCCTTTGTTAACATCCTGACCGTCTACTTCTTGAACGTCTCCTGGATCTTCAGCAGCGTTTAAAAAGAGGTCTTAGCGGCAACTGTTACTAGCTGAGTGAAGATGATATATCATGATTAAGAGCGGATTTATAAGGATAAATGAGCCCGGATACGGGTGTTTATCCCGGCGAGCGGTGGCCGGGAAGGCGACACACGGGCTAACAATCCCCGCGAGGACGACAACAATGGCGCGGTGTTCCGGAACGGCGGCGGGAGGGGTCACACGTCGACTTCCAGGGAGGCTCAGTGTGTCCTCGGACGACAACAGAAGCCGAGAAATTTGCGCATTTTCCTGCAGATATTAACGAAAACAATAGACTCTTTTGTCATTATCATACAGAAGAAATGAGTTCTAACCAGGATCCACAAATTCCATGATTTCTTAGAGAAAATGACAAGAAACTGTATCCAAGTAAATATATTTGCTATTTAAACCATCAACACGTGTACAACTGTCCAAGGGGTAACCTGAGATGACCAGGGACAGCAACACCCCCCTCCCTCCCGGTCCTCTTTCTCATAACCTCCCTCATAACCTCCATAACCTCCCTCATAACCTCCACAACCTCCCTCATAACCTCCATAAC
The DNA here is from genome assembly GCA_958450375.1 of Homarus gammarus. Classification (NCBI taxonomy): domain Eukaryota; kingdom Metazoa; phylum Arthropoda; class Malacostraca; order Decapoda; family Nephropidae; genus Homarus; species Homarus gammarus. The sequence continues at coordinate 12,081,329 of CAUDMG010002538.1, forward strand.
CTCCCTCATAACCTCCATAACCTCCCTCATGACCTCCACAACCTCCCTCATGACCTCCACAACCTCCCTCATAACCTCCCTCATGACCTCCATAACCTCCCTCATGACCTCCATAACCTCCCTCATAACCTCCATAACCTCCCTCATGACCTCCATAACCTCCATAACCTCCACCTCGCATTAAGCCAACACCTCATGATCCTCCCCAACTGTCCACTAACTGCTGTCTACTACCTCCCCAGCTACTGATCACCACCTCCCGACACCTAATGACCTCTCCACCACCTCCCGACACTTCATGACCTCTCCACCACCTCCCAACACTTCATGACCTCCACCACCTCCCAACACTTCATGACCTCCACCACCTCCCAACACCTCATGACCTCCACCACCTCCCGACACTTCATGACCTCCATCACCTCCCGACACTTCATGACCTCCACCACCTCCCAACACTTCATGACCTCCACCACCTCCCGACACTTCATGACCTCCATCACCTCCCGACACTTCATGACCTCCACCACCTCCCAACACTTCATGACCTCCACCACCTCCCAACACCTCATGACCTCTCCACCACCTCCCGACACCTCATGACCTCTCCACCACCTCCCGACACCTCATGACCTCTCCACCACCTCCCGACACCTCATGACCTCTCCACCACCTCCCGACACCTCATGACCTCTCCACCACCTCCCGACACCTCATGACCTCCACCACCTCCCGACACCTCATGACCTCCACCACCTCCCGACACCTCATGACCTCCACCACCTCCCAACACTTCATGACCTCTCCACCACCTCCCAACACTTCATGACCTCTCCACCACCTCCCAACACTTCATGACCTCTCCACCACCTCCCGACACCATATGACCTCTCCACCACCTCCCAACACTTCATGACCTCCACCACCTCCCAACACTTCATGACCTCCCACCCTCCTGACACCTTATGACCTCCCACCTTCCTGACACCTCATGACCTCCCACCCTCCCGACACCTCATGACCTCCCACCCTCCTCCAGGACAGATGAGGGTGGTGACGGGGCCGCTACGGTGTCATCCCCCGGGTATTGTCCCTCTGCGTGAAAATCAAATTAGAAAACCCATAAAATTGAAAAGAAAAGCTTGACAAGGGAGCATTCTGACGCAGCGGGAGGGGTGGGGGAGAGGGAAGGGTGGTAGGGAAGGAAGGGTGGTTGGGAAGGAAGGGTGGTTGGGGAGGGAAGGGTGATTGGGGAGGGAAGGGAATGTTGGGGAGGGATGAGTGGATGGGGAGGAAAAAAGGAAGGTTGGTGCTGGGAAGGGGTGGGGGGAAGGTGAAGAGAAGAAGGTCATGGAACAGGTTGTATAGGGAACAGTAGAGCGGTTGTAGAACAGGAAGGAAGGGTTATGGAACAGTAGGTGATGATGCAGTGTATAATTGATAGTTGTTGCTGTCGACGATCTAACATTAATCACTCTCAACACTACAGGTCGCTCGTCGTGTGCTGTGGCTCCCAACACGTTAATGTTATAATGTATTACTGAACTTTAATAACTAAAATAAGAGAGTTCCCCCCCCCCCCTTCGCTTACCATTATAATCCCGTTTTCTTTTGTCAGTTTGAAGTAAATAAGACACCCAGGAAGTGATTATGGTAAGTGAAATATAAATGGAATACCTCTGCATCAACGATAGATAAATAGATAATAAATAAATTGATGAATAATTGATGAGACAAATAATAGAAATAGAATAACAAATAAAGACTATTGGATAAATTATACAAAAAACGAAAAGAAAAGAATTAAAAAGATAAAAATAAAATAAAATAATAAAATAAAATAAAATTATAACAAGAAGATAAAAGAAAGTTAAAAAAAAAATATATATATATGAATAAAATAATAAGACCTACCTTCCAGTTTTAGTGATGATCATTTCTGTACCGAGCTCAAAAAACTTCTCCCAGAGCTCTTTCGTCTCCAAATGGCAATCGATGCTCTCCAACTCAGGACAATTACCCTTGGTCTTCATCTCCAACTTGGAGGCTTTGTCCGTCTTGTGGTTGGAGTGAGAGTCGGAGGAGGTTGATTCAGGAGACTTAGAACCAGGGCGGTCGAGTGGGTCTTTGGTACTGTCGAGATCACAGTCATCCTTGTCAGAGACCACGTCGATGTCGATATCTTCAGCTTCGATGTCGGCTCCATCATCCAGCTCGTCCTCAGACTTGATGCTCGTCTCCGTGAGTTTCTCTGAAGGAGGACAAATAATTTTTATTGGTTATTATTTTTTCTACGTAAATACTGAGCATGTGTTAAAGAAAAAAATATCACATGAAGATTCGACACCCCATCCCACACTTAAGCTAACCAAACCTAACTTACTAACCTGACCTAACCTAACTTACTAACCTAACCTAACCTAACCTAACCTAATCTAATCTAATCTGACCTAAGACCTCCAGGTAGTGTTAAGGGTAACTTAACCATCAGATGAAATTAGTTGGGGGGCTAATCTTCATGTGTCCCCAAAATACAACCAAAACATATTACCATTGCGATATAAGGTGTGATGTGAAAAATGCCCTTCAAAGCTCATCTCTCAAAGAGTTCTCATACAGTCGCTCAAAACTTACCTCCAAACACTCAACGTAGTCTGGTCACACTTCAAAGATTAACTTCAAACACTTCCTAGCACCTCTTCAAATCTTACCTCCAAATTACACCCCAGTAAGCTTTCAGTATTTCCCTCCAAACACACTCCAGTAAGCTTTCAGTATTCCCCTCCAAACACACTCCAGTAAACTCTTAGTATTTCGCCTCCATGTACACCCAAATAAGCTTTCAGTTTGCACCTCCGATAAGCTTTCAGTTTGCATCTCCAATAAGCATTCAGTGTTCACCTCGAAGCATACTCCCATCACCCTGGAAAGTACACCACTAAGCTTCTACGAGACCACTTCAATCTCCCCCATCAAGTAGCGTCCCCTTTACACCTTACCCTAAAGCAGGAGACCATGTTTACAACCAATGAGATTAGCAGGAGGTGGGGTGTTGGGTATGGGAGGGTGGGGAAGGAGGGGGTCAAAGTGAGCCAGTTCTCCAGGTCTTCATCACCTACCTCCAACACGCTCTGTGACCACCATTGTAAATCCTTCACTCACTCACCTACTTGTCGACACGTAAACACCTCAGCACCACCACCAACACCTCCTACTGTCCCAAGTGATGATGGAGGCGTGGTTTTTGTACATTTTGATGAATAAGAGAACTACTGGAGCGTGTTTAAGTAGTGTATAGAGATTGTGACGTTACAGATGAGGAGCTGAAGTTTGGTTGAAGTGTTCAGTATATTGACATGATTTTCTTTTTTTGTTGAATTGTTCCTTTATGTTGACATGAAGGTCTCTCAAACTAGGTGTAGCTATCGTTCTTAAAAGCAGGAGCTCCATGTATCAGCGATATTTATGACTTGGCGATATATCGCTACAATTCTTGAGGTTTCGAAACTCAGATGAACTATATCGTCTGTCAATGGCAAAACTCGAGTACAGTACATACCAGAGATTGATGAATCGTCTTCGTCTTGAAATTGGAGTTTCAAACGAGTCGAGTGAAAGACCAACTGGATGACAGACATATCAATAATAAATACAGCCGCAAGAATACCTGTTGAGAGTGGCTGTACAGTGAAGCTTCAGATGTTTATAGAAGCTGTACAGTGAAGCTTCTGATGTTTATAGAGGCTGTACAGTGAAACTTCTGATATTTATAGAGGCCGCACAGTGAAGTTTTACTTAATCACACCAAATGGATAATATCTAAATTTTGATTAAAGATGTAAATAAGATAATTTGGTTATGTTACAAACCACCACGTCCAACTATCGAGGAGTGTAGCCAGATGTGTGTCCCTAAAATATCAAGAAATAAATCAATGCAAATTATAGGTTAAACTGAATTAAGCATTTGCCTGTGAATATTCCCCATAGAAGTAATGGCTATGGATACATCTGAACGATTAATATGTTGTTGCTGGTGTTTAGCTGCGAGTGTCCACGACTGACGTAAATCACATTCGTATGTAAAAAAGTTTTAAACGAAGGACAAAAATATATATATATCCAACCAGGAACTTTGGTTACATTTGCATGGACCGTGAAAGCATCATTACGAAATACTGTACATATATTAATAATTTATAGACTTTATGACAGCTATTTAAAAAGAGAGTAATATAAGTGAAATCATTTGTCGCTAATGACCACACTTCACGTTGCTCTTTTCATTCTCAAAGGTCAGGTGGTGTGTCGTGATCTGCATTCGACACCTGCGTCTTCCTGTAAAACTCGATTTTGTGTACAGCCAGGTGAGAGGGGGCTCATTAGAGGAACGTTTATGAATATGAAGCAAAAATGACACTACGGTCGTCAATAACGTGTTGGTGCAGGGTATTCATGAGGTGAGGTGAGGTGATGGTGGTTTATGCTCTGCGGAAGTTGATATTACCGTCGTCTTCTGAATTTGTCTCTTCAACTCCTTACCTCACTACACTACCCTTCACCTACTCCTCCACCTCCTCACCCTCCAACTACCCTTCACCTACTCCTCCACCTCCTCAACCTCCAACTACAGTACCCTTCACCTACTCCTCCACCTCCCCACCCTCCAACTACCCTTCACCACAGAACATGAAATAGACGGAAATATTCATGCAATCTCTATGTCCCTAAGTTAGACACCAGCTGTTGTGAAGCTCATCTTATAATATCTGGACAGGAATAACGTGAAGGAAAGTCCATATATGTTGGGGCCAGGTTTTATCGATACTGATGTTGGTCTTATAAATTTTAATTTATGCATGAGTCCATAGTCTATGTATTTCAACTTACATATCACTCCAAATATCTATCAAGCTTGGTCTGTTATATGAAGTCGAGATCTATACATATTCTTTTACATGTGAATCAATTCGTATTTCTACATGAACTAAAAATTTACTTTTCAATGGATATACTTATAATTTGTTACTGTCACATTAAGGAAAATAATTTTGTCTTCTTTTTTTTTATGGTCGATGACTGGTGTGGGTGTGTTTACAAACGTCTTGAGCTTTTAGGAGCAAAGATTCATTGACTACCATTAATATCACAGATCATTGCATTCAGGAACTTGTTGATTGTAATCGAAATGTTGTACTTTTGCTGTGTTTATCGACCCATTTGTATCACCATAAGTGCTTTGGCTCTAGGTTGGGTTAGGTTAGGTTAGGTTGGGTTGGGTTGGGTTGGGTTAGGTTGGGTTAGGTTTGGTTAGGTTAGGTTGTTGGAGGAGGTCTGAGCTTCGGTTTGTACCATATAAACATCGCCACTGTTCGTGTTAACCTTTTGTGTGCGTTCCATTTTCTGGTTAGATGGTAACGCCAGGCGGTCATTGGTCCACACTGGCGTTGAATTTAAGAGAAACAAGCTGTCTACTCCCCTCCTTCGTCACTCTTCTCCTTCTTCATCACCCCTCTTCTTCTCCACCTTCATTCTTCTTCTCTTTTATCCTCTTCCTCCTCATCATCCATCATCCACACCTCAGATAATCAAAACAGACTCAGGCAACCACTCCTAAGCCGCCATGTTGTAGGTCCCTCCTCCCTGTGACAAAAACAAATGAACGAAACTGCACGCCCCTTCCTCCACAACTTACGCCCAACCCTCCCTCCATCACCACCCTCTTCTCCACCACCCACGCCCCCTCCACCACCTACGCCCCCTCCACCGCCCATGCCCCCTCCACCACCCACGCCCCCTCCACCACCCATGCCCCCTCCACCACCCACAACACGTCACTCCATTTTATCGAGTCAATATTGGTGAGCTGGACAGTCTACCTACATGTGTTTTCTCCTGTAAACATGTCCCTTGAATATTGTATTTCGGCAATAAATCCTACGAGGTGTTTTTGACAGTGAGGACGTACTGTACGGACGCCCAGCAGGAAATGATAACCTCAAGCCGTGTTGGGGGTTGGGTTGGGTTGGGTTGGGTTGGGTTAGGTTAGGTTGGGTTGGGTTAGGTTAGGCTAAAATTACCTTGAGTTATCATTGGAGTGGTATATTTTGAATCATCAGGTGGTAGACGTAAGGGGGGGGGGGTAGTGAATCTTCAGATGAATCAAGTAAAATCTTTGACCCCCACCTACAAAACGACACCTGTACAACGACACCTTCACAACGACACCTGTACAACGACACCTGTACAACGACACCTGTACAACGACACCTTCACAACGACACCTGTACAACGACACCTTCACACCACCTTCACAACGACACCTTCACAACGACACCTGCACAACGACACCTTTGATAGTTCCAGCGCCCTTGTACACAGTAAGTAATCTACATTAGCTTCTGGAGGACAACATGTAAATGGCTCACCTGTGCGCCTTTTAGTATACCTATGGGGAAAATAATTAGTGAGACCTACATTCAGTCAGCATGGGTCTCTATTGGTTATGTTGTCTTAGTGTTTCTCCCCCAGGTGTAAATTGGCTATGATATGGCTCTCTCTCTCTCTCTCTCTCTCTCTCTCTCTCTCTCTCTCTCTCTCTCTCTCTCTCTCAAGTGGTCTAGTGATATGTTCCTTTGTCAATCGGTTTGTAATTTGCACGAGAGAGAGAGAGAGAGAGAGAGAGAGAGAGAGAGAGAGAGAGAGAGAGAGAGAGTATGTCAAAGATATATACTTAACATATCCCTGATGGCACAGTCTAAGAGAGGATTAACACACACACACACACACACACACACACACACACACACAGCTTTCTACGTTGTTTTTAGGTGCTGTATGTTTATTTTTTGTTTGTTTTTTTGTTTTTGTGTGTGTTTTGTTGTTCCTGTTGTCGTTTTCCTTGTTTTTGTTCATGTTTAGAGTAACTTTAACCGTGAGTTTTACTGAAGGAAGTTATACAGTAAGGTCACCTGGTCACCTGCCCTCACCTTGTCACCTGCCCTCACCTGGTCACCTGCCCTCACCTGGTCACCTGCCCTCACCTGGTCATCTGCCCTCACCTGGTCACCTGCCCTCACCTGGTCACCTCCCCTCACCTGGTCACCTCCCCTCACCTGGTCATCTGCCCTCACCTGGTTACCTGCCCTCACCTGGTCACCTGCCCTCACCTTGTCACCTGCCCTCACCTTGTCACCTGCCCTCACCTTGTCACGTGCCCTCACCTGGTCACCTGCCCTCACCTGGTCACCTCCCCTCACCTGGTCATCTGCCCTCACCTGGTTACCTGCCCTCACCTGGTTACCTGCCCTCACCTGGTCACCTGCCCTCACCTTGTCACCTGCCCTCACCTTGTCACCTCCCCTCACCTGGTCACCTGCCCTCACCTGGTCACCTCCCCTCAGTCCTCTTGTATTGACGAACTCTTGGTAAAGGGACCCGCCATCACTGTCATTATCACCGCTTGTCACACCCACCACCACCACCTGTCATACCCACCATCACCATCTGTCATACTCACCACCACCTGTCACACCCACCACCTGTCATACCCACCATCACCATCTGTCATACCCACCACCGCCAGTCACACCCACCACCGCCAGTCACACCCACCACCACCACCTGTCATACCCACCATCACCATCTGTCATACCCACCACCACCACCTATCACACCCACCACCACCACCTGTCATACCCACCATCACCATCCTACCACCTTCATAACAAACCCACGTCTCCACAAACAACCCCCTCCATCAGCACTCCATACCTCCAACACTCCTCCCTCCTTCTCTCTCTCTCTCTCTCCCTCATCAACACTCCACACCTCCAACACAACTCCTCCCCATCACCCCTCAACACAACAACAATGGTCGCCATGTTCTGTCTGCAAGGGACCGTGTTCGTGCCTCGTCCTCGTAGACACAAGACAAAAACAACCCTCAGATCGCCAGCCACAACACAAGATCTGGCTATATGGTCGTGCTTAGTTTTCAACGTTCAGTCGTGATCCCAAAGAAAACAGACCAGATTAATTACCTTTCACCTCTCAACCTGATGATGTTTGGTAGTCAGAACTGTTGCTTGTGATGAGTAAATAACATGGCTAAAGTCTGTGTTTGTTTGTGTTTGTTTGTGGAATGTTAACAAAAAAGTACGATATTGAATTTTGTTTTGTGGTGTGTGTGTGTGTGTGTGTGTGTGTGTGTGTGTGTGTGTGTGTGTGTGTGAGGGAATTAATGAACTGCACAGACAATCAAACTCCATCTGTGTGTTCATCAGTTATCATAACAGCTATGAAAAAAAACAATGGGGCCAAGACTTCGAAAATATCATCCACACCTACACCACATATCCACCATCATCATCCACACCTACACCACATATCCACCATCATCATCCACACCTACACCGCACATCCACCATCATCATCCACACCTACACCACACATCCATCATCATCATCCACACCTACACCACATATCCACCATCATCATCCACACCTACACCACACATCCACCATCATCATCCACACCTACACCGCACATCCACCATCATCATCCACACCTACACCGCACATCCACCACCATCATCATCCACGCCACACACCATCATCACCCACGATCACCGTCTTTGTATCAATACACCATCCCCCTCCTCCCCCACTTCCACCCCTCCCCTTCCCCTCCCACCCGTCCCCCCTTAACCGCTCTAAACGCCTTAATTCCCTCCCGGAAATATTAACTACCAATTAGGACGCTTGCACCTCGCTTACCCCTCACACCCCCCCCCCCCATCTCTCTCCCACCCCCTCCCCTCCTCCTCGCCGTCCTACTTCCCCGCTCCTCTCCTCTTCCCCCTCCTCCTCCCCTTCCCTCCAGCCACTGCTACGCTATTTCACCCTCCCCCCTTCCTCTCTCCCCCTCTCTCTCTTTTCTCCTCATCTCACTATCCTCCTTCCCTCCAGCAACTATACCAAGCTACTTCTTCTCCCTCCCCCTTCCTCCTCTCCTTTCCCCTTCCTCCTCTCCTTCCCTCTCTCCTTCCCCCCTTCCTCCCCCACCACATCCACCTCACCATAACATCTCCTCCCTTACTTTCTACCACCAAACACCGATCCTCCCTCCCCCCCTCCCCCCCCCTCCCCCCTCCTCCTCCCCCAGCACCCTCAGTAAGGAAGCCTGGATGAAGCTTACAGGAAATATCAAGAGAGGGGTGAGAGGTGAGGAGGCAAGTGAGGAGGAGTGAGGAGGAGAGACATACCTGTACTGTGATGTAAGAACACTTCAGGCTAAACAAACCCTTTGTTGAAGCTTCAGTTTGAGTTGTGATTCCTCTCTCTCTCTCTCTCTCTCTCTCTCTCTCTCTCTCTCTCTCTCTCTCTCTCTCCCACACACAATTGCCGACTACCATTGAATCTAATCATAAAATATATAATCACTTATTCTATAAAACTGCCAGACATGATTAAACGACAAGAGTAACATTAACATACAACGTAAGTAACATAAATTAACATATATCATCAGTAATATTAAGTAACATACATTATAAGTAACAATAAGTAACATTGAATAATATACATGTAACACAGTATAGCTGCCAACACACGTCTCTATAGGTGACCAAACCAGTTCAATCTATTTTTGAAACGATTCACACGGCATAATAAACACTATGTTACTGTCAACAGCTATATACGAAGCATGATCCGGGTTGGTGGTGGTGGTAGTAGCGGTAATGGCGTTGGTTATAGTGGTGGTAATGGCGGTGGTTGTAATGGTGGTAGTAGTGGTGCTCCGAACACAAATGTGGTTTGAAACACACCTTAATAACACAGCACAATAAATATCACGTTTATTGTCAGCAACATCAAAAGGCTTCATCCGGTGTTGGACGGAAACTAATATTACAAACCGAGAATAGTAACAGAAGCAGCAACACCGTCAATACAAAAACGGCTTCGAACACAATATGGTTTCACGTGTTTTAACAGCATCAACACAACGTAATAAGCACTATGTTACTGTCAACGGCAAAGTAGAGGTTGATCCGGGTGGTGGATGGAAAGCCAGAATTACCGTCAGCAGCGAGAAAAACAACACTCGCCAAAACAAAACAACTCAGAACACACACACACATACACCCACCCACACACACACACGACCACACAATAACCTACCGAGGCTCGCGTGAGTTCTGAAAGATATCTAACGTCATTTTTTGCGGGAAACTCTTAATAGAACTCCGACATCCACACGCTCGCTCCGTCGAATTAATTGCCCGTGTTTTGTGGTTTGTGGCCGATCAGACTATACGGGGTTCATCAAGTCCCACGACCCGAGCAAGGACACAACACACCTAAAGCTTGTGGAGTTGAGTTCCTCGCGAGACCCACCACAGCGTTGAGGTAAAGTGATTGTATTAATGATGGACAGCTGTTATATTGAGGCAGAACATTGTAAATCGTGAAAGAATTTTTTTTTTCTTAGTATTTCTGTAATAATGTTTAAGAATAAATATTTACGATTATTTTTTAAGACTATTTTTTTTACTGATTAAAACCTTTTTATTATTATTTTTTTTACTTTTTCTACGTTAAATATAAACAAAATGTGGTTCAATATTTCAATACCTGCGAACAAGCTGTGAGCAAGCCTTTGTTTACGAGTCGAGTGAATAATCGAATCCAATCGTTCACCCGCACATAAGAATTTACCTTTTTCGTAGACGAGAAAATTTCAAACTTAAATTATTAGGAAAAAGAAAGAAAAATGAAGAGAAAACTCCACAAAATGATGAACAGGTCATTGTGGAGTCCTGGAACAGTGTTATGGAGGATTGATGGCCACAATATTTCTTCCTTTTTCCTTTCTTCGTCTTGTTCTTCTTTCTTCTTCTCTATTATTTTTTTCTTTATCTTTTTTCTTTTCGTCCTCTTGTTCTTTTTTCTTCTTCTTTCCCATTTCTTCTTCCGTTTCTTCTTCTTTTCCATTTCTTGTTGTTGTTCTTCTTCATTTTCCTTTTCTCTCTTCTGTTCTTGTGACCTTCTCCTTGTTGTTCTTGTTCTTCGTCTTCTTGTTCTTCTTTGTTCATTATCTACATTTGTGGAGCCGCGGAGTGAGAGAGTCAGCAGGATACGGATACATCACCAGTTGGGGCAGAACATTTAATTTACATATAATTTAAGTTGTTTTTTTCCTAGATTTAAGTTACTCAGTTCTTTCGGCAGGACAATTTAACTTAACTTTAACTATGCTAATCTAACCTAATCTAACTTAAACTATCCTAACTTAACCTACCCAACTCTAAACTAACCTAACCACCTAACCATACCCTGAAGATGGTGTCCTAAGGTAGAAACATCCGACACACACACACACACACACACACACACACACGAGTCCTTGCAGGTAAAGTGGGTATCAACTAAGGGAATCAGCGGATGTTTTCTAGTTCATAAGTGAGTATTATGCATAGTTCATGTAGCAAGAGCCGTCAGCTGGTGGTATTCACGACCTTTCCTCCACTACCCAGAGTCTCAGACCAACAATGTTTCTTAATTATAAAGACTTGGTGATCGTCGGGACATTTATAATAATAATCTAGATATACATTTTTTCCTCTTTTTCCTCTCTCTCTCTCTCTCTCTCTCTCTCTCTCTCTCTCTCTCTCTCTCTCTCTCACAACAGACCCTACTGAAGGAGTGAGTCGGGTTGTTATGATCTTCCTGCCACCGACACATTATTAAGACCTAGTTTATCGTCGCAGGTATTGGTATGGTCTAGGGGATAGGGGGAGGGGAAAGGACGGGGGCAGTGGGAAAGGGAGAGGAAGGGGTGGGGGAAATATAACGCCTGTATAATGACTGGAATGGGTATGGTGAGGGGGGGGGGGATGGGATGGAGGGTGGAAGAGAGAGTTACATCATGCCTGTATCATAGCAGGATTGGGTATGGGAAGGAAGGAAGGGAAGGAGGGAGGGAGTGAGGGTCGACCAGGCCTACTCAGCTCTACACGGAAGTCACTTATCAATGTATGAGGAACTACGGTAAATACAGAGAGGGGGAACGGGGAGGTCACCACGGCCACTGTCAGGGCGTGGAGGGGGGATGACGCCACTATACACGCTACACTACAAACTTGGTAAGGATGTTGTTAAATAATGGGTACGATCCGATTATATAAACTGGAGGGGAGGGGAAGGGAGGGAAGGGAAAGGAAGGGGAGGGAAGGGAGGGAAGGGAAAGGCGTAAGGATAGGAGAGTGTTGATGTTCGCGAAGCAGAGGGGAAATTATTATTATTATTATTATTATTATTTTTTTATTTTTTTTATTATTATTATTATTATTATTATTACCATCGTCTATCTTACCACTATCAGTATTATTATTAGGATTATTTTTAACACAGTCACTATACGTAGTCACCACACTAGTCACCACACACCATGTTGACAACTAACCACATAGTAACGCGTCAGTCTGTCTCAAGTGCTGTCAGGTAGAGGATAAATGTGTGAATGTATATCACTGTTTCTGACGACTTTTTACAACGATTTTGGTGTTTAATGGAACAACATAATATGGTGGTGAAAAAGTATTGTATGTATGTATGTATGTTTGTATGTATGTATGTTTGTATGTATGTATGTATGTATGTATGTATGTATGTATGTGTATGTATAATAAATATACTAGTATCTATCTATCTATCTATCTATCTATCTATCATTTTGAACAGGTAGATGGTGAGATGTATAACAATTTTCTATAAAAATACCTTATATGTATATAATTATATGTATGCTAATATAGAAGATGAGATTTGCCAACAGCCTCTACCAGGTCTAGGTGAGAGAGAGAGAGAGAGAGAGAGAGAGAGAGAGAGAGAGAGAGAGAGAGAGAGAGAGAGTTGTACTGTACATATCAGTGGTTGTCACGCTGTACATCAAACTGTGAAACAAACATGGCTATGCGGTCCCTAATTGGCTGAGGGCTACCACCACTTCCACCACTACCATCATTACTACCACCACTACCACCTGACACTATTGCCAGAATCCAAGTTATAGTTTGTTGCCTTATGTAGCCTCGTATCACCTGCGTTGGGGGGGGGGGGGGAGGTCAGACTAGCAGTAGTAGCAATAATGTAGGTTGAACGTCTCTCTCTCTCTCTCTCTCTCTCATATCTAAGATTTCGCCGATTTTCTTCAACCAAAATGATACACTTTCCATCAGAGACGCTCCCCCCCCCCCCCCACCACCACCACACCACACAACCCCTCTAGATATTTCCTCAGCAGTAACTCATTTTCGTACATAAAATCGGTTTAACGTATCCAGGACATTTCATTTGAATATGTGAAGGTTTATTCGTAAAATTCATGGCTTCTCGACCACCGCCGCACACTATAAACTAACTGTGGGGGAGGGAAGGGGAGGGGGTGAGGGGAGGGGTTGAGGGGAGGGGAGTTTTTTTGGGGGGGGGAGGAAATTGTACAAGTAAAGGGGGGAAGTACCTGGGGTGATACAGTCATGGTGGACAGTAAGGGGGGAAGTACCTGGGGTGATACAGCCATTGGACAGTAAGGGGGGAAGTACCTGGGGTGATACAGCCATTGGACAGTAAGGGGGGAAGTACTTGGGGTGATGCAGTCATGGTGGACAGTAAGGGGGGAAGTACGAGAAGTTAACCCACAATATGTTGCTCACTTCACCCTCACAGACCTTCTGAGTGGTTCATTGACTGTCTGATTAACTGACTGGCTTACTGACTAGCTAAATGACTCACTGACTGACTTATTAACTGATTGACGGATATAATGACTGACTGACTGACTTATAAACTGATTGACTTATATAATGACTGACTGAACTGACTTATTAACTGATTGACGGATATATTGACTGACTGACTTATTAACTGACTGATCTTAGAGAATCCAAGTGGTGTCTCTTAACCCCTGTATGACGTCACTTCCTGGATTTTTTTTCCTGTTGACAGTAGTTTTTTTTTTGGGGGGGGGGGGGGCGTTGTACATAATGTAATCCAACCTAACCTTAACCTAACCTAACCTTAACCTAACCTAACCTAACCTAATCTAATCTAACCCCAACCAGGTAGGTGTTACGGTGTTTAATCTTTACGTGATCCGATAATTTGTTTATTTTTCAAGAATAATCAGACATAAGTCCTTCGTTAATTCATGTGTCTCCTAACCTAACCTAACTAGATCAGCATTAGTATTTCTGTCGTGTTCTTGAAGTCTAGACAACAACAACCACCACCACTACCACTACTACCACCACCATCTGTTGCTGGCGTTGGCGGCGCTGCGTCGTTACACTGGGTCCAGGCCCCCAGTTCGTAACCCGCAAAATTAATTTAACTGGTGAAAGATTTATTAATGTAGCTCCAGATGTTGGCAAGAGAACCTTCGCCTCCGGGTATATGCCTGGTGGAGAGAGAGAGAGAGAGAGAGAGAGAGAGAGAGAGAGAGAGAGAGAGAGAGAGAGGAGAGAGAGAGAGAGAGAGAGAGAGAGAGAGAGAGAGAGAGAGAGACGGCCAAGAAAACGGAACTGTTAGACCATTTCTGACAACCTCGTTACATAGTTCACCAATATATTTTCACTCTTTCCTCAATACATTAATCATCAGAGTTTCCCTTCGTCTCCCACGACCATGTCCCACCCTGGAGCGAAAGACGTGATAATGAGGAAGAAATAATAAGAAGAAACGACGGAAATGGGGAAATGGAATGGGATAATTGAGGTAAATGAGGGAAGGAGTTAGTGGAAAGAGGTAAGAAAGATGAAGGTGTAGGAAAGGAAGAATTGGGAAATGGAAATAACTAATGTATCATGGAAAGGAAACTTAGTGTGAATGGAAGGAAGAGACGAACCCAAATATTAGAAGTCAAGAGAAATCGCAAAAATCGAAGGAGAGAGAGAGAGAGAGAGAGAGAGAGAGAGAGAGAGAGAGGTGGTACTGGAAACTGAAGAGCCATCAATGAAGAGAGGAACAAGAGAAGGAGGGAGACGGAGGAGGAGGAACAGGGAGGAAGAGGGGGAGGAAGAAGGAGGAACAGGAGAAAGGAGGAACAGGGAGGAAGAGGAGGAGGAAGAAGGAGGAAGAGGCAGGAGGAACAGAGAGAATGAGGAGGCAGGAGGAAGCCAACAGGATAACCTGATATCCTAGTATTACCTCCCAGGAACCAGTAGCCAGCAATATTATTACATTATTATCATGGTGATCATCCCACGCCGAATTTATCATTACTGACTCCGCAACTGCTAGCCCCAAGACTCTTTCGGCGCGGGAAAATAGCCACTTGAAGTTAGGGGGGGGGGGGGGGGGAGTGAAGTACGCGATAGGGAAAATGTATTTTATTAGACTAAACAGGCGGGCCATAAGAGACAGTCCCAATAGAAAAAGTTTTGGCCTAAAAGAAGACATTTGACTTCTGTGTAGGAACCGATGTTAATATGAATAGAAACCTTACTTAGGATAATAACATAAAGTATATTCAAGTGGGGGTTATTTTTTTTTTTTAACCACATAGACAACGAGATGTAAAACCTTTTATATTTTTTTTCTCCCACGAGGCTTCATATTAGCGGTCGGTGATCATGATAGAGAGAAAATGATATACCATTACCATATAAAATAATGTTATCAGACTGGGAATAATTATGGTCATGAGAATTTCAATGATATATATTCCAAATCCTTCCGTGACATATATATTTGAACTTCATAAATAATGTATAATATTATCCATATCCTGATGATACAGACAGACAGACAGACACACATAATTTTCTTTTATCTTTGGCGGATTAATTTTCAATAAACCATCAGTTATTATTATCATTACATCGGTAGAGAGGAAAATAAGAGAGACGCACACACACACTCTTGTACCTCACCTGTATGTTACCTGTACCTCTACCTGTGTCTTACCTGTACCTCACCTCACCTGTACCTTCCCTTGTTAGTGTTCATTGTTATAGTTAAGTGTTTCTTTTTAATGGTATTGTTAAGTGTCGTCGTAAAATCTAACTGTTGGATGTTCTCGTTGTGTCCCTGTGAAGCCATCTGGCAGACTGTTATGGTGGAGTGTTCTTGTGTTCATGTGCACTGTTATGGTGGAGTGTTCTTGTGTTCATGTGCACGGTAAATTTCTTCTTAGTGTTATCGTTTTGAAGAACTATATTCATGGAATCTAAAATCTTATCCAAGTGAATTTTGCTACATTTTCTGTGTTAACTTGAAGTAAAAGTTTAAATAAAGTTTCAGCTCTAATATAACAACGAGAATTAGATCAAAACATACAACCAAAAGAAGAAAACAACTATAAAATAACAACAAAAACCACGAACCAGTAATAACAAGTATGACAACAACAACAACTTGTCTAACCACAACAACAACAAAGGCCCGTGAACAAGAGCTGTTGTCAGGACTCAGGTTGTGTCGACCAGTAGCGGGAGACAGTAGGCTGAGGGTGGTAGTCCATTGGTCACTACCACGGCCTAGGCAGCCAATCAGGATGCACCGAGCTCTCTTTGTCTATCTCGGTAGCTAATCAACTCACTGTAATCACCTCTAAGACCTAATGTATACGCCTATACAGTTACGTGAATATTAAGGATTAGTTATAGTATTTAGCCTATCGTATTAAGATGATAGAAATTAACTTATTCTACAAAAGAGATACGTTATCAAAATGCTGTTAAGTGTTCGAGGTTTCGTACAAAGACCGGAATGTGTTCGAAATAGTTGTGGTTAACGAACACTGTAAAGGAACTGCCGTCGCCTTGTACCTTCTAGGTGTTGCGATACGTCTCTGAGTCGGTGTGAGTCAGGGTGTGAGTCTTAGGGTGCGTGGGTGTGTGTGTGGCAGGGGATGAGTGTGTGTGTGGCAGGGGATGATAATAATAATAATAATAATAATTAACGGTTTATTGAAAGAGCTTGGCAGCCAGAAGGCTGAAAATATACAGTTACATATTTGGGGAATGGGTTTCGAATTACAAATAATATACAAGTGACATAAGTGATACAAATAAGATATATAATAACTAGATGGGGAAAAGCTCAAACTACAGTGCATTTCAACATAGTGACAGTGCAAGAAGTAGTATTACTGGGAGTGAATACACTGGTTTATTAGTGACAGTGCAAGAAGTAGTATTACTGGGAGTGAATACACTGGTTTATTACAAGTTATTGATAATTTTTACAATGGTTGGGACTGGGCTGTTCTTATAGCGATCAGTTCGTGCACGTATGGACTGGATGCGGTTGTGGTGTCGAACAGCAATTCTCGGGCTAGGGATCTCAGGTGGTAGTAGGAGCCGGTGTCGAGGATGGTGCAGAAGCTTCTTACCAAATTTGCAGATGAGGTCGTGGTGATGGTCAGTGAGAGTCGAAAAGGTCAGTGTGTTGAGCGCTTCTTGATATGTGGAGTATGAAGGGGAGAGAGTGTGTGGGTGTGTGGCAGGGGATGAGTGTGTGGGTGTGTGACAGGGGATGAGTGTGTGGGTGTGTGACAGGGGATGAGTGTGTGGGTGTGTGGTAGGGGAGAGAGTGTGTGAGTGTGACAGGGGATTAGTGTGTGGGTATGTGGTAGGGGATGAGTGTGTGGGTATGTGGTAGGGGAGGAGTGTGTGGGTGTGTGGCATGGGAGGAGTGTGTGGGTGTGTGGCAGGGGATTAGTGTGTGGGTGTGTGGCAGGGGATGAGTGTGTGGGTATGTGACAGGGGATGAGTGTGTGGGTATATGGCAGGGGATGAGTGTGTGGGTATGTGGCAGGGGAGGAGTGTGTGGGTGTGTGGCAGGGGAGGAGTGTGTGGGTGTGTGGCAGGGGATGAGTGTGTGGGTGTGTTTGGGTCAAGGGACTAACTGGGGTGTATGGAAGTGTAGCAAGGGGATCAGTATGTGGGTGTGTGTGTGGCAGGGGAAGAACGTGTGGGGGTGAGGGATAAGGGAGGGGGAGAGGAGAGGGTGAGAGACGAGAGAGGGGGGGAGGTAGGATGGTTAAGTACAGGCGTAACAACCACTTCACTAGACGAGGGAACTGACAATGGTTGGCCGCCAATGACTTGTTTGTTATTGTTATGCTTACCGTGATTATTCTCTCTCCCTCTCTCTCTCTCTCTCTTGTTGGTGGCTATGGAGTGTGGTAGAATGACACACTCATTCAGGACCTCGTGTATAATTTTCATCAAGACATTCTAGAAATTATGACGGAGATAATTTGCCGGAGAAGGAGTCTTAACTTCCCGGAAATAACAAAATATTAACATGAGTGAATCTAATTTTCTTCTCATTCATGTTGTCGCCGTTAGTGTTTCACTGTTAATTCCTGTGTTATTACCTGTACTAGTATTATTAATTATCAGTCGTGTCAGGTGTTGATTTGATTACCTGTGAAGATACTCAAGGAATAGTACTACTCGTATATGGGGAAATACAATCGAATAATAATAATAATAATAACAACAATAGGTATATAAACATCTACAGTACTTTTTTTGTATAATTTATTGGATGTATACAGTATATGTTTCTTAATCAATTATTACTAAAATATTTAACTAAAAAATTACAATATTATTATTTATTACAAAATATAATAAAATAAATTAGAACGTGTTTATTAATATTATCAGTATCATCGTTTATTGTCATTATTATTAACAAATTAAATTATCGAAAATATTTTGATTTAACCAAATGTACCGTACAATAGCTCAACAAACTACCTATACAGATAGTTTTTTGAGTGACTGTGCCTAACGCAGTACAGTAAGTTATTTTAGATCACTGTAAAAAAAACAAAAACTCGAAAAGACAAATTATTAATAAATTTTCCTTTTTTTGTGTTTATGTATTTTTTTTTGTGAACCAACTACTGAGATATATAACCATAATCGCTGACTTAAAGTATTAAAACATTCGGAAATTTCTTATAAGTTATAACATGTATCGATGTCATTCAAACTCTTCTGTAAAATTAGTGTATTGTAATGCTTAAATAATTACCTCTGTTTCTTGTTGTATAATAATAATAATAATAATAATAATAATAATAATAACAATAATAATAATAATAAGGTAATTAGTAATATAATTTGTACATTGAGAGAAAGACGTGTTACCGTGACCCTGTTGTTTAGGTTCTACCTCCCCAAGTGACATTCTCAAGTACAGTATTACGTGGCGATATATTTTTGGGGGGGAGAGGTTACTACTGGTGTAATTACACGATAGTAATAAGGTTTACACTAAAGGATAAATATTCCTTGTGTTGTACTTATAACGAAATTGATACAAGATATTCGTTGTAAATAACTAAATAACAATCTTGAATAATTTTTTTTGGTGGGGGGGGGGGAGGTACTTTTGGTAAAGACTGATATAATGACAAGATACTAATGAGGCAAATTGTGATGATAATATCGCCGCTACCTTGGGCTCAGTATAGGTACAAACTATTTATTTTTTTAAATACAGTTGAATGTAGTTTAATTACATATAAGTACATGCTATTCAACTTTAACAAATGGTCTAATAACATATACAAATGATTTCTTTTTAAATGGTGTAATGATGATAGAGTAATGAAGGATATTGTAAGGTTAATATTTCTAGGTTGTGACCAGCTCGAGGGAGATACGGGCCATTTGGTTTTAACAAATAGTTTAATAACATATAAACCTCTGCCTTCTGTTGCCGCCCCGAGCTGCTCCACCAAATGTATGAAACAATTTTCTCGGAGGGAGGCGGGCAGGCAGGGATGAAGTGATCCCTTCTCTCGCTTCTTCTGCTCATAATCGTCGACTTAATTGAAATTCTAAAGAGGTTTTCACACCTCCAATTACTCTCCGTTAGGACGAGTAACAAATGACCAATTTACTCATAGTTACTCCCACAGTAGCGCCGCCCACCGCCCACCACCCTTGCTTCTACCGCTCGTAGTAAATGTTAGTACGTGTATAACCTGCCCCGGGGTAGCCAGAGCCCGGGTAGGTCGTCTAGATTATCTGTTCATCACCTTGACCAGGTTACTCACCCTGACCCACTACCACTGTGGATGAGCGAGCGAGCAAGTGTCAGGGCGGTAAGGTCGACGAACCAAGCAGGAAATGGTAGTAATTAATGATAATTGTTAAGTGATATCTGATCCTCAAGTGATTCAAGACCTGGGGTAACTGCAGATGTCGACGTCTGTTTATTAGAGTTTCAGAAGTCCTGGTGGCACGGAGATGGAGGGCGAGATTCTCGTAGCGGATGGTAGAATGTTTGTCCACACACACACACACACACACACACACATGCGCGCAGACGAATGGAAACACAAAAATTCACACATACATACACAAAAAAATACAAACATTTAAACAAATATAGTCCGTGTGTGTGTGTGTGTGTGCGTTTGTGTGTGTGTGTGTGTGTACAGGTGTGGTCGAGTACTTGCCACAAGAGACTGAGAGGAAGTAACCGCAACACTTAGGCATAATTAGCCTCATGACACCTCTCAACAGATGAGGCCCACAAGACACCTGGGCGAGGATCACGGCCCCTTCATGTCAACAAAGCCCTGGAGCACAACACCATCAGCCTCCTGGTCCTGTGGTGGTCGGCGGTCACGTCTCGACCCACACCTCGCACCCCCATGTTCCGCCTGGTGTTTTATGTGCGCCCAGTGGTTTATATACACCGTGTGGTTTATACCCAAGCCTGTGTTTTATATATACGTCAAGTGGTGTCTATATGAAGCCTAGGAGAAGGTAATGGTGGTGTGTGGCTTTTGTTGCTACCGTTGTGAGCAGTGAAGTGGGAATGTAATGACGGCATCACTCGTGTTTGGTTTGGGCTGCTGTTGTCAGCGGTGAAAGATGCACGACACTGGTTGGTGGTGGTGAGGGACACACACACACACACACACACACACACACACACACACACACACACACACATTACGATTTACCAACACAAGAATTTCCTTCCTCAAGCCTGTATCCATCGGCTACAGGAACTTAACTAGGATTTTTTTTTAATTAGTTTTAGTTTTCTCTCGTATTAATAATCCTGTGGTGGAAGTTTCTGGGATTTATGTCATACAGAGAATCACATGAGTGTCTGAAGCCCAGACAAATAAGGGTAAAAAAATATTCTAATATTCTTTGTTTAATATTCAATACAATATGAGATCACTTGAAGACTCTCCATCCCAGCATATTCACGTAAAGATTAACCACTCTAACCTAGCCTAACGCTAACCTAACCTAACCTCATATCTCCAAATAATGTTAGGGTGGTTAATCTTTAGGTGAAATGAGCTGGGGTGGAGAGTCTTCAGGTGATCTAAAATAATGTTATCTGTATTTATATAATTCCTATTACATTCAGTCCGTCAAAATAATCATCTTCCAACACGTAATTTATATCAGTACGTCGACGTTAGCTGTATGTCTCGTTCAGTGGTCGACGTTAGCTGTATGTCTCGTTCAGTGGTCGACGCTAGCTGCATGTCTCGTTCAGTGGTCGACGTTAGCTGCATGTCTCGTTCAGTGGTCGACGTTAGCTCTATGTCTCGTTCAGTGGTCGACGTTAGCTGTATGTCTCGTTCAGTGGTCGACGTTAGCTGTATGTCTCGTTCAGTGGTCGACGTTAGCTGTATGTCTCGTTCAGTGGTCGACGTTAGCTGTATGTTTCGTTCAGTGACACTAACGCGTTCCTCTTATCCTAACTACATAAACTAAATTCATATTAACGATACAAAAACAACCGGTACAGATAACAGGTAAATGATACAAGTATACCTGTACACAAAATACGCAAAACACCTACAGGATAAATATACATCATCTTGTATATGTATAATTAAAGGTATACATATTAGTTCTATACTTACACTTTATATTAAGAAAGAATATTAGTGTTGTCTTTTTTCATATAACTGTGATAGTCTAGTTCACGTATACACCTACACACACACACACACACACACTGATAACACAAATGTCCTTATAATCAGAGAGTAACTTCTTCAACTCAAAAATTTATCCCCAAACTCTCACCATCGAATAAAACTCGAAATTTTGTGTTCACTTAAAATTATTCGTATAAATAGCCTCATTTATCTAAGCATTAAAGTTTCATATTATTGTTTATCTTGTACGATAGCCTGAACGATATCTATTTAACTATCTACGATCACTAGAACTCTTCATTTATTACAATACCTGTTCACCAAAACTTAATGATATTATCTTCTTCTATTTTAACCAACTCATATATCAACTAATTACGTATTGGACCACCCAGTGATAATATTAACAATCACACCTACCATGACAAGAAAATTGGTAAATGTTCACTTATATTATCAAACAATTACAACCGTGTTCTGTCAATTGTAAGTTTGTTCGTAAATAGCGGCTGTTGGCGTCATGATCACCGGGACCAGACCACAGGTTGGATTAGAGGCTCCCAGGTGACTTAATATCAACACAGCATAAACAAAACAAAACCAAAAAAATCAGATGATCCTCCCAGTTCATCCCAGAAGTTGGAACTTGCCAATCAGGATCGAAGATAATTTATCAGTAGGGGGTAAACCGATGACTCCTTAAAATAGAAATACACACCGGTAGCAAATCAGAATATTGGGATGCAAACCAGTGACCAATAAGAACGAAGGGACATACTATAGTAGTCAATCAGGATGCTAGAACGCAAACCAGTGACAAATAAGAACGGATACACACACTGGTAGCCAATCAGAATAGTGAGACACAAAACAATGAGCAATAAGAAAGAAGACACGCCGGTAGCCAATCAAAATACAGAGGGTGCAAAGCAGTGACAAATAAGAACAGAGAGAGAGACACCGTCAACCAATCAGAATAAAGGAACGCTGAGTAGTGACCAATAAAAAAAAACACCCGAAATAAAGAAGAATTTTCATTACATCAACCAATAACAATAGAGGTGAATATCAACGACCAGTAAGAAGAATAAAAAAAAAAAGGGGGACACGACCAATCACAATTCAGAGATGTACAACAGGAACAAATTCACAGCACAGAAGCGTAGTAAGAACAATAACAATGATAAGTGAAAAGACTACGTTATAGGCAATATTTTTCTGAGGAGAATTTCGATTATTTCCATTTTAGTCGTTGATCAGTGTTTAAATTTGTTCTGTTGCCTTGGTTATTTAAAACAATATCGGGTTTTATGTGTAGATAAATTGTAATATTGGGAGTCGCTTTCAATAGGTAATTTTTGTAGGGGGTTTAAACCTATATTAACCTACGGTCGTACAAAGGTTTACTGAAACAACGACAGGTAAAAAAAAAACGACGTTATTGTTTCTTCAGTAATTAATATATAACAGACCAGCGATGTAAACTTCTTATAATCGCCAAAGTAAATCACAATATTCTGAGTATTACAAAGAAAAACGTTGTGTATAATTGTAAAATAAAAAAGATATACATATATATATTTTACAACGGAAATAACAGAGGTCGATAATTAATTACATATCCATAAGTTATTTTTCAAAAGTGTAAGTTAGAAAATTTTTGGAAGAGATTTGTATTTTATTGTTAATCGTCTAAATACATTGTTTACATTTCCATCTTAATACTAACGGGAAGGAGTTAAATTTCTTTATACAACTAACGTTTCAGGCTACACAGAATCTATTTCATGCGTCTTTCCCCTCCACCCATCAAATCCACAAAATATTAATCTCGCTACAAACCACGCACTAAGACCCGTGTTTACTAAGAAAAATACAAAACCGCTTCATATTTCCTCATTGACGGCATTAGTTTTTCCGTAACAAACTAAATTATTTTGATCTTCAGACACGAAATAATCAAAACTTTCCTCGGGTTGTTTTTATTACGTTTAGGTTTAGGTGCAGAAAATCAAGGCTGGGATTCCACAACTCCTTATACCACACGTCTCGCAATACAGTAGCTCCAAGGTTCAGGATCTCGCTGGAGGGGTATGAGGCCTCAGTGCTCTCTCTCTGTTCTTGTACACTAATCCTCGCATGCTCCGTAATAACTACCGAGTACATTATAGCTGATACTGGTAACAACCATAGACGGAGGACTCGACAGCAGACGGTGGGATAACACTCAGGAAATTTGGTCCCGAAGGCGCTATTTTATCTTTCAGTATGTAAGAAAAAGCTATAGGCTAGGATCCCAATACAGGGTTGTGTGGTTGTTAGTATGTTACAACACTCTTTTGCTTTCTTACGACAAAACGATTTATATATATACACACAAAATATATAGATATATAAAATGGTGGGCACATGAGGCTGGAACCAGGAGCCGCCGATGTGTAATGAATTATGCAGACACATAATCAGTGCTTCATTAACCTTGGATGTCACATTACTGTACGAATTATTGGGTCCCTTGTCTCGCCCACACACACACAAAGGTCCAATGTCACACACACACACACACACACACGTCCGATATCTGATTCATACACAAACAGAACTATTTCTACGGTTTAAGAGTTCCGCAAGATTAAATTTTTTAAGGAGAGAACTTACCTTAGTGACAATAGACTAACATTCGTCTAACAAGTAAAAAAAAAAATAAAGGGTAAAAATAAAATACTTCTTTGTAAATTCTCAGCGTAATTTACTTTATATAACTAGAAAATATAAGTGACTATCAAGAAAAAAATCGACACAAGAGAACAGAAAATCACGAACTTAAGTGACCAAATATAACTCATATTAAAAGATACATAAATGAATGAAAAAAAAAGCAACAGCTCAACATTCTAAGGTAAAATTATGAAATATATTAGTAAATAGTGAATAAAGTATATATGACTGACGGATAAATTCATACAACAGAAATAATCACTTGGGACTGGCGGTGGAACACACAGACACATCACTCTCCCACCCCCTCGCTTACTGATGTGTTTGCTTGCATTATATTAAATTATCTGTACACAGGCTGATCTACATTCGAATTGACTGTATTATAGCAGCAACAATATTAATACGTGTTATCGTATTCTTGGAAATCTTGTTAGGTATGTGGCAATGTGGACGATGGTTATATTAAACTGTACACACTAGGTTATGTTAAACTGTACACACTAGGTTATGTGAAACTGTACACACAATGGATATGTACACTTTCTTATTGTTGTACCAAGTGTTTACCTAATAATAATAATAATATGTCTTTAGTTATTAGAGGAAAATGTTTATACAGTATATATTTATTTAATGTTTCTTTTTATATATGAGCAGTGTTAATATACATGCTTATATTATACCCTAACTACTGAAGCACAGAAATAAAATATAAATAACTAATTACCTAAAAATTACTTTATATATAAAAATTCTTAATTTCTATATAAAGTTGTTGACCTAATAAAAATACCTCCTTATAAAACGCGCTTAAAGACTTTGTAACCGCTGAAGTACAGTACTCAAGTAAGTATACATTCGAGCAACACAATTTGTTAGTATGACCCACTGCACATAGTACACGCATATTGTATCTTCAAACGAATATTTATTGCTGATATAATGAATTTGTATTGTGTTTTTTTTTACTTGATCTATATAATATTTGACTATAGTTATTGTTTTGTAAGATATTAATATAGAAAATAATTATGTTTTAATATAAGTGATTCAGCTGCCAGGGTTATGAAACACCAGTCTTAGTCTTCGTTACTAAAACAACAGAGAGGTTTAAAAAATACGACGATCAGTGTTAAAACAACTTTGTTACTAAAACAACACAACAGGATAACAAAAACAAGGATCAGCGTTACCAATAAAGGAAACAAACTACTGTATATTTTAATTACTTCAGCAAAAAAAAATAATTAAATAGATCTTTAAAATGATTTATATATTAACCATCATAATATAAATTTGTTCTTTTGCTTATATGTAATGGGTAATGGCAAACGTCATTAATTACACTGTCTTTACAAATACATAAATTAACTCATTCTAAATTACAATACGTATACTGACTGTGAAAAAAATATTAATTATACCCTCATATTTCATTATGTTCAGTAATTATTAATATTATTATGTTTATTGTTGGTGGTGTTATTATTATTACTATTATAATTATTTCACACAGGTGAGATGAAAATTAATGTGGTTATTCTTTTTATGTTTAAAATAATATTTTAATGGAAAATGATGAAGAGATCAAATGTTATCAGAAAAGAAAAATAACGAGTTGTGTAAGAAAGATAATGTCTGTATTCACTGAAATTACCAATAATATATGGTAGTATTTTGTAATTAATCCACAAAAATAATCTAATCTCTCAGACAAAATCTGAATGACGTGTAAAAATTATACTCAATATTTGTGTAAATTATAACAAACAATATAATGAATATATATATGTTTTTTAACTACAGTATAATAAGTGGCGATGTATAGAATAGGTGAGAAAATAAAAATATGCACTTAAAATGTTAGTTTAACACTTACTGGTATGATAATAATAATAATAATAATAATAATAACAATAAAATAATATAAATAATAACACCATGAATTATTAAATACGGTACAGTATTCGTCAATAACAAATACAGGTATCATGTTATTTACAGGTTTGGAAAATAAATACAATGATCTGTTGACTATAACGAGTGTAATTGTGGCCGTAGAAACTATGAACAAGAGTGAAACCAAAAAGTGAAATAAATGAGATTTTTTATTATTATTATTATTATTATTTACTTTTATATAATTATTACAATATTATTATTATTATTAGTAATATCATTATTGTACATTATTATCATTATTATTATTATTTTCATTATCATCATTATTTTCATTATTATTATTATTAATGCTATTAATTGTCGTATTTACTCTTATCAATATTATTATTCTTGCTATTAATTATCGTGTTTATTATTATTATCATTATTATTAGTATTAAGATGAAGAATCAAGTTTAATGTACAAGATTAGAAAATAATAATCTACCATTATTTCTAACAATGAACTTCACGTCATCATGAGCATTGCAGCACTAAGTATAATAATTATATATCGAAAAGATGCACAGGAATATTCGCCAGATGTTATCAATTACAGATATTGATAATAATTGATACAACCAGAAGCCGCTTCATACACCTGCCGACTCCGATAATATATGCAAATGTTTCTATATATCTCAACCTCTCAGTTAGGGCTACTTTAGCTAAAGGCATTGTTTACATATGGCAACTGAAAGTTTATTTAACCGCGTAAGTTACAGTTTTTCATAATCGTACTGGTATTTGTAGTTTATGTAGGTAAATTACAGCACATAACATAGTGTGGTATATAATGGGTTTAATCCTCGTAAGCAAGGTGTGTGTGTGGTCGTCATGTGTATTTGTGTGCGTGTGTTTGTATGACCGCTAGAGAAGAGCCAAACTACTGGTGGGGGCAGAGGGCGGGACAAACCAGGTCCTGGCCCACCTCCTCTTCTTATCTCTACATAAACGGCTACCGTCCTGTAATGTTGATAAGGTGATAAGGTCGTGTAAAAAGATGGAAACTGACACCACTTAGGCTAGAGTATATATATATATATATATATATATATATATATATATATATAAATATATATATATATATATATATATATATATATATATATATATATATTACACGCGTGTGTGTGTGTAAACAATAAATATGACTGAGAAGGCGAACCTTTTTATCTTCAGAACGAACCAATTACACCCTCCCGCTGTTCAGCCCGACACTTGTAGCGAGAGGGGATGCAGTCATCATACAAGACAATTTCCGCTTAATCAAATCCGCGTCCGCAGTAGATAATTGTAATTGAGTCAACTTGACAAGATTCTACACACACAGTCTCGTGTCGCTCACCCCTCTTCCTTCCCTCTGGCTATATGACCAACATCAACTGGGAATGTACCGCCAAGAATTCTACAAAGGTCACACTTGAAAGAATAAGTTCTTTATGCTGGAGCAACATGAAGTAGTTGTACGAGTGTTGGAGAGACGACACGCGGCAAAGAAAAAGAAACATATATCCTTGACTATGTGTAATAATGGTAATGAACCATCCAGCAGACGAACCCCGCACACTAGACGCATAAGGAGTGAGAGACAAGTTCTTTATAATTAGTACAGAAGAAAGGAGGCGCCAGGTTCTGTACATCAAGGCGCAGCAGGAGCGAGAATTCAGTAGTGTCGGCGAGCGCAGCGGGATAACTACAAAGCTTCTGCCGATGTAATAGACTTGTAAAGCAGCAGATCTTCATCTCCTTCAATTCGGCGGCGTCCATCCTTCTCACCGTGCAACGGCCCTCTATCCCTCACAACACTGCATCCACTACCACTATCTCCCTGACGTCCCCATCCCTTACAAACATTATCATCAACGCCAACAACTAATGAACAACACCAATAATCTAATACCCAATCTCAAGTCTTCAATACGGATACTCTCGATGCTCATGTCAAACTTGTACACCGTTAAATTTTGAAATGGAACATCTTATAGACCAATTTCCCAAGCAAACGCTGTACCGACTACCTGACCACACATAAAAAAAATATAATGTAGTGAATTTGTGCCAGAGATGAGCTTCGTGTGTTTTCATGAGTGAGCGAGGGACGTGCCCTTACCCTCGCCGCCCGCCCACCCACCCAGACAGTGGGTGGGGCGGGCGGCACGTCTGTTCAGCGGCGATGGGCGGTGCGGGGGCGCGTAAATTTTCCATCGTAGGAAATATTAGGGTCTAATCTAATTCATTATTTCCGGGAGGTGGGCGTTATGGCGGAGCAATTTCCGATGTTTGTCTCTTTTGTGCCGACTGGCGATTGTGTTGAGCAAAGTCCTCATACAATTATATGTCTACTTAAAGGAAGCGAATCACATATACATTTTTATACATATAGCTAAAAATCCCTCTCCTGTAACATACACAGTTTAATCACATTGAGAATAAAAACAGGTTATGAAGATAAATAAATCGATACACGTAAGAGTAGAACATAACCCGTGACTGAGTAATTGAATTTTAAAGGCAAGATAACTTTTACCTGTTGTATAGGTGCGAATTTTTTTCACCGGTTGGCAAAAAACAAACAAGTTCAAACTTGTTAAGGAATTTTGTCTACCAGAGTCGTGTAATTACTTGTTGACACTGACCACACAGGTGACTATGAGGTCACGGGTTATAATATATTAGTGAACAATGAATGATATGATCCCTCAGCGCTGATAGACATTTTAACACCACGCAGGCGGTCTCAAACCCCTTCACAAGCACTCCCTATGAGACAACACTATACTACTCAGTAAATCACTATGATGGAGACTATGCCGATGAGGTACTAATATTTATCAAACACTAATGGGAAAAATCGGTAAATAAATTTATAACTTTGTCTTCTAATAGATTTTGGGGGAATTCTCGCTTTAAAAGTTTTATTGGGGTTTTGGTAGAGCAGACTCCCCACATGACTCCACGGTGTTATATTATCTCTCTATAAGCTACGGCATTTATGACAACAAGGGGACAAGACACCAACGAATATTGATAATTTTTACCAGTACTTCAGGTATTTTAAATAACGACAAGAATTGAAAATACAACACACGTTTTCATGCATGTAATTGTTGTAATAGAAATAAAGGAATTGTCAAACATTTTTAAATCAGAGATGATGTACCGTGTAGGAGGTGTTTTAACCGGTACTGTGACGAATTATAGTACAAAAGAAAGTTGACCAGGCAGGCGAAGGGTTGCCAGAGCTCCTTAACTTGCCGTGGTTACCCACTACCCTTCGCCCCCGGCAGTAGGCTACCTCCTTCCTAACTTGCTCGCTCTAACAAACTCGTGAATATATTGGTCCACCTGCCGTAGGGAGCCGACGGACTACCTTAACTTGAGACAGTACCGTGTTTGGCGGGACTCACCTAGAGGGGGAAGGCCGGGGGAGGTGGCGTGTCGCAGCCCAGATGCCGCCGCTGCTGCCGCCGCCGCCGCCGACCCTCGGGACATGATAGCCGCAATAGAGAAGTCGGTGGCGCGCGGCTTACACCCAGACATGGCTTCTTCGAGACCTCCCGCAAGCATCACTGACGCAGGAAGCACGCCCGAACACGCCCACAAGGTCCTCGCGTGCCCGCCGACGCCCACAGATGGGCCCCGTGCAGGTGGTGTCCGGGGTGCTGCAGGGCAGATGGTCGCTGCTCTTGCTTCAGTCGTCAGCCTCTCCCAGCTGACCCTCGCATATGAGGGGCTGATGGCTTTGGTGTCAGCTCTCTTCACCCCTCAAGCGGCAGGCCGTAGACTTTTTTTTCCGCACGAGAAGTAGATTGTTTATGCGAGGGCAAATTTCCTGTATTGCACCTGCGCAGTCTAGCGTATCCAGTCAAAAATGTAAGTTATTCGTCTGCTTCTGGCGCATTGGTTTGTGAGAACTTGGGCTCCTTCGCTACACTGAGGGGTACGATGTTAAGTCACAACTACTAGATTGGTACATCACTGGCACCTCATATTCCACTAATTAGCTGCCAACAACTCAGGTTGAAGTGTCCACCCGCTGTACAGAGTGATGACCAACTGATGAACAGTCAAGACTATGAGGAGGTGTCGCTCGCTGGGGGCGGAGTCCTGCACGCTCCGCCCTCCTCTATAGTTGCCGACAGTCACTTGCTGGACAGGTTGCTTGTAAAACATTCTTTTTCTTAGTACAAACAGTTTAACAATCCCATCATAAGCATTTATATCTTATTCACTTTATGAGAAAATGGATAACAGACAAAATAATAACTTATATATAAACAATGACTTACCTTTGTTATTATAACTCAATGTCAAGTTGAACAAACAATCAACAGTTTAGCCCCAACCAATAAGATTTCTTCTCACACAGAACGTCAAGTGAACGATGGACCAATGAAAGCTCGAGAACCTTTAGTGGGAGGAGTCGTAAGAATGATGAGCTCCAAGTTCACTATTATTTTCCGCTCCACGTGATAACATATTTATTCTCCATCTCATTATTAATAATCATACACCTCACAATAAAATACAAGTCATACTGTATCAGAGGTCTCAGACAGCCGATCAAGAGAGTGTAATAATTCAGGGATAAACCCCGAGGAAATGAGAAATAAAGAGAGGATAAGGCAACTCGGGTGATAAGTGAAAAGCCCTCACAAGTCGTCGGTGGTAGAGGGGCTAAGAGGGGTCGTCCACACACATGATCTGGGACCTGGCGCGCCCACACATATTCTCACTCAACTTCCCCCCCCCCTTTCCCCTTCCCCTACCCACACATACACACACGCCTTGCTTTTTTTTTTTATTATTTTACCCTTTTACGTCGACACTGCTAAATAATCCTAAATCACGTAAAGAATATTGAGAGTGATATATGACTTTTGGGTTTGATAAGTATTTTCTTGGTTTATTGGCATTTATTGTCAGGAATATTGAACACTGGAGAACTTTTGTTAGTATGTTGGATATTTGTACCATGGAATAAGAGTAAGCTTTTGTACTGTATCAACTCTTAACTGCATAACTAATGGTCGTTTTGGTATTTTGTTGGTATATTTTAGTCTTTCAAGTATATTAGATCAATGGCTTTTGTTGAATTATTATTATTATTATTATTATTATTATTATTTTTATTATTATTATAGATTTTCTACATAAGATAACAATATCACAGTTACAAGTTATTATAATTTTGTGAGGGATGAACTTTTCCATAAAACATTAATAAAAAAAATTTCAATGTAAAACTGTAACAATTCCCCATACTATAGATAATAACTTGGTGATATTATTTTATTTTATAACTGAGAACCACTAATAATTGTCTAAATTATCTTTAAAATAATCAGAATGAACTTACATCAAATAATTCATATAATTTTGTAAGAATTATTGTCTATCATTCTCACACGATATAATTAGTCATTACACGTGAATAATTAATTACCCTCATAGTGTTATTACTAATTACGTTTAGGTATCATCATCGTCAACAATAAGAAGTATCATACCTTTAATATAATGTATATAGCGGTGTAATTAAGCTCCTGGAGGTGTTCGGGTCCCAGATATACAGGTAAAAATTAATGATATTTTTTTACGTTTATTAATTAATTAAACTCTACTTTGATTTTATTTATTTTATTGATCTATTTACATTATTTTATTATTCTACAGATGTGGATAATAAGATAAATATTACCTATTAATATTATAGTTTCTGGACTTTATTTTGTTAACTAAAGTTCATAAGTTATTTTTATTTATCGTTGAAATTAAGGACAGGATTTATTACAGCTTTTGTTTAATGTTTTTTTTGTTTTTTATTTGGGGAAGATTTCAGTTTTTGTTTCATGTGTTACTTTCGTCGACTTCCTTACATTCTGTACTGGCTCACAATCACATTAATAATTACATTCACAATCATCATTATCCTCATTATGTATAATCTATAAGCCACACTATCATCCATCATCACCATATACTGTTTAGTCACCATTATCACCAACCATGCTGTCACTGAACATATCACCACCACATATTAGTGATTACAATTCATTTTCACCTCTCTGCTCACCATCACGAACACAGCTTCACTCTTGGTCGAGATATCTACTGAAGGAGGCGGACCATGGTGACAGTATACCTTCGGGAATCACATACAAAAACATACCACACTATGACTCTAATCATAGCACTAACCAATCCTCGCTAACCTAACCTAACCAAACCTAATCCCTCCAAGTAACGTTTGAATATTTAATCACCAGTTTGAAATAAGAAACAGGGGGGGGGGGCTGAGCTTCATGTCATCTCATTAGAAAAAATAAAAAGCTATTATTATATGGAAAATGATGAAAAATAGCAGCCACATGAATCATGATTTGATATCTTGATTAGAGAGATTTGTTGAACACTACTTAACAGACCCGTTGAAACACTTATATATGTATCGATGTACATTTCCGCCTCTCACATTTGCATAATAACTAACAAAGTAGAAATGAATGATATATAAATTTTCGAAATGAGTCGTTAAAACTTACTTAAGTTTCCCGTAATGATAATATCTGGTGACTTGATGAATAAAATATGAAGATAACATTCATATATTAATGTTAGTACAGTAATACAACCTTGTGTGGAGGGGGGGGGGGGGCAGTGTTGTAGATGCAGCAGTTTAGAATATATATCAATTAATAACAATGTTGAAATTTAATAACTGACATATTATGTTTATCTATGCAATATTGTGACGCCATAACAACAATAAAAGGAATAAGAATTTAAATATATTCTTGTATTTTTATAAACATTGTGTACAGAGCAATGGTAGTCAAAAATGGCAAAAGGTAATAACAAAATTAACACTCTTTTTATCAATCACTATATCTGTGTTGTATTCGTTAAGACGTGTAGAACCTGGGACGTTGCTCTTAAAAGTATATATAATTTCTGGAGTACGAGAAAAGGTTTATTCTTTAAAGTAAAATTTGCACTTGGATCTGTAAAACAATTCAGCATCGCTTCTTGGTGTGTGTGTGTGTGTGTGTGTGTGTGTGTGTGTGTGTGTTTAATTGTTATGCTATAGAGAATAATGATGTAGATTTGCTTATAAAATACGTTTAGTGATGATATTGACATTAATGAGAGAAAACAAATAGCAGCGAGGAATATGTCTAGAAATAAGTTATGTTAGTATCTGGTTAGTTAAATTAGCATGTTGTTAGCTTAGTTAGTACCTGGGAAGTTATTCTGAGTACACGTCTGGTAACTTGACAAGCTTATATCCGGAAGAGGGAAGGTAAAGAGGGAGTGTGGAGGGTGAGAGTGAGTAGTATGGAGGCGAAGAGAGAGTGAGGAGAAAGTGTGGAAGGAGTATGTATAGAGGTGTGAGAGAGAGAGAGAGAGAGAGAGAGAGAGAGAGAGAGAGAGAGAGAGAGAGAGAGAGAGATAATGTACGTATAAACAGCAACAACCAATACAAAACTAAAATAACAAAAATCAGAATAAACAAAAGTAAATAAAACAAGGAAATAAATAAAGGAAGGATGAACAAAATAACAAAACATAATAACAATAAGTTGAGTAATAATTGACGATGGAATTATTCAAGTCAGCGTGGAACAAGTCATTTACATAAGTCAATACGCGTGTTGGAATGTCAAATGGCAGAACTATGCGCTCACAGGAAAACCATTCGACGAACATAATAAAAAAATAATAATAAAATGATGATAATGATATATAATTCTTAAGTACTATTGTAAAACGCTCTAGAAGTTTGTAGTTGAGGAAGAAGAATAAAAAAAACGCCTTGGATCACTTGAAGATTTTAGACACTTCAGATTATTTCACTTAGAGATTAACCTCCCTAACGCTATTTAGGTTAGGTTAGGTTAAGGTTAGGTTAGGTTAGGTTAGGTTATGTTAGGTTATGTTAGGTTAGGTTAAGGTTATGTTAGGTTAGGTTGGCATTTGGTTGGTTAATCTTCAGGTAACACTTGGGAACGATTATCACAACAATCAGTTCTTCTCTAGCAACACCTCACTCCTCTTCCTCCTTTCTCTCTTACTACATTTCCTCCCCAACCATAGAACTGTGCTCCCCCCTCCCCCCTCCCCCCTCCTCCCCTCCTCCCTCCTCCCTCCTCCCTTCTTCCCTCTCCCTCTCTTCTCCCTGCTTCTTCCGGCGTCCCCCTCCCCCACCCCCTCTCTCCCTCCTTCTCTCTCCATGCCTGCTCCTATCTCCCGCCTCACCTACCGAGAACTTCCTTTTGTCCAACATACATGTCATTTGTCCTGGTGGGGGGAGGGTGACGGGGAGGGAAGGGGTCCGAGAGGAGTTTCAGGCCACCCAAGGGGCAGACACCCACACTGTTGGTCCTACACGAGACCTCACACACACACACACACACACTACTTACACGCCCGCGGAGATACACACACACAGGCACACACACATTTTACCAATCTGTTCTTCGAGTAAACTGTATGTCGTGCGTGAAGAGTTGTATCCATCTAATCTAGAATCACTTTACGTAATTATAACATTTAAACATCACAAATAATGAAAAAGACACGTTTTCAGAGTCAGAGTATACTTCAATTACAATGACTCTTCTCAAAAAGAATATTATGTTTATTTATATAACTCTTGGATTGTTTTAAAACCCTTCGTACTTTTACCATTAAGGTTTAACACGAGAGTTTGTCTTACTAGTTTTTAATTTCAACTTCTATACGAAACATGACACACCTTTCAATTATATCAACATTCCTCTGGCTATATTATTATTTCTTGAGTACTTATCGTTAAAAAAAAAAGAGAATGAAAAAATGCAAAATAGACAAACCTTAAGATCAAGTCACATCGCGAACCAACAGCAACAATCAGCACTCAACAATGACAGGAGGCTCGAACACTACAGCCAATATCGCCATATTGTAATTACATAATAAGCTCGTCAATATTCACTTACTGTCAACCGCGATCACGTTATTGATAGAGGTAATGGCAATGACAATTTTCCAAACACAATTATAAAAGGGAATTGCATATTAGCAGTGAGTCGGACAAGTATGTGATGACGGTATTACGATCACAATTTGTTATTACTGTTATTGGTGCTGTTATTGCTGTCAGCTGTTAATTATATCAATGCCTGTATGACGACTGTTGTTGTTGTTAGGACTCTAACATCGGTCTAAAAGATAAAATTATGATGATGATGATGATGTGTAAATGATAACGATGATATAATTATTTGTAATGTGATGGTGATGATGATGATGATGATTAAACTGATGGTAATAATTGTAATAATATTGAAGATTATCATAGCAGTTAATATAATAATAATAATATCTGATTATTATTATTATTATTATTATTATTATTATTATTATTATTATTATTATTATTATTTTACAAAAGAGACAGCGCCATGCAGTCCAGTTTTTGTTGAGAAATGCAGTCGTACCAAAACACAGAAGTCGAAGGAGTACTGTGGTGATGCTTAGCCGAGTTGTGATATATTGAAATATTTCCCGTGCTTCTACCTCGACCTGTCTACTCCTTATTATTTTCCAACAATACATTTTTGGTTAATAATTGAATTACCTTATACGCGCAGGGTAGCTTAGGTGAATGTTCGTTAATCGTTGACAAATTTTTTTCCTAAATTTTGTTTTGCTCTTAATTTTGAATTGTTCATGGCTATAGTGTATTTACTAATGTAGAAGATGCGTTTAAAAGGACTTAAGTTATTGGAGCGCTGCACTACATTATAACATCAACATTAGTGCCTCACAAGTCCCTCCTCCTCCACCCTCCTCTCACCCCTGGAAAAAAATGACTTCAATGGCACTTACAAATGGGAGCCGCCAAAAATATTCGCGAATGCTTGTGACAAAGTGGCAAAGTTTCGCACATTTTCACCCCACCGCGTCAACGTGTAGTGAGGGGCCCAGCCAGGAGGGTGGTGGTGGTGATGCAGCCTCGGTCAGACACACACTACCACGCTACTCTCTTCTATGCTTTCTCTCAATATGAATAAGTGCGTGTATGTGTGTGTGTGTGTGTGTGTGTGAAAGTGTGTGTGTGTGTGTGTGTGTGTGAAAGAGTGTGTGTGTGTGTGTGAAAGTATTGCTTATTGTGTAAGAAATGGTTGTATGTGTTTTTGTTTCATATGTTTTGAGTGTTTGAGGTATCGTGTGTTTGTCAATGACTGATTATATATTTCTAATATTTGTGGATTTTTTTATGAAAAGAATTGGTTACTACATTTACTAGGCATCAACTAGAATAACTGTATAGTTAGTTATTCAAACCACACTTTTTTTTCAAACTCCACAAATTATGCTTACCTCCAACTCACATTGATTAAGTGGCTTTCATATTCCACGTTATCAAATCATTTTTCATTTTTATGGCAATTCCACAAACAATTTTCCTTTAGAACTTACAATAATTAGCACTTAAAATCTCTCTTTTTACAATTTTATTTTCATACTTATGACATCAAATTTACAAAAAAAATATATACAAACATTATCAAAGAAAAAGATATATATGAAGTCATTAAATTTGAAAGAAATGTGTTGGGTGGTCTTAGAAATCAAAGCAGTCACATAGGTACAACGAACGAGACTCCATTGAAAGCCTTGTAACATGTGTTCAGACAAGTTGCCTCATATAGAATTAAATATAAAAATATCGCAAATGATATACTCAATAACGCAAGTACATGGACCACCTAAAGAGCAAATATTCAATTTATTATCAAAGGTGTGAATAGCCATGACAGGTGAAACGCTTGAACCAAAAGCGATATTCAGTCATTCAAACCACAGCTTGGGTTCTTGATTGTGAGTATAACTGATGACCATTTGTGCTAAATACGGTATATTTTTCCTCGTTGATATATTTCACGTCAAGATAACATGATATTTTTCACGACAACATGGGAAAATATTTTTCATAACTTGACGTGATATTTTTCCAATGAATACTTTAGGATATTTTTTCACGGCAAGACGGCATGATATTTTTCGCAACAAAACGCTATGATATTTTTTTTTTAAGTAAGACAGCATGTTATTTTTCACGGCAAGACATTTGGACTCCTTTTAAGGGATGCAAAATGTTTGATAAATAAACTAGGAATTTACGTTTGTATATAAGAGTTTTGTTGTGTTGAATCGCATTTATTTAATATTATTTTCTATCATTGTATTTACATCATGATGAATAAACTGAATCCATGTCAAATTTATTATTATTATTATTATTATTATTATTATTATTATTATTATTATTATTATTATTATTATTATTATTATTATTATTGCATTCTATCGTTTTTTAGTACAGTTGATAAGCTTCTGAAATTCATATAATATTGCATTATTTCTGTTATATTTTCACCGTATTCTAATATATCTTATACCACATGTTCTTATTTCCAACTCGCTTTCCCTTTTTTCCTTGTTCGTTTCCTTATATGTAATTCCTTATTATTACACTCTTCTTCTTTATTTCCTTTAACGCCCTTTCTTATCTTCACCGTTTCTATATCTCCTCGTTTTTCATTTTTAATTATACCTCCTTCCTCTTCTCTCTCTCTCTCTCTCTCTCTCTCTCTCTCTCTCTCTCTCTCTCTCTCTCTCTCTCTCTCCCCTTCCCCTCATCTCCATCCACAACCCCCACTCTCTCTCTCTCTCTCTCTCTCTCTCTCTCTCTCTCTCTCTCTCTCTTTAACTACCTATTAGGCTCAGTCTCTCCGGCAGGTAGATCATTAGCGGACACATTACCTCCCTCATTTGCACAACTCAGTCGCTTGTTTGACGGAAAGGTGTCCATTTCTCACTCGTCAATTAATCTCTGAAATCGACATCATCTTCCTCCTAATTTGTGGTTTGCCTTTGACATCTGTAAGACTGAAATGAACCAAGGGGATGGGCTGACAGGATGAGATATCAGTGGATGGGGGGTAGTAATGGGTGGGGTACCAGAAGATGGGCTGTCAGAGGATGGAGTAGCAGAAAATAGGGTAACGGGGATAAGGTAACAGAAAATGGGGTAACGGGAAGATAAGGTAACAGAAAATAGGGTAACAGGAGGTCGTTTGAAATAGAATAGCATCAACCATTCCAGGTGTTGGATTTGTTTATTGTTCATAGGGTAATTGGATTTGAATTTTTATAGCTGAAGGTGATCTATGGTCAGAGATCACACAGTATATTACATCATTAATGTGTATGAAATTACTCATTTAGTCAGTAATCAGTAGTGAAGGTTATTCTGGTAAAAGACTTCAGCATCAATTTCGATATGTTTAGTATTTTTTTTTAGAGATGAAAGATTTGTACCTGAATGATGGAAGGCTAATGAAACTATTTTATTATTATTATTATTATTATTATTATTATTATTATTATTATTGTTATTGTTATTGTTATTGTTATTGTTATCTTAGTGAAGAATTGGAACGTGTAGATCTGGGTTTAACATTTATATTTTGCTACTTGTTATGTCGTGGTTTAAAGAAACAGCCAAGATTCATATCCACAGCCGGTGAAGCTCCCCCTCTAGAACCCACCACTACTGACTGACACACCAGTAAACACGCGGACAACTTAAACTCGTATTATTTTACAACCTGAACGAATCACTCGCTGTAAGTCTTCCATTGTGAACTGTAGCAGGAAGAGAGGAAAGACAGACCTTGAACGGCGGCGTGACCAAGATAGTTAAGAGGTTAAGAGCATTTACCAGGGACACGTGCTGGCCAACCACTAGGGCACGCTGACCCCCGCCGCCGCTGCCCTCCCCCACGCACCACATCCTGCCCGTCTCACCGCATTACCCCTCACATATGATCACCTCCTGACCACTGTACCCTCACTTGAGCACCACCACCTGACCACTGAACCATCAGTAGAGTACCTTCATGAACCACACCCTACCCACACCCTACCCACACCCAACCCACACCCAACCCATAACACAACCCACGCCCTTGCCTCTTAACCCCAGCGAGATAATAGACTAGTGTCCCTTAGCTCAGCCACAGACGATGGAGGAGACGTTTTTCCGGTGTGATTTTGTTTCCGTTCTCTCGGTTTTTCTGGTTTACCGAAGGAGCCGTGAGTCCTGTGTGGCGTCTTGTGGCGTCCTGCGGAGTCCTGCCCGCGCGCCATCACCGCAGCTGTTTATAGCGCGGGTCGTTGCGGGACAGTTTTGTTTCTTGTTTAGCAAGTGATGGATGTTATGGCGCCGAGTGTCGGTCAGGTTGGCGTTGTCACGAGACTGTTTTAAGAGGTGGTAGGGGGGGTGGGGGTGGGGGTGCTGGTAGTGATGGTGGTGGTGGTGGTGGGGGGTGGTGATGGTGGTAGTGGAGGTGGTGATGATGGAGGAAGAGGTGGTGGTGCTGGTAGTGATGGTGGTGGTGGTGGTGGGGGGGGTGGTGATGGGGGTGGTGATGGTGGTAGTGGAGGTGGTGATGATGGAGGAAGAGGTGGTGGTGGTGGTGGTGATGGTGATGGTGGTGATGGTTGTGGTGATGGTAATGGAGGTGGTGATGGTGGTCATGGAGGAGGAGGTGTTGGTGATGGAAGTGATGGTGAAGGAGAAGGTGGTGGTGGAGGAAGGGTGAGGCAGGGTCATAGGAGAGATAGAGGATGAGTGGGATAAAGAGGAGATAGAGAAGGAAGAGATCAAATGGTGTGAAGGAAACAGAAAGACGAGTAACAGGTAGACCAATGTGTAATGACAATGGTGACAATAAAGGTTAATGATGAGGTGATAACTACAGGTTAATAATGATGTAATAAAGAAGATAACATAGAACTCTTAGGTTAGAACGTGAAGATTAGCCCCTCAACCTATTTCACCTTAAAATTAAACACCCTAACCTAACCTAACCTAACCTAACCACCAAGTGAAATAAACAAACAGGGCGGAAGGTGGGGGGGGGGGGGGTGTGAGGGGTGCTAATATGCAGGTGATCCCCAGGTGGTATATAAACCATAATAAACCAGCACCATTAAAACAATATAAAACCCTTTAGTGAATAATATCCTTTTGTATGTAATGTATGTAATAAATCAAGATATATTAAGGCAATAAATTAGATAAATGTAAAGGAGTGGGGGGAGAGGGAGGAAGTTAAGAATATATATGTATAGAATGAGAAGTATGAAAATTAATGATAGCGCATTGAAAGGACAAGGGAGAGAGGGAGAGAGAGAGAGGGAGAGAGGGAGGGAGAGAGGGAGGGAGGGAGGGAGGGAGGGAGCAGTTTATATGAGAAATGGAGAGAATATATTAATAATTTATGATAAACTGGTAATAAGTTATAAGGTGAGGGCGGTGGAAGGGGTCGATTACATTAAGAGATATTTGTGAGTAAGTTTGAGAGATAAATCACAGAGTAGAGACTAAGATTGATGATATTTGTGAGTAAGTTTGAGAGATAAATCACAGAGTAGAGACTAAGCTTGATGATATTTGTGAGTAAGTTTGAAAGACTGAGAAATAAATGCAGCTTGTTGGTGTAAATAAGGTGTTGACTGATGCAACTTGAGTAAATGAGAAAACAAAACAGAGATGCTAAATAAATGGAAGAGAAGATGGCATAAAAATTTGGATACTAAATTTAAGAATGATTTAATTGTGCTTTTCATTATGTATATTTTTATTTTTATTTTATTTATTTTTTTTGCTCCATGTTATTAGTGAGTTAAATTGTGGGTTATATTATATTAATAAGTGAAGCTGTATTTTACCACCATCACCACAACTACTACCACCATCACCACAACTACTACCACCATCACCACCACCACCACCACTACCTCGACTCTTCCTAACCTGAGTTTAACCAAAAATTCCGGGGGCTGTAAACCTTAACCACACACACACACACACACACACACACCTGGTTGCCCAAGTGCTTAGAACCAAACTTAAGGTTCTGTAATGATCTTATTATTTACTCCTAAATGATTCTACTCTGCTATACCCGTTTGTTTGCCTCGGGTAAAACAAGAAGGTCTGGTATAGGCTGGAAATACAACTGGTAGATGGTAACTGTTTACACGTAGCTGGAACAGAAGTGATGG
This sequence comes from Homarus gammarus, assembly GCA_958450375.1. Classification (NCBI taxonomy): domain Eukaryota; kingdom Metazoa; phylum Arthropoda; class Malacostraca; order Decapoda; family Nephropidae; genus Homarus; species Homarus gammarus. The sequence goes on from CAUDMG010002538.1 coordinate 12,123,067, forward strand.
TAGTGGAGTTGTTGGAAGGCTGTCAGTACCCGTTGTTGGAATGTTGTCAGTACCCGTTGTCGTAATTCATTTTCCCGTGCCATTCTTAGTCGAGTCTTAAGACCCTCGTGGTGTACTCAGGGCTGGTGTCTGGAGGGTCATTATCAGCATTGACTTAACAGCCATTACTCTCTCTCTCTCTCTCTCTCTCTCTCTCTCTCTCTTACACACACTATAGTCATGTTTGAGGAAGGTGTGAAGTGTTTGGGTAAACATGTCTAGTTGTTTAGGATAGAAATGATGACATATTTCCTTACCTTTCTCTATGATAATAACTTTCAACAGGTGTGAAAACTTTGCTTACGTTAATACGATTACTGTGAGATATTCTACCTTGAATAATTACTTTGGAGTTAAAATAATAAGAGGTAGTCATTATAGTGTCACAGAAGCGGGTGATTATTACCAATATTGTGACTTGGAGTTGAAAATGTTGTCGCAGTAGTTGATTGGGGGAGGGGGGGGAGGGAGTAATGAGTTAGGTTAGGTCAGGTCAGGTCAGGTCAAGTTAGGTTAGGTTAAGACACTGTAAGGCTCTGAATTACTTACAACATCAGAACAGTATCATAAATATATAATAACTCAGGGAACAGTGATGATTGAATATTAACATGACATCTGGATTAAGTGTTCGACGTTCCTCTAGTAAAATCTGGACACTAAAAAGAATATATTTGGTGTTTAGAAGACATACTTAAAATAATCAAACTATTCCATGATCATAATGTTGTTCCTCAAGCCATCACAATCTGGATGTTATGATCTACAACTCTAAGACATGAGAAGTATATTTTTTTTTCTATTTCTCACTGTTGTAGTTTAGTGTAGAAAGCGTCATTGTGTTACGTCCTCAAACACCTTACCTTAGACCTTAGTTCCTGATGCCCATGTACAGTCACTCCAAAATAAAAGTCTTTATTCAAAATTATGTTGAAAAAATATGACACAATGGATGAAGGATTTTGACAAGCCTACTGAGACAATGGGAGTCGTAGTGTTCATTCTGGAAGTTCATCGATCACCCCGAGTAGAGATAGTTGTTTGAGTGACTTATACATTTGATTAAGAGGGTAAATTTTTATAATAAGGTAACGTTCAATTAGGGGGAATAATCCTTACACCACCTCTATCAAGGTCCTGCGATAAGTGTTCCTATCATAGACTAACGTATAGTTCCTCCCATAGGCTAAAACACAGTTCCTCTCAAAGACTATCATACAGTTCCCCCCCATACACTAACATACAGTTCCCCCCCATACACTGACGTACTGTTCCCCCCATACACTGACGTACTGTTCCCCCCATACACTGATGTACTGTTCCTCTCATAGACTGACGCACAACGAGGGATTATTAACGATCTGTAATACGGATGTTTTTCAGGTGTTCGCCTCCTGCGTCACACCATCAGCCCCTCAATCAAAACCCCTCAAGTACAGTGATTAGTAGCCCTCTGAGGCGTCCTGAACAATTTCCGGGCTCTAGCATAAATCTCTGTTAAGAAATCATAGCTTCTCTGTAAGTGTTTTTAAGTCAACATCCTTAAAGAAAAAGAACTGTTTTGGAGACGTTCGTGTCATAGAGGCGACATCTTGTTATAAATCGTCCAGGTTGTTTTTTTTATCTTGTTTTTTCCTCTTTATCGGGTGTTCTTTGTGTCTGTTATTTTGTTATTTCGTCTTACTCCTCCCCACCCCACCCCACCACCCCACCCACCCCAACCCACCCACACATTTTTTTTTTCCATCAGTTAAAGTTTTTGTGTGAAATGAACGTCCGGGCAACAAGTTTAGAAGAACGGAAGATGTTTGACAGTTATGCTCTTGTGATACTTAAAGAAGACGATCAATAGGAAGAAAAAATAAAGGAAATTGGGTATGAAAAAAGAGATAGATGAGGAAATAGAGAAAAATAAAGAAGGAAATAGAGAGAAATTGACGAGAAAGAGAGAAAGAAATAAAGACAGTAATTAATGAAAAAGAAAGAAATAGCTGAGGAAGAAGAGAAATAGAAAAGGAAAAAGAGATTCACAAGCTTAATAAGGTATTATATTAACTCTCTCCCTCACCCCCTGGCCAAAGTCCTCCCCCTGCCCCCTCACCCCTCACTAAAGTCCTCCCCCTCCCCTCTCACCCCTGACCAAAGTCCTCCCCCTGCCCTCTCACCTCTCACTAAAGTCCTCCCCCTGCCCCCTCACCCCTCACTAAAGTCCTCCCCCTCCCCTCTCACCCCTGACCAAAGTCCTCCCCCTGCCCTCTCACCTCTCACTAAAGTCCTCCCCCTGCCCCCTCACCCCTCACTAAAGTCCTCCACCTCCCCTCTCACCCCTCACTAAAGTCCTCCCCCTCCCCCCTCACCCCTCACTAAAGTCCTCCCCTCTCACCCCTCACTAAAGTCCTCCCCCCCACCCCTCACTAAAGTCCTCACCCCTCACTAAAGTCCCCCCCCCCCTCACCCCTCACCAAAGTCCTCCCCATTCCCCTTCCATCACCCCTCACCATTCTCCCCCTCACCTCACGTCAGCTTCACCTCCTCGTCGACATGAATGATCGGTGGTCGTCATAGGTGTATAATCATGACACGCCCGACGCCACGTAATTGTACATCATGTCAACTCTGTGTGTGTGTGTGTGTGTGTGTGTGTGTGTGTGTGTGTGTGTGTGTGTGTGCGTGCGTGTGTGTTTTGGGGGTTGTGTATGTGCGTGTGTTTAGGTTAGGTTAAAGTTATGATAGCTTAGGGCTTGGATAAATTTGGTAAATGTTATGTTACGTGAATTTGGGTTAATGGTAGGTTAAGTTGGATTAGGTTACGTTTAGCTCAAATTAAGTACGTTTAGATTAAACTAAAGGAAGGTAAGGTTATATTAAGGGCTTAGTTAGGTTTAATTAAGATGATATGTGATCAGGGTGAGTTAAAAATGAGTTAAGAGCTAGGTTAGGTTAGGCTAGGTTAGGTTAGGTTAGGTTAGGTTAGGTTAGGTTAGGTTACACGCATATAAACAGGGTTTGAGAGGCAGTTACCAAAGATAACACCTAAAGCATCGATGAATCCTACACTCAGGAACATGCCAGTGTCGGGGTCTTCTACTGACATTACCACTGACTCTGTTTACTGACACTGTGTAGGCAAGTCTTCTATGCCTTCAGCGCCGCCACGACGTTAGAAACATTAGAAAATAAAACTAACGCTGAGTATGTGTGTCCGACCCGACCCGACCCGACCCGACCCGACCCGACCCGACCTGATCCTACCCGACCTAACCTAAACTAACCTAACCTACCCCCCAGATAGCTCCGGGTTATGAGAACATAACGCACATTCACTCTACATAACAAACATTCACTCTTCAAACATTCACTCAACATAAAACTAAAATATATGATGTATAACACTCTACAGTCTCAGGTACACTAATACACAGAGGCCGCCAGGTAGACAAGGGAAGGTGTAACTTGTGTCGTCTTCAGAGATCTGCCACCTGCTGAGAGTTGTTGTGTGGGGTTGACTGAAGCGTAACTGAGTAACATATAGTACAGTAAAGAGAGAGATTCTACTTTGATGACTGTAGTGAGTGAGTGAAGCGTTGTTACTACGGCTCCTATAACTCATTCATATCACACATGGGCTTTAAGTACACACACACACACACACACACACACACACACACACACACACACACACACAGAAGAGAGTATAGACACATTAACCTCGAACACCAGCAATAATAATCAATGGTCTAAATATTCAGAATTGAAAATCCAAGTACAATAAATTAATTAAGGCGCTACACAAGAACAATTAACGAGCAACAGGGAGGTAATTATCTCGGTCATAAAACAAGAGAGGGGGAGGGGGGCTTGAAGCGGCGGGGGGCAGGGGGAGAGGTACTAGTGGGGGGGGGGCCGTCAGGGAGCGTTTCCTCACTCACTGATCCACCTCCAACTGCTTGACCTGACTTAAGTGTGTGTGTGTGTGTGTGTGTGTGTGTGTCGATATTTTAGTGAGATGAAGAATTGAATAAAATAGCACAGTGAAGTCTGATGGAGTGGTCGCGGTTGTGGTGGCTGCGGTAGTGGGTGAGGGTGCTGGCGGGTGATGGCGGTGGTAGTGGGGACATTATCGGGTGAAAATTGTTAGGAAAGGTACTGAGATAAATTATATGCGGGAGTTTGACGAAATATAATACCTACGAATATGTAATACTTGAAATTCTTTGGTAAGATTATTATTGTTGGTTGTTTTGAGAGTTATATCCTGTAGTGAATCCAGGAGGCGAAGTGCCCCAAAGCCTCATCCAGCCCACAGATAGCAGCAGTATTCTACGGTTTGCTGGTAAAGTATAGAGGTTGGCTGTGAACTTGATCCCAACCTGCAGTGAAACCATGGTCAAAGTTGTGGCGATGTTTGTCAGGGTAAGACTCGAGGTAAATCGTTGTCACAATATTGAAGGAAGTTGAATGAACCCCACTCATGGTATTAAAAATATTGCCTTGTAATACTGGGGTAGTCAGAGTGAAGAACCTAAGAAGGGCTGAAAATGGCTGTGTAAGAAAAAAAACAGTTGTTGATTAGTGAGAGATATGAATGTATTAAGAATAGAGTTGGTGCCAGTACGACCCTGAGGAACTTCGGATATGTCAGGAACTACGCCCGCAGTGCTGTACGGCCGGTTAGAAAGGAAAGAAATTAAAGATATTCTGAAGTTGATACCATATGAGTATAATTTGGAAAGTAAGGATGGATATAAGAAATAGTGTAATGTTTTGGAGACGTCAAGAACTGTTATTGTTGTCTATTGATTGGCGGACTGGGTGTGTGAGGACTGACAAGAGCAACGTGTAGGCCAGACTGTCAATAGTTGTGTACATTGTTATTGTCCAGGTTTTTAAAAATGTAAAACTATTGATCAATGTTTCTATAATCTTTGTTGTTGTTAAAATAGGGAAATTGAGTTATATAATCTGAAGATATGGAGTTGTTAGCTTTTCTCTGTAATTGGAGAGAAAGACAAATGTGTAGTGAGATAATCTTAGAGAACTTTGAACTAGAGAAAATAATGCTGAATAGTTTTTGAGAACAAGTGGTGGAATTTTATCTAGACCTGAGCTTTCGTCTGTGTTTGAAATTTCCATTGTTTTATTTTTCACTATTTACTTTTTGAAGGCTGGAATTTGATGCGTCTCCAGGTCCAGATATGAGAAACATGTGCTCATCCTCCTCCTACCTACTGTACAAGGGTTATATGTTAGCATAGAGGCAAAGATTTAAGAGTTGATTGTTCTTCGTATTGGAATCTGACATCACTGAACCATCGTGTGAGCCGAGACGAAGTATGGATGGTTGGCTACTAAAGATGGGATTGAATGCATTAACAATGAACTAGAATAGATTGTTATTGTTTAGCTTGTTCGGTAGTTTGGATGATTTGAAGATTGATATAGATAATTTACACTTTACCTTTCAAACACCTTTTTGTGATCACCTGAAGATTGGGCACCCCATCTTAACTCGGCTGTGATTCAACACCAGAAAGCTAACGTAACCTAATCTAACCTATTCCTAATCTAACCCCCCCCCCCCCCAGGTAGCGTTAAGGTGAATAATTATCAGGTAAAATTAAGTTGGGGTGTCTAATTTTCAGGTAATCCTTTAATTTTTATTCGGTAACCTTTTTTATCTATAAAGTACACAAGATCTCGGGGTAACAGAAAGAGACAAAGTACCATTATAAAAAAAATTGTCTGTACTTGTAAATAACACAGATATGGACATAGATTATAGTCGCTGTCTTATGAGTAAAAGTTTATTACTTAACAGCTGTCAAACGGAAGACATATAGCTTCCTAATCAAATTATTACCCCCTTTTTGAGTAATAAAATGCAAAGTAACAAGTAGAGATGAAAACATAAACAGAGACAAATGGATAAAGCCCTAATTTATACATTAGTGTCGATAAATAACGTTTATTACACATTATCGTCCTCGTATAAATCATCACAACGCTCAAGACCACAAATTGCCTTCCGAGTAAAAAGAGACAAATGTATCATCGTAGTGAAATAAAAATGGGTAATACGTCATTGTGGAGGGAAGGAAAGAGGGAGGGAGGGGGGGGAAGAAGGGAAGGAGGGAGGAAGGGACAGACAGACAGACGGAGTTTGTGACAGACGCCTGTGTTCCCGTCCTCCGACCTGTCTAGACGCTCCTGGTCAGCTGATGTTTGCCTTTAAGTAATTGTTTACTTACATTGTATCGCCAGGTACACGCATGTAAGTATATAACACTTGTATGTATGCACATATACACTAATACAGGTACGTTAGTATACTGTAGACGTGTTAACACACACACACACACACACACACACACACACACACACACACACACACACATACACCTTGCACTTTAATATTCATATTTACAACCCGTCATCAACATGACAAACACGACAGTAACTGCCCCACACGTTAAGACTCACTTTAACACGACCAACTAGAACACGCGGCCCTTAACAAAAGCACGTCGGCACACTATAATACTCCTGTAGGTGAACTGTGAACTCCAGGAAGTCAAACAACAGCTCCCTCTCTCTCTCTCCCCCTTTTCCAGAGAACTCATAAATTGCACGGTTGATTCCCCTATGTATAATGCAGCCTGTAACCCCCTCCATCCACACACACACACACACAAGAGAACCCCCGCCTCAGCAAAACGTCCCCTTGTCACGAGATGTCATTGCAAAAACCGTACCCTAAAATTCTACTAATTTAATCCTCGTCCGCGTAATTTAGCCAGAGTCTAATTACAGCGACAATAGAATCCAACCTCAATTAAACAAGTGGGGGAGACGTCATCAGGTCCACTTTATTGTGCTATAGCTTTCACCGCCGCTTCTTAACGTGGATGACAAATGGTGTTTCTGGATGGTGGTGGAAGGGGTTGGTGGTGGTTGACGGGGGGTGGTGGTGGTGAGGGAGGGGTTGGTGGTGGTTGAGGGGGATTTGGTGGTGTGTGAGAGGGGGTAGTGGTGGTGGTTGAGGGAGGGGTTGGTGGTGATTGAGGGGGATTTGGTGGTGTGTGAGAGGGGGTAGTGGTGGTGGTTGAGGGAGAGGTTGGTGGTGGTTGAGGGGGGATTTGGTCGTGTGTGAGTGGGGGGGAGGGTAGTGGTGGTGGTTGAGGGAGGGCTTGGTGGCAGATAGCCTCGTCTTCGTCTTCGTCATCGTGGTCGCCGTTGTTCCCACCAAGATTGACGAGCCTTTGTCGACAACCTTGTTCTCCTGACCTACCGCAATTTCCTCTCGGTAAACATTTAGATGAGTACCAGACGTCTGAGAGATTTTGTCATAGAGGTAATAGAAGGGGGGGGGGGGTCTTCCTTTAGTCACCTAATGTTGTTAGTTTATTTATTTTGATGGAAAGAAAATAACATTAACAATATTTTTCCTGTAAATAATTTGAAATATTTTGAATGTTGTTATAGATTTTATAATATTTTCTTACTGAAGGATCGGAACTTTTATAAAGAATTTGCTAATTAAATGGAAATTCCTAGTTACTGTGTCTGGCATCGTATACCATCTTCGTGTCTGGTGAAGTCTGAGGCGAACAATGTCAGCTGATCATTATTTAACTACTATTTGGGCGACCTTAACTACTGTATTTATAAACATTGAAATAATTTGCCCAACATTATTTCTCTGTTCTACCCAACTAAGGCTATTTAAACAACTCATTAAGGTAAATTTCCTCTCCTCTTCCTCAAACACTGACTAATTCATCATTTACAGCAGCAACACAAATAATACATTAAATCTCGGTGTTTAGTGACCCTTACCGTAGTTCTTGAGACGAGCAGGGTTAGGTTAGGTTAGGTTAGGTTAGGTTAGGTTAGGTTAGGTAATAGATCCAGAACCCGGAAACTAGAGGGAAAGGTTTATATTATTCTTAAATTGTTGATGACGAATCTCTCTCTCTCTCTCTCTCTCTCTCTCTCTCTCTCTCTCTCTCTCTCTCTCTCTCTCTCTCTCTCTCTCAACATGTTAACTCATCAGCATCTTGTAAATAATTCCCAAACGCCTAGAGTTAAAAAAAATGGGGAAATGGAGCGGACTTTATCCTTATACATAAAAAAAAATAATATATGAACTTCAAAGTGTTAAATGAGGCTGATTTACATAGAAGATTATTCAAGATAAGTATTATTAGGTATTTGAGAAGTATTATAGGCTTATCTTAAGAAATAATTAAAACAAGTAACCACATATGACCTTCCTTTGGTTATACCTCTGATATACTTTTGGTTTGACTTGTGATTCGAGGTGGGTTTCTTGTTTAGTCATAAGGTATCGAATCCTTTTGCGGGTATGTGAGGGAGGGGGGAGGGGGGGGGGGGGCAGAGCTACACTCGTTTACTTCCGGTGGACGTGATCTGTACACGAAGAGAATACAACAATATTAATGGGTTTTAAATTCGATAAACATATTTTCGGTGATATTATATTAGGAATTTTTCACGTGAATTTTACATGGGCTGTTTTGACCAATCAGAGGACTGTTCATATCTCTTGGGATATTTACGTATGCCAAAAAAAAAAAATAATCTGTCAGTATTCAATCGTATTATGGCTCCCTCTTGACCTAAAACACCGAAAATACGCAAAAACAAGAAGAGAATCACCTTTTTTCTTCCACCATCGGTTAAATAAGGTAAATTTTTTGTGTATTCGGACTTTTTTGCACGTTAGGAAAGGTTAGGTCAGATTCTCAAAGCTTTATTTGGGCTTTTTTTTTAATAGTATTTTAACCTCACATTTTCCCCTGATCTTCAAAGCCCTGCCCACATTTCTGCAAATCATGGTCATCTCTCCTTAAATAAACATTAGCGACTTAAATAAAGGTCATATTCTTTCACACCGCCATAAAAAAAAAAAACATTATAAAAACCTATTTTGGTTATTAAACTCCCATTATGGCATTAAACGAATCTTCAACCCAAAATATTACAAATAATATATATATATATACAGATCGTTGTGGTGAAATTAATAAATGCTTGGAGAGTTTATTAAATTTTCTAAGTCATTTTCTCGTCCATAACGCTTGTTGTTTATTACCGAAAGGTGTTTAGTGTTGTAATAGAGACGACATTAGTTGAACGACAGGAGGTAATCGATAACAGCTCTTTATCGTTCCAGCTGCTTCTCACCTGTAAAAAAAAAAACCAATGTACAGAATTGTCTTATCAACAGAAGATATAATTAATGTCTCTCCTTTTATCTTTTCATTTTCTTTTATCTAAACTTCACTTAAATTGTTATTAAGGATTGTTAGAAAATTATGACAAGGATACTGCTTAATTCAGAATTTTTAGTCCCCCCTTGTCTTCTACCTCAGTGGTGTCTGTCTGTCTCTTTGTCTCTTTGTTTGTCTGTCAGTAGGCATAGTAATTTAATTTATATTTAGTATGTTCGTGCTTGTGTATATTGAGTGTAGTGCTAGCAGAGGTTATTGTGCAGTGACAATCATTCTAAGTCTTTGTGGAACTACACCATAATCAATGTTACTGTGTTTGATCTGTTGTTATGTTGAGAGAAAACTATTAAAACAAAAAGGAAGATCGTGGTTTTTCTTACTCTTGATTCAGAAATAATAAACATTGACTATGTCGTAGAGGTAACTGTTTTAAAATAATTACAAAAACATTAAGGTTTTATAAGATTGTGTGAAATGGCGAGATGTACGTGGGGTTTCTACTGTAACAATTCATAAAAATTTTAGGGACTTTTTTCAACACCTTTCAATACATTTCCAGTACGGGACTTATGTGTGTGTGTGTGTGTGTGTGTGTGTGTGTAGTTTATTCCGGGAAAACTGCACAAACTACATCAACAAATACTAATAATGGTCAAGAGAGGTTAATGTGGACACGGTGTTACAAAAAGCAAACTCAGACTTGCTAAAAATACAAAAGTTAATTGAAAAATATCAGTATACAGCGTTAGTTATCTATCAGTATCTAAAAAAAAAAATTTAATTACATAAATTTGCTTCCTCGGGGCCGCATAAATTTCCTAATCATTATCTGAGATAATAAGCGAGAGATTACCCGACGAGCTCAATCTTTTTGTGTAATAATAACACCCATCAAAAAGTTTTTAATCGCCGTGGCTGTCATTAAGTGTAACCTTCGGAATGATATCAGGTTACCTCACGACTCCACCCGGACCGTCTCCTTCCTCGTCTCTCACTCCCTAAATACTCCCTCATCACACTCTTGCCCCACACAACCTCCACTTTCCGTAACTAAATCCCCTCATTGACTTTTTTACCTGACGACCATCAAGTGTCATGCAAAGTTGTCGTTAGTCCGGGAAATTATTAAAAGTTATTAAGGTTGGTTGGTGATGGTGGTGGTGGTGGTAGTGGTGCAGGATGTGTGGATGAGGCAGACAGGTGAGACCAGACGAGACTAGAGAACCTTCAAGTCCGTGAGCCATTGTGAGTGAAATTACCCTTGGGTAAGTCTCGCCTTGGCCAGAGAATTACGGGGGTCAGACGCCCATAAATCTTAGGGTATATTTCTCTGCTTGTAAACGTTGTGATTTCAAAAGGTAATATCAATGTAATTTGGGGAAGACTTACGTCATCTGGTGACCTTAAAATGAACATCAGTTTCTCGTCGAGGAGTTTATAGTTTAACTTGATAACCCAGTGATGTGTAATGGATGGGGAGGTACTTGGTGTATATTGTTGTTTATTCGCTAGGACAGGCTAAACGATCTGTGGCTGACATATGAAGGTGTTGTGGCGGTGACTCTTTGATCTCGATAACTCTGACGAGACAAATGGCATTACCTCTCCAATGTTTACACTACCTTAATACTTTTGATTGATATAGTGTTTGACTTAGTATCTGTGTGTGTATTTATTTATATATGTTATCTTTGTGGAGAAGACATAACTCATTAATGAAACCTCCAACACCAAGACAACAATAAACTAGTAATTACCATTGTTTATGTTGTATATTGTTTTTCGTTTTAAATGTTGTGGAATAAGACAAAATATCACAAGGACGGGAGTGAAGGGTGGTGTTTATTCCTGCAGTTGATTGATAAACATAAGAGGAAGTATGGCGTAATGACCGCTTGATGGGAGGTTGGCGTGAGCTATTGAACCGGAAGCTCTTCACATAATTCCCTAAAGCTTGGTGTGTTTTTGTGCTCGTGATGTTTAGGAAGAGTCAAAAGTGGGGGTTTTATGTGCGGTTATTATAGCTTAATGTATATATTTATATTGATTATAAATACATATATTCTGCGGGTAATTTTGACCATCTTTACAACTAATTGCAAATTAGGCGAGCCAGTTAGTGCGGCGGTGCATGGAGCCAATTAATTGCTATGATATAATCGCACTGCAGAGTATGATTTTCGCACGCTGGGGCGAATTATGCTCCGTACATAACCACCCAACACAGTTTCACTTAAGGTGTATATTGCCATTACCAGCGCCATCTATAAGTCATCCCCAAACACTATAATCATCTACGTTATCCCGAAGAACATTTGTTACGAGTAATTTTCCTGAGCCCTTCTCACCGCCTGGTTTTCCTCACTCTTTTTCCTTAATAACAATAGACTGCTTTAATTTATCTTTTGTTTTTTTGAAGTTTGAAGTGGGGCAGGATTACGATGGGGCAAGTGGCGCGACTGAGGGACTTACGAGCTTAAAACACGTCATGTCACACGCACTTGAGGACCTGACGGAGGCGAGGGAGAAGGGAAGGGAGATTACCTATAAGGACACTTGACTCGGGTGTCTCCTGCAGGGTGGGAGCCTTGTACCCATTCTGAAGATTAGACACCTAGCCTAACCTAACCTAACCTAACCTCCCCTAACCCCCCCCCCCCCCTCAGGTAGCGTTGGGGTATTTTAATTATCAGGTAAAATCAAGCCGGGAGGTTAATCTTCAGGTGTTCCAGTTCGTTACAGTACATGGAGGAATACTATTACTTTTGATGTATCAGCTTGACTTCACCTGAGTAATAAGGCAGGTGAGAACAAACAGGTGAATTGATTATTAATTAAGTTCGTATTGTAATAAGGCAGGTGAGAACAAACAGGTGAATTGATTATTAATTAACTTCGTATTCACTCTCGCGTCTCATTAACTCGTGTGTTTGTATTCATATTTATCCCTCATTCTCCTTCTTCTCTTTTACTTTTTATTCTACTTCTTTTTTTATTTCATATCTTTCCCATTTTTCGCTACTTAAGGTTGTCTCCAGCCTATTCCCTCATTCGTATTCTCTCTTCTTAGTTTTCTATCTTTCTTCTCTCATGTTTAGCTTCTGTCTCTTTGTTTTGCTATAGTTTCTGTTGTATTCTTTCGTGTCTTTTTTGTTCAAACTTTATACCACAACTTCCCCCTCCCCCCCCCCCCCCTCTCTCTCTCTCTCTCTCTCTCTCTCTCTCTCTCTCTCTCTCTCTCTCTCTCTCTCTCTCTCTCTCTCTCTCTCCTCCCTGGCGATGGCATTCTTCAGCTCATTCACGATCATAACCCACAACTTTATGTCTTCCTGACTAAGAGAATGAATGCCGATTATGCCGTAAAAATCCTTCAGTTAACTCTTAAGGTACCGAGTCCATATCACAGCTCAATCGCACCACATTCCAGAGAGTCTTATAATCCCAGGAGTCTGCAGGTGTACAAGTGCTTAGAGGTAATGATGATGATGATAAGGTATGCAGGTGTAATTAATGATTGATAGTATTTTAATTGATATATTGGCAATTTAAATGTAAGACACTTTTACATCTATAACACAAACACATTCTCTCTCAGTCTCCGTGTTAAAAAAGGAACGGATCATAAGTATAGAATGAAAGTATAATATATTTTAACTATACTATAAACTTAACTTGGAATATGCATCCTATTCGTCCATTAGATAAAGCCTATTTTATATTCATTGTAGTTATAATGTTATTAGAGTAAGATAATAATTAAGGTCCTTAACCGTTTAATATAGTAATTATTCTCGTCCATCAACAATAATAATAATAAAATATTCCTGTTTGATTTCCAGTGATTATAAAATTTGGTATACACACACAAACACACACACACACACACACACACACACACACACACACACACACACACACACACACGTACGTTGTTCAGGTCAATAGATTAAAAGATATTTATATATACAGTACATTATTCCAAATGATTATGACGGACCCAAGGAGGAGTTAGATACCTTCCCGTCTACAGTCTGTTTCTTCTCTCCTTCCCTCCTTCCCTCCCTCCTTCTCTCCTTCCCTCCTTCTCTCCTGCGTCACCTACTTCACCTGCATTCATTAGTATTCACTCTCCTACTAAAGTAAGGAAAAAACTTGAATCTTTAAAATGCTTCAGATTACACAGGGGAAGGCATCTTATTGAAAGGCGAAGGTTCTAAATGTTTTCAAACTGACCTGATGTTGCGGGAGTGTATGTTGGCCTTCACTACTCCCTTCCCCTACCTCTCACCCCCTTCATAGAGCCTCCACTACCCCCCTTCCCTTACCTCTCACCACCTTCATAGAGCCTCCACTACCCTCTCAACCCCTCATAGAATAACCCCAGAACTGCCCTCCCCATCCCCTTATTTCCCTCCATCTATTTACATTATTTAGCTTTTCAAGAACTAAGTCTGTCTTCATGACCAACATAGGTACAAACAACACTTACTCGATAATGAAGTCTACAGGATCATTATACAACTAAACTCATAAATAACAATGAATTATGGTAATCCGTCTTCCTCACATAACCTAAAATTATATAACTTTAGGTTACTTATTGTCAAAGCATTATAGTACTAGAATAATTGATCTCCCTATATCAAGAAATAGCAAGTGCATTTAGTATCGTTCTTTCTTAATATATTTAGATAAGCCAGTGATTAATATAAATGGGGGGGAGGGGGCGTTTAAGCTCTGTTCATATAAGGTATAACAGTAGACACATTATTTTTTTGTTTTCGTTCTCTTAACACACACCATCACCACCACCACCACCACCAGCAGCACCAACAGCAGCCTGTATACACCTTAGCCACGATTACCTTAATGAACGTATCCGCCACTTCCTCCTCACCTCTATCGTTGTCCAAATTACCGTAAATAATAACTACGTCACTCATCTCTCTACTCTTGCCTCCACCTTCGTCTCCTCCACCTTCGTCTCCTCCACCTTCGTCTCCTCCACCTTCGTCTCCTTCACCTTCGTCTCCTCCACCTTCGTCTCCTTCACCTTCGTCGCCTCCACCTTCGTCTCCTCCACCTTCGTCGCCTCCACCTTCGTCGCCTCCACCTTCGTCTCCTCCACCTTCGTCTCCTCCACCTTCGTCTCCTCCACCTTCGTCGCCTCCACCTTCGTCTCCTCCACCATGTCTTCCACCTTCGTCTCCTTCACCTTCGTCTCCTCCACCTTCGTCTCCTTCACCTTCGTGTCCTCCACCTTCGTCTCCTCCACCTTCGTCTCCTCCACCTTCGTGTCCTCCACCTTCGTGTCCTCCACCTTCGTCTCCTCCACCTTCGTCTCCTTCACCTTCGTCGCCTCCACCTTCGTCGCCTCCACCTTCGTCGCCTCCACCTTCGTCTCCTCCACCTTCGTCTCCTCCACCTTCGTCTCCTCCACCTTCGTCGCCTCCACCTTCGTCTCCTCCACCATGTCTTCCACCTTCGTCTCCTCCACCTTCGTCTCCTCCACCTTCGTCTCCTCTACCTTCGTGTCCTCCACCTTCGTGTCCTCCACCTTCGTCTCCTCCACCTTCGTCTCCTCCACCATGTCTTCCACCTTCGTCTCCTCCACCTTCGTCTCCTCCACCTTCGTCTCCTCTACCTTCGTGTCCTCCACCTTCGTCTCCTCCACCTTCGTCTCCTCCACCTTCGTCTCCTCCACCACGTCTTCCACCTTCTTCCATTGCTCCATCTATTTATTATATATTCCTTGAACTTTAATATTTGTCGATTAGTTTATAAATTGAATTAATTCACCCGTTGAGAGACCTGATAGTTGTTGAAGTACAGAAATACTTAAGGAACAAAATGAACTTATATTATTTTATCAATGTAAATTCTTAAAGAACAAAAAGCAAAAGAAGACTTACTTAAATCTACTTAATAACCTTGATAATTCAAATATCTAAAACGAGAATAAAGGTGAAGAGAGGAAAGCATTAAAAAATACATAAATAATAATTAATAATAATAAAAATCATGATTACCGATACTACTCGTTTTCACCCTAACAGCTGATCAGTCTGGTGAAAATAACAGCGTGTTTGTAGTCTATAGGTGTTATTATGGTGAAAATAATGCGATTCACGAGACCGAGAGAGAGAGAAACACACACACAGAGGCGAGTTAGTTAGATTATTTAGTGTTTATGTATTTGGCCCAATAACCTACAGATCGGGGATTGCTTGGAACTCCAAACACGAGTGGCAAGCATAGATAAAGCGAGAAGGGACAAGAAGGAATGGATAGATAAAAACGTATATAAGGAGAGAGAGAGAGAGAGAGAGAGAGAGAGAGAGAGAGAGAGAGAGAGAGACGTCTTTCTTTCTTTCTTGACGTGTAGTGGGGGTATATACTGGTGTACGTTGGACTGGCCATGTTACCCACGAACCATAAACGTAACGCCGGCGGGCAACTGAAAAGGCATAAGGATAGTCTAAAGACAAACCTGAAAAAGTGCCAAATCGACTCCCACACCAAAACGATTGGAGGAGCACCACTTGAGAAGGTGTGAATACTTTCGAGTTAACCCGACTGCATACTGAAGCAGACACAGCTTCAGCGCCGAAAAGATATTGCCGCCTCCCTCCCGCACTAGATGTAGCCCTCCACATGTGCAACATCTGTGGATGGCCCTGCCGGTCCCGTATCGGCCTCTCGAGTCACCTCAGAGCTCAGTAAAGTGATGTGTGTCTGTGTGTGTTTGTAAGTAGTGTGTGGGATTATATAGTAGCCTGCTCTATGTGTTTGTGGAAAGGAGGGAAATTTGTGTGTACAGTATGGTTTGAGGTCACGTTGGTCATCAAAGTCGCTTCCTGGTGGGGTGTGAGAAGGAGTCGTGATGTGGTGTGTAGAGGGAAGGTGTTATCATTGTGTCCAGATGTCTGTCATGTTGAGGGTGGGACGAGCACGCATGACCCTCCTGTCACACACACACACACACACACACACACACACACACACACAAATCTTTCTTTAGAACCCGATTTTGTCACATTTGGATTTTGTGTCATATAACACTGATTTTATTTTACTCACAAGAAGGATTAATAAACAAATATTAACAAGATCTACACAATATAAACATCGACCTGAGCACTTAAATGACTTAACACTTCCAACACACTTAAGACATCAAACTTCCAACACACTTAAGACATCAACAATAAGTAATTACGACTACCTATATGGTATTGTTGATTACCTTAAGATGACGAGAAAAAAAAGAAATCACCTGAAAATTCGACACCCAAGTTTATTTCATTAGAAGAATAACCACCCCAACCTAACCTAACCCCATCAACTTAAACCTAAGCTTCTCTCCCCTAACCTGACTTAACTTCCCCCAGGTAGCATTAGGAGTGTTTAATCTGCAGGTGAAATAAGATAGGGTGTCTAAACTTCATGACGTGACGTGACCGCGGAACCTTAGAGGGCGCAAGCGGGAGGTATATATTGACTAAGATTTGCATAAATTAGTGGGAAGTGCAGATGGGGGGGGGGGAGAGGGGGGGCGCTAGTGTGCAATATGGGCATTATCCTGAGTTGAGAGGGAGGTGAAGATAGGTAAGAGGGAGAAAGAAGGAAGAGGGATGAAGAAGAATGGCGAGAGGGAGAAGAGAGGTAAAGAGATTGGTAGGGGGAAGGAGGAGTAGGGCTGGCGAAGAATGGTGAGAGAGAGAGAGAGAGAAGAATATGGAAAAAAATAGAGAAATGGAGATGAAGGAGAGGGTGAAGGAGAAAGGAGATGGAATATAATAAAAAAAATAATGAAGAGTTTGAAAGATAGACAGACAGTAAGACAAGAAGACAGACTGCCATCTATACATAAATACACACACACACACACACACACACACACACACACACACACACACACACACACACATACACATACATATACAGACAGACATAAACTACCCCCCCCCCCTTAGACGAGCAGCACTGAGTAATAATAAAACACAGAAGCAAGAGAGCCAGCAGGCCATGACATAGGTTTATACTTTCTTGAAGCTGCTGGCCGGGCCCTCGTAACAGCCTGCACCTGACATCAATAACATGCAAGTGGTGTTTAAGTTCTCAATCAACGCGACTTGGCCCTGACTATTACGAATACAATCAGGGCACTTTTCCCTCCCCCCCCCCCTTACCCTACCCCACCCCACCCCTTCCCTTCCCTTCTTCCTTCACTCCCTACCTCCTTCTCTCCCTACCATCTCCCTCTCTCCCTACCTTCTCCCCCCCCCCCCACTACTTCTCCCTCACCCCACGAGCGCTTTAGGGACTTTCCACAGCCACCAAGTTATAGTTCAGAGTTGATGTATTAACTAACTAACTAACTGGGATAAAGCAACAAGGGATCGAGTGATATGAACCTATTCAATTAATACTTAGGAGGATTATGACGCCAAGTGGAGTCTCAGTACTCTGGGAATGACCTTGTGCAGTGGGTTGGCTAGTAAAGTATAAGGCCGTAATAACCCAAGATGTCGGCGGCCAGAAAATCAAATCAACAAGTCAACCATCACCAAAAGGGTCACGGGGCTTACTCTTCTGGAATGATTTGGGTTTAGGATCTGTTTTCTGTTTGTATGGTCCGTGAGTTACCCGAATGCAAAATACATTTTTTTTTTCGTTTGAAAATCTTAAAAAAATCACTGGACTACTTTGAGTGACCGTAGGGAATGTTCTTATATATATATATATATATATAAGCTATTAGACGTCATTTATCATATTATACATTTATAGTTAAGTCAAAACAAAGATGTAAACACGAGTAAACTCTTGATCAAAGGTAACTAAGCTTTTTGATTTTTGTTGTTATTTTTTTCAGTTCACGAAGTAAGATGTTCACCCACTGTACATCACACCACAGGAAGGTAAGCTGAGGCGTTCAGTAACACGTAGTCAGTCACAAATTAAGCTGTTTCTAATCTCACGTATTTTTTATATTTATTTATTCCTTATATTACAATGTCAACTGTTGCATCTTTTTCACTTGTGTACGCCTTTCCACATAGTCTGGGTAAAATGGTGTCCGCTATCTTTAACGAGTATTCATTAGGCACCAGTTTAAGGCGTACATTTCCTCTCTTTTATATAGCATACTTTACCATAGGCATAGGGGCTGCCTCAAACCCTTACAGACAGACTATAGGAGGGTCTAATCACGACCTGGGAACAGTTTAAAGAGAAACACATTTACACGTTCCTACAGTGTCAATAAGTTGTTGAGTTTGAGTTACAATTGACTTAAATTACCCGATACATCAGGTTTATTCCTCGTTAACAACTCTTTCTATAATGTCTATTAATTATTTACGTGTAACAGGTTAGGGATAAGGTTATTTCCCGCTCTTACTTTGTCAGTGAATTGTTAACCAAGGCTACGTGGTATTGTGTTACGGTCGGCTGGTATGCCACGCCGAGTCGTATAGTAAGGTTATGAAAATGACAACAAAGTATTCTTCATCATACAACAGCCTTGATAATTCCACTAAAAGATGTGTAAGAATATATTAAAATTTATAAATATCGATAAAAGATGAATTTACTGCATGTATAATTGAAAAAATAATAGATTGTGATTTTTATCTTTTTGCTTTATAGAATATCATACATATGTGAACAAAAAATGAAAGAAAAGACTTAGAATTTAATAAAGAACATGACGTGGTATTGTCTCAATGTTAATTATACCTGGTTACAAAAAAAGTCAATATAAAGTTAAAGAATAATTGATTAGATTAACAAACAACTAAAAGCGTATTAAGCCCAGCATTCTGTACTGTTCTTAATTTATTTTTTGTATTTTATTGACATGTATTGTGGAAGTGATCTGCCACATTTCACCATAAACCTCTGTGTCTGTTTAAGTTGTAGATGTAATATTACTGGTTTATCCCTAACTTAACAAGAACTCTAACAGATACAAGTTTATAATGACTTTATTGGCTGTCCTTGGTTGTGTCGACTTGATAGTGGGGTGTGGTGGGGTGAGGGTGAGGTGGGGTTGGGGTGAGGTGGGGTGTGGTGGGGTGGGGTGGGGTGGGGTGTGGTGTGGTGTGGTGTGGTGTGGTGGGGTGGGGTGGGGTGGGGGGAGGCACAGACACACTGGTGGACAAAAATGATAAGATTGCGACACGCCGGGTTGTGAAAAATACGACAAAACTGCTCTTGATCATCCAGGCGTGGAAGATTACCCCTGGGAGAAATGAATTTCCTTTTTGTTCCATGTTGACGGCAGCCTGTTGACTCTCATATTGGGCATTCCACACACACACACACACACACACACACACACACACACACACACACGTCTCCTGAACTCCTCTAGTGTTAATATTCTAAGACTTGTATCCAGTTCTCGGAAATAAATATTCATTAATATTATTACGAATAACATTGTCTTTTTAGAATACAAAATCACGTCTACAGCCAAAGGACATAGTGTTTGGTACAACTCACCACCGAATGTTTCCAAGGCTTTTGATGTACAGTATTAGTTTTCAATATAATTTTCTGGGTTCTTTAGTGGAGAAAAAAAAATGGTTGATGGCATCCTGATAATATTTTGTATATTTCATATATTTCTTTTAATTGTTTGGTATTTGTGTTTATATATTTTTTTTTTATGTATGAATGTTTAAAAAATTTCGTCTATGTTTATTTATCTGTCTGTCTGTCTGTCTGTCTGTCTGTCTGTCCTCTCAACTCGCCACCGCCTCAGGAGCCGAAGCGTCGCCTGTCAAAGACCCATTAAAGACCCTCGATTATTAGTGTGTGTCTGGTCTGCAGTGCATGATGATGATTCCTGATGATTAGTGACTGCCAGGCGTGATGAATGGCTTAGTCCTCAGGCGCATGATGAATTTCTCTCTCTCGGATGATGAATATCTAAATTAATACTTACTTCTCAGCATCGACAAGGTAAAGAAAGGTGGCTTGATTTATTTACTCGACATTGTATATTCTGTAATATAATCGACATAGTGAGATCTTATGTATATACGAAAGCCTCGTTAAGGAGATAATAAATTTTGTCTTATTTACAATGTCTTGGAGATTTCTTTAGTGTACAATATCATTATAAACATTACGGCTATTTTTTTATATATATTGGTATTACTTCATTACTAAACATCAAACATTGTGAATCATGTTAAAACTCAGATTAATTGTTTAATAACTTAGAGTCTATAAATATAAAAGAGTCTTATAAATCATTCTTTTAATTATACTCAAAAAACTTATATTGGTTTTAGGTTTCGGTTCATGGCGGCAGGAGGAAGACGAGAGCAGAGAGAATTCAAAATATACCCCTTGTATCCCTCCCATCCATCATCATATTTCTTAAGTAATCAAATATAACTCATTATCAGTCATTATATATAAAATTAATTAGTATATATATATATTTTTTTTTACCAGCTAGTAATTGATATTTAATAAATGGTCTCTCTTAGGATACAAGCTTAAATATATTAGTTACTTATGTACACCCTTACATTACATCATCAACGTGAGTAATTAGTGCGATAAATATTAAATGATTTATTAATTGTTGGTAATTAGTGTATGATCAAACCTACAAGGTATTCTTAGAGACTTCAAGTTGTTAATTTGTAGTCATAAATATAAACACTAATTAGCGTTGATCATAATATCGAAATCTGAGTAAATCTGGATGACGTAAGTAATTAAAATACAGATTTGAGGAAGAAATTAGTCAAATAATCGTGTTTTTGTGATTATTTCGCTGGATAAAGGTGTTGGGGAAAGAAAGGTTGAATTATCTTTAAAAAAAACCCCGTTTACTCGTCGTCTCGTCGTGGATGATACAATATTAAATGGCAGACACAATATTTTTAGCTACATGTCTAGAAGCTGAGAGTAGCTGTAAGCAATTAAACATCATCTACCAAGAGTGAGAAAGGATAGCGGTGTAGGTATAGCGAGAAGCGGAGATAAAACGAGATAATGAAAAGAATTATAGCATTGGTGACGGTACAGCTGTTGTAGCACCACAAACGTCAGGTATAAATAACTCGCTACCGCTCACAGGATGAATCTGGGGTACACAATAAACTAGCTACTCTTCGTGGTAAAAATTTTAAAACAAAAATGAATTCTGAATCTTATATTAACATCAAATAGACGCCTCTTGAACTAACCTAATTAAAGATTATATATATTTTTTCACATTGAACTTAGTAGTTATTTGTTTCCTATGATAACACAACGGACACGAGTTGTTTTAACATAGTGTATGTCTCTGTGTTGTCATATAATAATATATTACTAAACCTGATTTTCGTCACTGGTAAATAATAATTAATATATACTTGGAAAAAAATAATAAAATACCAAAATTTCTTGAATCTCAACAAAAAATAAAAAACAAATAAGCGAATATAATCTGGAAATAAACTGCAACACCGAATCACGGGAGAATATATATATAAAAAAAATGAAAAATTTATATCCATATCTAAACCAGGGAAACTTTTGTAATAGTTGAATAACACCCGTGATGGACTGCAACACAAAAGGGCCATAGGAGAAAATTCGGTTATATAAAATTAAGAGGGGGGAGGAGGAACCATGGATGGGGGGGAGGGGGGGGGATGATTTGGTTCAGTACGTGGCTATATTTTGGTAACAAGGGAGGGGGAGAAAGACAGTTTTATGCCGAGCTGTAAGTGCCGGTGGGGGCCGAGTGTTGTGTCCGTGTTCAGACTTCCCGCGCACCTCTCTCTGTGTCAACGAGAGCGCATGCGTTTGCTATAAGTTATATAATATCAGTGTATGCTCAGTAGTGTATAATGCGTTCTAGTATACACATTTATAAATACTTCAAAGGTTAAAAAACTCTTCAAGTCATGTCAGTATTTGTATTAATCTGGTATTAATATAATATTATTTTTATGCATCACGTAGGAGGAAGGTGGAATCAATTAGTTTCCTTAACTTTCCCTGAAAATATAAATTACTCTCTCAAAATGTATTAGAGTAATGTATACAATTCGGCATTTATGTATTTTTTAATATAATATCTTCAAACGTGTGTCTCTCTGTTCTTCACCTCTGTCAATACTCACGTCAATAAACACTCATGTCTAACCACCAAGCAGTGTCCTCATTAACCACTACCTCATCTAAACTATTTTTTTTTTCAACATCCACTAAACACGTTTCCCCTCTCCCACCCCAAGCACTGTCCTTCCCAGGCACTGTCTCTCCCATGTACTATTCCTTCCAAGCACTGTCTCCACCAAGCGCTCACCCCTCTTAACCCTGCTGACACTTCCCTCTCTTCACCCCCTTCCTTCGCAGGCACTTAATAGTGTGTCGGGTCCTGCCCTCACCTATCAGGGATGGCACCTCACTATCTGCTTGGCCCTTCGCCCTAGCCAACCGGACCTGATACTGTCTCTCTTAAGGGTGATGGCAGCTGTTGTGAGGCGTGGACCGTGGAGAGAGAGAGAGAGAGAGAGAGAGAGAGAGAGAGAGAGAGAGAGAGGAACGTATAAAAAGAGAATTAAAAAAAGCAAAATTAGATAAAAATGTAGACAGAAAGAGAAAATGGAGAGACAGAGAGAATTAAATAAATAAAACAAGGACTGGGAACCGTAAAAAAAAAAAACAGGAGAAAACACAAAATCGAAAAAGACAGAAATAAGAAAAATGTCACAAAGGGTCAAATAGAGAAATAAAATAAGAAGCAAAGAAACAAAAGTAAGAGAGAGAGAGAGAGAGAGAGAGAGAGAGAGAGAGAGAGAGAGACTAACTAAATTGAAGGTACACGGGTGGTTGCCTGATAGAGGAGAATGTTCACGCGTTTGATCCCAATAGAGAGTGAGATAGAAGGCAGCTGGGGAGAGAGAGATAGAGATAGGAGAGTGAGGGTTCGACAACTTAGAGAGACCCACATCACTCACCTTCACCACCCCCCCCCCTCCTCCTCCTCCCCGACAACCTCTCACCCCCCCTCTACCCGACAACCTCTCACCCCCTCTACCCGACAACCTATCACCCCCCCTTCCCTTTCACCCCTTCACACCACTTAGCGCGTGTTGTTGAGTGTGTGTGAAGACCAAAGGGACATGTTGATATATAAGCTTGTGGTGAAAATATATATTAATAAATAGAATAAATTATTATAGGCATGACGAGAGATTAAGAGGCTTAAAAAATAATTAAAGGAATAAATTAGTGTGTTAAATATAATGATGGTAAAGAAAAAATAAATTTATATATATATGGGAAAAATAAGAATGAATAAGTACAATAACTTAGAAAATATATATAAGAGTGAAAAGGTTAAAACGTTTGGTCTAATAGTTAAGTAAAAATATAACCACAAAAATGAATTAGGTTAAAAATTGAGTAAGTAGGCTATATATAATAAAAAAAATCGTAAGGAAATATACGTACTGGGTAAATATTTGAGAATTATACGCAAAAGAAAATATCATTCCCTGATGATATAAGTCATGGCAAAAGAAAACAAAGAAGTTAAAGTAGAATTCGGAAAAAAAAAATAAAAAAAAATCCTTCAGAATTTCCCTTCGGCTTCAAAAAAAGGGGTAAAGAATTATCCGCATCATATGACAGTTTGGTCGTTTTTGGCAAAGGAAAATACACATCAATCCTCACCTGAAACATTTCACTGTTGTCAGGAACATTTTATCCTGAAAACACGTAAAAAAAAAAAAAAAAAAAGTACCAGATCCACTCTTGGAAAAAATGGTCAGGGGTCTCGTAAATTCCTTACTTTATGTGTAGCAAAATAAGCACCGCCAAACACACACACACACACACACACACACACCAGGACTCTTTTTATATTTTTTTCCTTTTTTTTCGCCCCCCCAAATTTTCGAGCCAGGACCTGTGTAATAACTCGTGCGATTATCGTCGGGCTGTGGCGATACAGGATCATTACCTGCCTGGGGAAGGTGGGCGCCATTACACAACACTTATAAATCTCTGTGAGCTCAGGATACACGACTGCCCACATGATGCTCACTTGTTTTATGGTGATGCTCTTTTGTTTTTTTTGTTTTAACCTCGATTTCCAGATATACGGTGTGGGATTTTTTGTTTGTGTGTATATATATATGTATGTGTGTATGTATGTGTATGTTCACCTTGTTTATGGTTTTAATATAGTTGATAGTATTGAAGTAATTTGAGAGGGAAGTTGTGTGGAGTAATTTAATGATTCTATATTCGAGGAATTTGATACAGGAGTTGTCAGTTGGTGTGTGTTTGTGTGTGATGTTCTTTTATTTCCTGTTTCGAGGTTTATTGTTTCAGTTATTTGTGATTTTGGGTTTAGGGAATTTGTTCTTTTATTTGCGAGATTACTTTTTTTGTTTTGCTTTTAATTTTTATTTTTATTTTAGTGACCTAGTAAAGTTATAATCCTCGTCACTCACTAAAGACTCTCTCTCTCTCTCTCTCTCTCTCTCTCTCTCTCTCAAAGCACACCCTATATAAGAGACATGTTTCTTGTAAGCCAGAGTACTTAACACGGGCTGAACAGTAGCTAACCTCACCTCTAACCTGCACTATAGCCATTACCCGCGAGGCATAAATCACAGCAGAAGGGGCGCTACAAGACGCGGCGGAGGGGGTCTGGCTAAACAAAGGCTCTGGTAACACTGAGTTGTGAAAGGTTTTATATTAGCGGACATTAAGGGCGTAATGGTATCAAGTCTGAAGAAAGTGAAATATCAATATATTTTTTTTTAATCCATTGGTGTAATTTAGGGACGAATATTTCTGAAAACAGTAAAAAAATAATGAGAAATGATCGCTAGGTGTTCAGTCATCTCAACCTCATAAAAATCTTGTAGGTTTTCTTATTGATTAAAAATACTAGAAACTGATACACGTATGAAGACTCACAACAGAAGTATATAGAGACATGTTATTAAGTATTATATATTTCTTTGTTTTATTTGTTATTTTCAAAGTTGTTATTCATTATTGTGGGTCCCTGCATATCATTACAGTTAATTTATGTAAAGAGGTTATTTTCTTTTTACTTCTTCATGTACAGGGACGCCTTTGTGCTGAAGGAAATCATGTGTAGTGAAGATGTTCAGAAGAGATGTTTCAATGGCTTTGTTGAGCCTTGTTTGTTTATTATTTAAACGTTGTAGATTCTGCTTGTAACTGCGTCTCATACTTAAGAACATTTGAAGCTAATTGTATAATTTATGAAGTGGCCAAATAATGTATCGCTGCTCTTCGATAACTAACGTCTGTAAGTGCGTATCTGTGGTTAGTAAGTGCACTAGTTAACAGCTATAACATTTATGGCATATAACTCATAGTCATCGAGTATTTATATTGAATAAGTATTATTGTTATTATTATTAAGTTTCGTTGCACCACTGTTGGTCGCCAGTCACTCACAACTCCCTAGTGACGGCCTCTCCTCTGTGCCCCGCCTTGGTTTGCTAATCTTTGCGGCTCACACCGGGTTTAAGTTTCCCTCAGTCTTGAGCGGTCTTTTGGTTTTCCCGACATATTGAACTTTTCACCTCGAGTCCTTAACCCGTGAAGGTCCCTCGCGTGCCCTTAATGCCCTGCTGAGATAAGACGCAACTGTTCCTCTCCTGTGGATTCGCCACTCCTGCCCCTCCTCAGGCCTATCACCTTCCCTTAAAATCTTTTTAGAGGCCGCCGATGGGTACTAAGACACCGCCATTACCGTGACCCGGAGAGCTCGTGAGGCTCACCTCAGCTTTGTCTCGCCGCGGAGAACAGTGGCCTCGTTGTGTCCTCGCCTGGCCCACAGGTCAAAACTCCTCCAGGCGCTAAGAAAACAAGGAGAGGGGAAGGCACAAGCAGAGGGTGGGTGGGGCAGGGAAGAGCCCTCCGGCGAGTGCCACTTGAAGTGTTAAATGTGCCACGTTGAAGACGCGACCACAAAGCCTATCTGGCTCCCGTCAAGACTCCAAAAGGACGGTTTTACACTTGGCGGGGCGCCTCCCTGGGGACCTTGACCGCCACCATGAGGTGCTCTTACCCACATCTTTATATATATATATATTATATATATATATATATATATATATATATAATATATATATATATATATATATATAAAGAGAGAGAGAGAGGTTAATTTCCATATAATATGCAGACTGATGCTGCCATTGTTTAACTCGTGAGTGTAGACTCTGGTGTCTGTGTCTTATATGGGTATTTTCTTCCTCACTTAGTGTAGAGGAGTGAGTGAGAGCTGCCGACGATGTGGCAACACTTGTGTGAGGTGTCACCGAGGCCAACCGAAAAGAGGTTTGTTTATATTGTGGTTTAGTAACCTAACCCATGGTAACAAGACGCCTAGATACAATATGTTGAATTATCAAAATTATTCCAAATGATCACCGTTGTTGTTGTTCTTGGTTTGTTACATCAGGTACAGTATAGTACAGACTCTGGTGGTACAGATCACTGCTCTCCCCAACTGAGTTCATTAACATCAAATTTGACTATAATATATCAAAGAATACTTACTGTACATACCATCTCCACACACTGTACTCTTATACTTATAGAACAGCACCTGCTTCACGCTGTGTCGCATCTGATCCTTCAATACCAGGTGAACAATAATACCACACACACACACACGCACACACACACACACACACACACACACACACACACACACACACACACACACACACACACACACACACACACACACACATACACACACACACACACACACACACACACACACACACACAAACACACACACACACACACTGGTTGTATTACTGCACTGTAACAAGTAAGGTATTTAAACACGGAGCTATATAAAAGTAATAAATCCGCTTGTTATCAGCTATCTAATATAAAGAGACAGACACTCGTACATATCTGACATGTTTACAAGACGGGAACGAATACCTAGAGACATTTCACTTTATATATTATTTTCGTCAATCTATATTCGCTTTTGAAATTCTGTTCTCTCATATGGCAGAAATAGGCGATAATAAAAAATAATATAGAAAATTGTGAAAGACTTAAGGGCTTTAGTAGCAGGAGACCATCTGTATTGGGTTGATGATTGATTTTGTCGCCAGTACTTAATTGGACTGAATTCAAAATTTCCACCGAATAAAAATAATTCAAACATCCCCATAAAAATAAACTATTGAACCATTTCCTTATAGTCTGAATAACCTTTGCTAACTACAGTGCCTAAATTATTATAACCCTTAAAGTGTAATCGAAGCCATAATTAGTACAGATAAATACCATAAGAATAACACACACACGTCAAGATGGGAACTAATGGGAGATGATGAGGAGGGCAGCGTCAGTTGAGAGTCACGATGTGTGTTTCAAATCATTGTTTAACGAGCTCTTTATCTCTCGCTCTTAATTGAATACGAATGATTTAGTAAGTCGAGTTTATAATTATGGTGCATGTGAATAAAGATCTTTTCATAATATATATTCCTAAATGGCGTTAATTAGGCTATAAATTTCTCCTTCTAGTATGTGTTAGTCTTGCATGGTGTAAATTGAACGAGATAATTTTCCGGGCTTGTGAGGTAGATTTCGTTTTATATATTTGATAAGAAATTTGTTCTGATATTGAATAGATTTTTGACCTAAATAATATTCTGGGTTTTTTTCTAGATTTTGTTTTTTGTTTTATATTTTCTTTTTTATAAATTAATATATCTCAAACTGTATTTTAAACGTGTGTAAATTTATATCCTCAGATAGATACAAAACTTGACGAATTTATACAGATTCGAATTAAAGTTTTAAGCGATTCATTTTATTAATTTGTGTAGAAAGATTATTTTCTTGCACTGACCATCTCGAAGACTTTAGTTGTGGATGGATTTAATGTACACTAATTAAAGATTCCTTGAGAGTTATCCTGAAAGCTTAAACGTTGTTTGTTTTGACATTAATGACATGAAAAATCTGTTTAAGCTAATCCCGTTAAGTTGGCACCAGAACACAAGAGATGTTTTCCCCTTATTGGTCAGAATACAGGACTACGCCGCTGCCAGACGCTCTATAATAGTCCATGTAAAGTATAAGAGTACATGTAATAATATAATCACAACGACTTAATGTTTGCCTGCTGAAGTACTCAAAAAAGTCGATAGCTAGCAATTAATATCTACACTTTCAAGTATATAGCTAGTATGGGAAGTATCGATATCACCTCACACACACACACACACCTCCCCCCCCATACACACACACACCTACCTACCCCCCCACACACACCTACCCCCCCCACACACACACCTACCCCCCATACACACACACCTACCCCCCACACACACACCTACCCTTTCCCCCCCACACACACCTACCCTTCCCCCCACACACACACCATCACCTCATACCAAACATTCCTTACCCTAAACATAGTCTGGTTGTTAACAGGGCACTCGCTAACAGGCTGTGGCACTAACTACGACACCAGGGCCCAATTACACTACCAGGCTGATCCATGCAGTCATGTAAGGGGGCCCTCTGGACTCTGTGACTTGGGGTCCCCTGAGGCTAAGGAACCATAGTGCTTAGGGGCCTGTCCTCGGGGGTGGGGGGCCTGTCCTCGGGGATGGGGGGCCTGTCCTCGGGGGTGGGGGCCTGTCCTCGGGGGTGGGGGGAACTCGACCTCTGGGAATTAAATATGTGTAGCTATCACAATTGGTTATGTACCTTGATTATATGTTTATATGTGATTATATTATGTTCTTATGTGATTGTGTGATTATATGTTATGTGATTATGTGTTTTTTATGTGAATGTAATTTCTTTTGTGATTGTGAGATTATATGTTATGTGATTATATGTTCTTATGTGGTTGTGTGATTATATGTTATGTGATTATATGTTCTTATGTGGTTGTGTGATTATATGTTATGTGATTATATGTTCTTATGTGGTTGTGTGATTATATGTTATGTGTATAATATAATCGTCTTGAAATGCTTTTGAAGTTATTGGTTTATATTTATCTTTGACTTGATTTTAAGGAACGATTCGCCATTCTCTCATCAAGGGTTTATTTAACGTTGAAATATCACGCGTGTGTGTATCTGTGTTTTAGAGGTTTCGATTCGTAAGCTAGTGATGTCACGGTTTCGATTCGTAGGCTAGTGATGTCACGGGTTTCGATTCTTAGGCTAGTGATGTCACGGTTTCGATTCTTAGGCTAGTGATGTCACGGTTTCGATTCGTAGGCTAGTGATGTCACGGTTTCGATTCTTAGGCTAGTGATGTCACGGGTTTAATTCGTATGCTAGTGATGTATGTCGTTCGTGATTTGATATACTTCTCAACGAGTTTATTTCGTGGCAATATAAAAAATAATCTTTCTTCTTCCTCACAGTTGAAAGGTTAAAATATAATAGTCTTTTCGCTGTAATGTTATAATCTAATACTTCGCTTTAACAACTAAATGGACTTCAGTTTAGTAACATTGATTTTTTTCTTAACCTCAGGTATATACAGACGCGATACATTTACTCAAATATATGAAAAATTATGTGTTTTTAGCCGAAAATTTTATCGACATAATTGATGAACTTTTATTCCACACTATTAATGAAATGCCATTAAAAAAAGAGTATAATTGAAGCTTCACATAATCAGGTGTTGTCTTTCTCGGTGTTTCATCTACTGATATGACCTTCACTATTAATATTCACTACCCATATATATTATTACTGTAACTCAGGTTAAGGTGTCTATTAACTTCTGTGTACCACGACATAACACAAACCACCATTTCTAGGGTTTGGTAACAATGATAAACATACGTATGTCCGTCACCCCCAATTAGCCAGAGTGACTAATTAACTTTGCCATGAGTAATGACTGCATACGACTCATCCATGGCCACATACATTATGCACAAAGTTGTATGTGTGTTTTATGTTGTTTCCCAGGGTTTTATGTTGGTGGTTTATATTTGAATTTTTTTTTTGGATCGCTTGAAGATTGTTATTCACTCTCCCGCTAACATTATTTTGGGGGGATGAAGTTAGGTTAGGTTAGGATAGGACAAGTTAGGTTTGGTTAGGTTAGGTTAGGTTAGGTTAGGTTAGGATAGGACAAGTTAGGTTAGGTTAGGTTAGGTTAGGTTAGGTTAGGACAAGTTAGGTTAGGTTAAAATAAGTTAGGTTAAGTTAGGTTAGGTTAGGTTAGGTTAGGTTAGGACAGGACAAGTTAGGTTAGGTTAAAATAAGTTAGGTTAAGTTAGAGGTGAAATAAGCTGGGGAGAGACTCTTCAGGTGATTCAGAATTTATTACATAATCTAAACATTGTAGGAAGGCATTTACTACCATTCGATTATAAATAAATGCTGATGCGGTGTGGGAGGTGAGAGATGCAAGGAAAGCTGCCGAAAGGGAGTGTAAGGAGTAAGAGAAGGGAGTGTAAGGAGTAAAAAAAGGGAGAGATATGAGTGAGGGAGTAATAGGGAAGAGTAGAGTTAAGGTGTGAGGGAGGGAGGGAGGGAGGGAAGGTGGGATGGAGAGAGAGAGGGAGGGAAGGAGGGAGGGAGGGAAGGCTGGTCAGTGTAGCGGCCGTGAAGTCAGGGTGTTTATACAGGAGAGGTCAGCCCCACACGTCACCCGACACCCACACACCTCCACAGTACCCAAGAAGGGCAGTTAGTGTGGTCTGTACTGTCGACGTCTTTTTACACGTGAGACTAAAGTTTGATTTCAATTACGAGAAATATAAGTAGATGAATGAGTGATCGCATAGTTGAGTAATTATATATAGAGATACAAAAAATAACTATTCTTTAAGGTGGTGTAAACAGGCTTGGATTATTAAAACTATGTGTATGTGTGTGTCCAAGTACAATCGATCTCTCACGTATTCTATTGATTACAAATTATATCATTTGACCTGACATACAGACATTAAGTCAAGGTTGTGATCAATAACATACAACACATCTTTACGATAAACCATCACTACACACTATGATCCCAAACACAAGTCAAAAACACACATTAAAAAAAAACTCACTCCGTACAAATCGATCCCAGATAGAACACGACACCACAATAAACTGTATATACCATGTCCAATAATATAACCCCACTTAAACACTATATAATTTCACTGTAATATGAACGTAATATATAAACAACGCGGCAGATCTGTTCTTCCAATCAGATTATAAGATCAATCTGTTTTTGTTGTTGTCTGTATTCTCCTCGATGACTGCATGGGGACCTCGAATCACTGGTCACATAACTTTATCTCTTGTAGGTAGAAGTTATTATTTATATTGTATTTCGACCTGTGGGTTTATTGTCGTTTTGGTGGATGATAAAGAGGAAGATATAAAATGCTCGATAAAGTAAATAGAATCAAAAGATAATCTGAGAAGGACATAGATAATATATAAAAATACTAAATATATATAAACAGAGATATGTGGATAAAATGATACATAAACACCAGGATAATATGTTACCTTAGTTGTTGTTGTTATGCATTTCTACCTTTAAACAACTGAAGGTTATTAAGCGCATAAATTAAATCACCTAAAAGACTAATCACAACGACTTAAGAGGATGATTAACCCCCCACCTCTTGTATTCTAGATAGCATTATTATGACCCAAACATCGACATTTCTTCCTCTCATATGACTGAACCTAAAACTAGTATTATAAACACTTGGAACTAATCACTGTTGCCGTAATGGTAATCAATGTTTAAATTATCGAAATAAATTACTTCTTATCGGGGTAAATGACCTGCGCTCCTATGTTCGAAAAAAAAAAACACCTTTTATTTCAGAGCCTCAACAAATTAGCATCACAACGAGGTTAATGAGTTGGTAAAAGCGAGGTTCCTCCCCCCCCCCCCCACCCCACCTGAGGCTTAATTGTGAGGATGATAAAGCACACTCTAGCCTACCTTACCTCTATAACCATACCCCACCTTAACCACCTCACCCTCACCCCAGTCTTAACCACCTTCCAGCCTTAACCACCCCACCCACCCTCGCCCCCAGTCTTAACCATCACCCCCAGCCTTAACCACCAGGCTTAACCATCACCCTCAGCCTTAACCACTGGCCTTAACCATCACCCCCAGCCTTAACCACCAGGCTTAACCATCACCTCCAGCTTTAACCACCAGCCTTAACCATCACCCCCAGCCTTAACCACCAGCCTTAACCCCCCCCCCCCCCCGTTGATACAGATACGAGTCCATACGGTCACTCTTGTTGTGTTTAATAACGATGGTTACGACGCCTCCTTGACACTGAAAAAATTTTACTTTGTTTCATTAGTCACAGTGGTAAGCAATCTTTTATTTTGGGTCATTCTCAAATGTTTCCGTTCACCGCTTGGATTGTCGAGGGTCCTGTGTGTTTCTAGGTGTAAATACGCCTTTTTGTATAACTTATATCTCATAATGGCTTCCTTCTGAGTTAACTAGGTAATGTAGAGTTTATGAGAAGTTGAGTTTTATTAGTTGATACATGAATGAAAAGAGCAAAGACGAGGCGAAGACTTATGAAAACCCACGTAAGCCAGCAGGACGCGTGAGGGGCAGCGAGCAAACAGCCAATTACCGCCTGGTCGCTGGATAATGACAGTTTGGGGTGTCGGGACATCTGTTCCTCCCACCTGATATTTGTTAATTACGGACACCTGCCCACCAATCAAATTCAATCACAGGTGAGCGAGGTATGAAATTAGTCATCGGGCGGCGGGATTTGAGTGATTAAAACTATGAATATTTTGTAGCTGACGGAAACAGCTTCCGCAGACCACGAAAATTTACCGCCCATCATTTTTTGGGGAGAATCCAATTGGGCTAATTCTCAGAGCGTAATAACCATAAGTTGTTGATTATGCACTCCGATAGGGATTAGGGAGGGGGTTGGAGAGAGGGAGGTAGAGGGGGTGGGAGCGGGGGGGGGGAGGTCATTCCAAATGTATTTCCTCCCGGATGAGTTTTATGGAAAGATAAAAAAAAATGGTGTGTATTTGGACTCTAGTGCAGATGATACTGAGACATGTTCTCTTCATACTGAGGGCCTAGTATTGGTCAGTGTAGTTCAGGGTCTGTGTGTGAGTCAGAACTAAGTGTAGCTCAGGGCTCAGTGTAGGTGTGGGCTCAGTATGGGTGAGGGTTCAGTGTCAGGGCTCAGTATCGGTCAGGGCTAAATGTAGCTCAGGGCTCAGTGTAGCTCAGAGTTCAGTGCAGATAGATAAAAGGTATTTACTTTCCCTTACATCTCTCTCTCTCTCTCTCTCTCTCTCTCTCTCTCTCTCTCTCTCTCTCTCTCACTGGGTTACGTAGTGGAGGAGGAGAGTAAAGGGTGGGTGTGGTCCTCTAGTGGTGGAGGAAGGTGTGTGTGTGTGTGTCGTCTCTTACCTTACCTCCTCACCTCTGCGACTGGGAGTCAACTCGAGGCCTCTGGTATTCGGGTCAATCATAATCTTTAAATCTGGACCCGGAAGAGAATCTGCAGTCTTAACACTAATGCCTCGGGGTTAGGTTAGGTTTGGTTAGGTTAGGTTAGGTTAGGTTAGGGGCAGATCAGGTTAAGGGTACGTTAGCTTAGGGATAGGTTAGGTTATGTTGAGGTTAGCTTTCGGGTAGGTTAGCTTAGTGTTAGGATAGGTTAAAGGTAAATTAGCTTATGGGTAGGTTATGTTTAGAGTAGGTTAGATTCGGTTTAGTCTTGTAAGGTTTCAGGTCCGGTTTTGGGTCTGAAAAATAGTGAATCCTGGGTACTGTGTGAAACTAATTAACACCTTGGACAGAAAGATGATGAACTCTCTCTCTCTCTCTCTCTCTCTCTCTCTCTCTCTCTCTCTCTCTCTCTCTCTCGCTCTCTCGCTGACATGCATTCGACCTGAGTGAGAAGGAAGCGAATTTAGGGAGGTAGTATTCATCCTGAGATAATCAGTCTAGGAATTCGTCTCTCAGTACCGCCAGTGTGAAATTGTACCCAAGAATTCGCGTTGTTGAAACCAACTTGATCGACCGCCATGTCATCTGACGTTACTGTGTGATTAACGTATAGTATGTAAATATAAATGAATTATCCTTAATATAACGAAATATAGAGTGAGAGTTTTATATATGTCAAATATAGATAATATTCAATATTTATAGAAGTTAGGAAAAAAATCATGGAACCAATTTGAATGTGGTATGATCGCTGCTAGACTCTCGTGTTTACAGACTACCAGTTTGTTGATCCATAAAATCTCGTGAGAAAATAGTTTTAACCATTCATCTCTTCCACGCATGTAAATTTATTGTGCTCTTGGTGTGAAAGGAAGCTGAACTAGGGAGGTGGTCGTCGCCTTGTGAGGTATACCAAATATGTATTTTTTTTCTGTCGTTCGTAGCCGTCTCTCTCTCTCTCTTTCCCCTCTATTTCTTTTATCTTCATTTTTTATTTTTAAGCTTCAGTAATATGTAAGCGTTAAGGATTCTTTTGAAACTAACGTAAGAACCTAAAAGCTTATGATAGGTTTTACAAACATCCACGGAACTTAACCTCCCCCCCCCCCCCCCCAGAGTAAAATTCCCCTACGTATGGGGCCGTTCCACCGCTCCGTTCCGCATTAGCCGTCTTGAAAGCTGTTTTGGCATCTTGTCACAAACGACATCCACCAATTTTCCGCATTATTACGCCCACTCTCACCAGAAACACTCGGAACAGGAGCGGAATTCCACAAACACACAATAAAGGAAATCCTAAATGAA
This sequence comes from Homarus gammarus, assembly GCA_958450375.1. Lineage (NCBI taxonomy): Eukaryota > Metazoa > Arthropoda > Malacostraca > Decapoda > Nephropidae > Homarus > Homarus gammarus. The sequence continues at coordinate 12,158,181 of CAUDMG010002538.1, forward strand.
TCTGTGTATGTAAGACAGAAAAAAAAAATCCGTCTCAACCATCAATCACCCGGCTGAGGAGAGGAGTCGGCACAAACCTTCAATCTCACACACAAACACACACGAGCTATGATCAGATTTTCGTCAATATGAGCATAATTAAGGGGTAAAAAGACAGCCGCGGGACCTCGAACGCTTCCTACCATTCTGCTGTCAATCACGGGCGCGTCGGCAAAGTGTCTGAGTTTCACGCCGGATCTTCCCTTTGTCGACCGCTTGACAAAAGACGAGCGGAGGGGGAGGGGTGAGGGAAGCGGCTCTCCACGAACGGCTTGTTGACTCGGGGGCAGCTCCGGATGACAACTTTCCCGCTTATTATAAAACCTGTTTGGTGGTGGTGGTGTGATGGTGATGGGAGAGGTTGGTGGTGGTGGTGGAATAGAGCGGATCTGACCTCGGCTTCGTGGGGATTTGTGGCGTGTTTGTATTGTACTCCCCTAAGATGTGAATAACACGAAAGCTCTTAGGAACTTTGTGTTTTCTTGTTTTCCTATGTGGTTTTCAGCATATACATGGACCACGGGCATTTACAGTGTGTTGCTTCTGATTGGTGGTAGAGCGGGACAAGATAAGTAGGAGAGGAAGATAGAGGAAAGAAAAAGAGAGATATAGGGAGACAACGAGAGAGAAAAATATAACGAAAAAAGAATGATAATGAAAAGAAGAATTAAGAGTAGCAACGACAACATCATCTCACATTAAGATCTACATAACTTTCATCTTTACATCATCTCGAGTAGTGAAACGTTATGCTTCTTCCGGGAGACAGATCAGGAAGATGAATTACGTTCACCACGGGGCCTGAGGATGGTCGTGGCAGGTAGTAAACATGGTATTGAATACTTATAAGGACGAGAGGGTATTGTAATCAATCCGTGTGTGTGTGTGTGTGGAAGATTTTGCGTTATTATTTATTATCAACTGTCAAAAGGGGTCGACGCCTCTTAATGTGATAGCGTTGTTAAGTGAACATTGACTGCCCTAAGAAAATTATATTGTCACTCAGTTCGGGGAAAATGGTCATATATATATTTTTGAAAACCAATGCACAGGATTCGGTTGTTTAAAATATCCGTAAATTTAAAAAAACTATGAATCTTCATGACTTCCAAGAATAGATTATTTCTTTCCTACAAATACCGTTATATAGTTCTTATCTCGACTACCAAGTTATTATAGTACTTCAAGAACTAAGGTTTTTAAATTACGTATTAAAGGTTAGTAAATACAATAGTCATCAATAAAATAAAAACCAAAAGAAAGTTACATGTGTTTGGTATGATATAGTGAAGCATAATTGGTTTAATGTGGTAGGCATTCTTCCTCTGGGCGATGACTGAGGACACACCGGCAGAGTTCTGTCGTTAAATAAGAGCTTTATTGTATGACCACACTTATTATAATTCATGTTTTATCTCCGCTTAATTAAATATATCTCTTAGCGATACTTTAACGATCATTTTTTCCCCTGTTTGTGTTAAGCTCTTTCCGAAACAACAACAATAATAATAATAATAATAATAATAATAATAATAATAATAAAAATAAAAATAATAATAATAATAATAATAGCTTAGGACTGGTAACTCGTTCTCCTGGGCACCACACAGCGGCCTCCTGCCTCCGATACGCCGTCGACTAGATTCTCGCTTCGTCACGCAGTCACCCAAGTCAATTATATGCGTCACTTTCCTTTGTGGGAGGCGGCTGCTGTGTTGGTGATAGTGGTGGGACAGTGGTGATGGTGCTGGTGATGGTGAAGGTGGTAGGATAGTGATGATTATTTTGGTTGTTGGGGCAGTGGTGGTGGTGGTGGTGGTGATGAAGTGCTAGTGGTGGTTGTGTTGTGGTGTTCGTAGTGATGTTAGTGGTAGTGATAGTTATGATGGTGGTTTTGGTGATGGTGGTTGTGGTGATGGTGGTTGTGGTGGTAGTTGTGGTGATGGTGGTTGTGGTGGTAGTTGTGGTGATGGTGGTTGTGGTGGTATTTGTGGTGATGGTGGTTGTGGTGATAGTTGTGGTGGTGGTGGATGTGGTGATAGTTGTGGTGATGGTGGTTGTGGTGGTGGTGGTTGTGGTGATAGTGGTTGTGGTGATAGCTGTGGTGGTGGTTGTGGTGGTGGTAGTTGTGATGATCGTGGTGGTGTTGGTGGTTGTGGTGGTAGTTGTGGTAATAGTTGTTGTGGTGGTAGTTGTGGTGATAGTGGTTGTGGTGATAGCTGTGGTGGTGGTGGTGGTAGGTTGTGATGATCGTGGTGGTGTTGGTGGTTGTGGTGGTAGTTGTGGTGGTTGTGGTGGTAGTTGTGATGATCGTGGTGGTGTTGGTGGTTGTGGTGGTGGTTGTGGTGGTTGTGGTGGTAGTTGTGGTGGTGGTCGTGTTATGACAAAATAGAAGTAGTTGAAACTGAGCAAAGTAATATTTAGAATTATATGATGAAGTAACCTTTTTACACTTTACTCTCACGGAAATTCATAATATTGTTATACCGAGGCATAATTTGGTACTGTACAGAATTATAATTTGTGTGAACTAGGTGTCTAATCATTATCTATCCCAAGTAGCAGTTATTTTGGCGAGTTTGGGGAGATTTTCTTGGATACATTGACGTTATTGCCTACATAAGAATTTTCTAGAATGTATTGCGTCATTTTTGTTATGATTTATTTACCTATTGTAAACCTAGATCATGCTTGAGCTTCCCAGGCGTATCTCGTTCCGACCTGCAATGCCTGGATGGTGCAAGGATATTGTGGGCACCCGAGGGGATGTTTAAATAGCACCAGTTGATCGGATCGGTGAAGTAGTCGTCCGTTTCTGTTCAGAGTGTAAAGTACAAACCTAGTGACAACTAAAGGTAAATGTTGTACAAGTATCGTGGTAGTATTGTGAGCAATATAAAGTGATAAGTCTGAGGAATTGTACACTGCTGACTGTATATATTCGAAGTGAGAAGTCCAGCTGTGAAGACATTACCCTGTGAACAGTTTTGTGAAGACTTAATGATTATTGGAGAAGACAACAGTTCACAAGAGTTTCTGTGACCTGGTGGACATCTACCTGTCTGTTGTTCGTCTGTACACTGATACCGATCGTCGGGAAATTATCGGAAACTGGCGGGACATGTAGTGGTAATTCGACGACTCTTGTGATATATCTACTGCTACTGTATATACGACCTGGTCGGTGGTAACTAGTGGTGGAAGCTGGTGAGCTGCGAAAGGGATTCCTAACAATATATAAACAATATTTTGCATTATACCACTGTCATAACCTCTGTCACCATCTCATTATAAATCGACATTCCATCAGATTAATTCGACAGACTTGCAGATATTACACCGACAGATCACCACAATACAGTCAACCAAAGGAATGAATATGGGTGTCTTACGATATTTGAACCCATAAAAATCTCCAACAGTCTTCCAGCAGTACAGCATTCCGTTTCCGATAATGTTGCCGTGTATATATTGTAATATTATCAGTGTTATTAATATTTGCTCTATTGACTCATATATTTTTATCAAACGTCTGTACACACACACTTTGTCTCACTGTTATGAAGCGTGTCTCCAGTATTGTTTCATGATATTACCTTTTATGAAACTGATTCGAATGATAATTGTTTTGATTTTTGAACACTGTTAAAAAATATAATGAAAAGTAGTGGGATTAAAGCGCAAAAAGGGATAGTATACATTGTACATATATCGTTAGAATATGTAGTATACGGTATACCCACGTCACGAGAGTAGACAGTATACATTATTACAGGGGCAGACGGGTGGTGGTGAGACAGGACTCAGAGTGACGGCGGTAATTCGTAAGTAATTTTGGTGGAACATCACTATTGAAGACGATGTTGTTGTTGTTGTTGTTGTTTGACGGGAACACTTGGTAGAGTTGTTGTTGTTGTTGTTGTTGTTGTTTTAATAATCCAGGGCAATTATATTATATCATGAATTAATTATAAAGAACAGTACAATACCAATATGTAACTCATATTGAATTAATTTTTCTTGGTGTATGACAAAATATGAATAGTGGTAAGGATATATTTTTCTATGTATAAGATGACGTGACAATAAATCATTTTATAACGTATCATCAAAATAATCCGTAGCATATCTCAAGAAATCTTAAACACCGTTACTTACAAGACGCTGTTGGCGAGCAATCTTCTCAATTATCATTATCGTACAGGAACACCAGGTGGCAATTTTCCCTTCATCTCTAGCGACTAATTTAATGCCCTTCACTGTACGACACTATAAACCCACAGTGAAGGGAAGATGGTGACCTTCCTTGCCCCCCCCCCCTCACACCACACCTCTCTCTCTCTCTCTCTCTCTCTCTCTCTCTCTCTCTCTCTCTCTCTCTCGTCCTCATTATAATTCATACGTGCAATAAGACAAGTAGTCTACCCAACCCTCTTGTCCTACTCATTTAAAATTCACTTACTTACTCCCACCTCTGGCTGGATAATGAGATCGAACACCCTGTCATTCCTCGATCATAATCCCTCTCAAACAATAATAATTTACTCGGGGGGGGGGGGATAGGGGCGGAGAGGGAGAGGGAGGGGGGGGAGAGGGAGGGACGGAGAGGGAGGGAGGGAGGGGATGAGACGAGTGGTTTTAGTTACCGATTTACTGGCCATCATCTCATTTTCTAAAGATAATCAGGTGAACGAGCGTGTCTTCTCCGTCGTGCTGGGTGGCCCACCTCTCCCTTAACAAAGTAAATTACAAGAAGTAAGCAAACAGATTTACTACCAATCATGTCCCCCCCCCCCCCCTCTCTCTCTCTCTCTCTCTCTCTCTCTCTCTCTCTCTCTCTCTCTCTCTCTCTCTCTTGGTGGTGGGGGGGGGGGGGGGGGGGGGAGGGATTGGGTCTCAAATTTAATCACCTGAAAAAGTTTATTTCATATATCGTGTTGGGTGGCCCTCTTCATGCTGCCGGTGGTGTCCGTACTGCCTCCGTCTCGTTATAGATATAAATTACAATAAATAAGTAAACATCTCTAAGAATTATGAAGCCGGAAACCATTATGATTTGCTCTCAACCGACCCCATATTACCTTCATACTTTCGCCGCCTGATCGGGTTGAATTATAGTGGCGAGTGATGGTGAGATTATTGGGAAATTATACCCCGATGCTTCAGATTATAGGGTGAGGTGCGAAACTGGGCATGTTCTCGTGGTTCAGGGTATTGAGGAACCGCCCACCAAAATACCCCGAGTTGTGGTAATAGGCCTGACCACTAGAGGCTGGAGGAGGGGCAGGGGGGAGGAGGGGCACGGGGGGCGGGCACGTCTTATACCCCTTCTCAAATTAGGGGGAAAAAATATGAAAATAAATTGTTTTTGGGGGAGATTGATTTTTTGTTTTTACTTGAAGAATTAGAAGGAAATATTGGTTGACAATTTGGTGGTTGACTAATGTTCCTCAGAATACGCATCCCAGGAGAGAGAGAGAGAGAGAGAGAGAGAGAGAGAGAGAGAGAGAGAGATTTTCACAACACCTTCACGAGTGTACGTAACCTAACCTAACCAAACGCTAACTCTAACATAACCAAACACTAACCTAACCTAATCCCATCAAGCATAGCGTTAGGGTGTTGTTAAAACGTCAGGTGAAATAAAACTGGGGCGCCTAATCTTCACACACACACACGCACACACACACACGTACACACACACACACACACACTTATTCTTGCATCCGGTCTCTGTATTCATACTTTTTTATATGAATCCTAATGTATATACTTTAGCTAAACACATATACACATTTTATACAATCAACTACATCGTTATATAAATTATGCTAAACAGTTCTTGTAATTATGATTATTGTCAGGTTATTTGATAGTTAATGGTAGTTAAAGTAGCTCCTCATTTATCATATTTTTATCAACAACTATTAAGTGATTGTGATAATGTTACCGTAATGATGGGGGTGATGGGGGGAGGGGGGGGAGAGATACCCAGTCATATTATTAACTCGATAACACTGACATGAAAAGTACAGGAAGTCATGGGGGGGTGATTCATGGGGTTTAGTATTTCCATAATGGGGGGTACTGATAAAAGTTATGTATTTTGGGTAATATTCACCTCTACGTAATACTAATGAAGCCTAGTTTGTTTTACCTGATAGTGTAGGGGGGGGGGGGGGGTTAGGTTAGTGTAGGTTAAGTTAGCTTCTTGTGAGTACTGTTGGACCTCAGAGCACAAAACACAAAAGAGATTATTTTAAAGATTTCACGATTGAGTTCTGTGTCTACACCTTTCTTCTCTCCTCCTCCTCCTCCTCTCCTTTCTCTTCTTCTCCTCCTCCTTACCTTTTCTACAGCGTCCTTCCTCATGTGGTAGTATAGGCCTGTTTTATTTTCTGACCTGGCTATAGGCCTCTTTCTCTTCCTCCCCTTAACTATATAGTTTCCTCAGTTAAGTAGAGAGAGAGAGAGTGAGACCCACCTCTGCCAGTAACACACACACACACACACACACACACACACACACACACACACACACACACACACACACACACACACACACCAGTAATTTACAACGATCAGACCACCGCTAACTACCGGTCCCAAACTGCTCATTAATCTAGCTAGTTATGCCTTAGACCTGTCGTTACTAGTCAACTAATCACAAGCTAACAAGGCGTTCCGGAGCTTTAGTTACCAGCTGTTGTTGTGGTGGTGAACTCTGAAACAAAAGCTAAACCTTCACTTAACTTTATTATCATCGTCTTCCAGAAAGTTTGGGATTTTGGGAAGGAAACTTTTAATGGATTTTGTTATCTTAGAGGCGTTAGGGTTCGTGTGTGTGTGTGTGTGTGTGTGTGTGTGTGTGTGTGTCTGGTTTAAGAGGAGGGAGATGAGAAGTGGTAGAGAGGGGGACTAGTTGGCACCTGTGGTAGGTCGGGTAACACCAGGCGGATGGCCAACCTGTAATTAGCTTTCAATTAGTAAGTTGAACTACCGGTCCACGGACACAACACCACACTCTATCGCTACACAAAATCCCACGAGAGAAAATCCCATCCCATAACTTATCTGTAGAGAAAATCCTATTATACACCACCTCTTTAGACGGTTTTAGACGAGAGAAAATCTTACCAGCTATTAAAAAGGACAAAATCCTACCACCACCTCAAGTGTAGTTAAGCCTTGTGTTGTGTCAGTGTAAGTTAGCCATGGTGGTGTTCTCGACCGCCCCACACACACACACACACCGTCACGCCTGCTTCTGTCTTCACTCTGGCCAGGGGAATTAACTTGTGGTGTTTTATCATTTGTCATTGAAGGTGTATTAATAACGATATGTAGTACTCCCCCTCAACAGCTGGTGTCTTTAAGCTCGTATTCTAGGTCAGTGTTACTCTAGATGTCAATAGTTAAACATATATTAGTACTGTACTCTGAGGACCATAGTATTGTTGTGGCCGACGCGAGACCTCTCAGTGTTGATAATATTTTACTGTTTATGGAAAGATGTTTTTAATGCCGACATCAGTCATGAACTGTGTAGATTTTAATAATAATAATAATAATAATAATGATAATAATAATAATAATAATGACAATAATGACAATAATAATATATGTCAGCATTAAAGTGACAATGATTAGCTTGGACTTTGGATATAAAATCATCTTTTTTTTTCAATCTTAAAGAAAGAAAGAAAGAAAAAGACGAATCCAATAAACCTGACAAACAGGACTTGTAGTCCGTGGTGGGGGTGTGTGTGGTCCGGGGCGGGGCGGGGCGGGGCGGGATTAGCCTGGGTTTAGTAGAGATTTACCTGGAGACATTTTGACAGTCTTGAATACTCTCAAAACCGACTGTCAGGACACACGCTGTGGCTCCTAATTTCCTATTTCGAGATCTGGCCCGATGTTTTCACGGCCCGCCACTGTGGTGATGGACCAACCCACTAGATTAAAAACAAGAGTCAAGTTCCTGTTCCTCCTCCTCTTCCTCCTCTTGACTCAGGGAGACTTGATGGGTATTCCAGTCTAGTGTGGTGTGGAGGGAGTCACTCATTCAAATGTATTCTTTTATCGGTGATTATTATTATTTTAAATTTTTTTCTCTACATTAAAATTTTTTCAAGATTTTTTAAATTGTTTTTATACTTGAATAATATATCACTAGTACGGTAAGAAAAAAATATTTGTCGTTGTCTCTCCCTAAATTTTGTAAATGTTTATCTTGTAAGGAAATAAGACTCTGTGCTCTAAGCTTAATAACACTAGCAGTAGAAGCTGAAAATAACAAATCCCATACAACAACAAAAACAAACTTCAACGATAATGAAAGATTTCTATGTGAATTTTTTACCTTGTATTTAAATAATTATCCATCTATCCATCTATCTATCAATCTATCTAGCCATCAGTCTATCTACAGTATCTATCCAGCCAGCCAGCCCTCTATCTGTCTGTCTGTCTATTTGTCTGTCTGTGTCTGTCTGTCTGTCTATCATAAAGTATAAGGGGTAGTTAAGTGATGAGCTATGCAAGAGGATAAACGTACATATAAGAGGTATTAACATATAGAGAGATTCATGAAAAAGATCTATAATAAAAAAATATAATTAGATTTCTTAAAGATCTCAGAGTCTATGAGTTCATTAACCAGTAAGAGGAACTGGGGTTAGTTTTATAACAAGCTATTAAAAAGAGGAGGGGGGGGGTACTTTTATAACAATCGATGCTTGAGGAAGGGGTCAATATATAACAATATGTTGGCTGGATGAAGCTTCAGGGTGTAGGTATATGACGATAGGAGGAAGAAAACAAGGGAGGGGGTGAGCAGGAGGAGATACTGTATGTGTGTGTGACGGTGGTATAGAGGGGGTATTTTTGTGACGGTGGGGGTATTTTTGTAACGGTAGGGGTATTTTTGTAACGGTGGGGGTATTTTTGTAACGGTGGGGGTATTTTTGTAACGGTAGGGGTATTTTTGTAACGGTGGGGGGATATTTTTGTAACGGTGGGGGGATATTTTTGTAACGGTGGGGGGGGGGGTATTTTTGTGACAGCTAAGGGTAGTTTTGTGACGGTGGGAGAATTTTGTTGTTATGTCGAAGGGGTATTTTTGTGACGGTGGGTTGTCGTGTTTTGACTAGAGGCGAGATTATAAATACACGATAGAGGTGTGAGGGATGGAGACTAATTATATGATACTAACAGCTCGGAAGGCCCGGTAGTTCTGCTGTATAATACCATAAGAGTTAATTATGTATTGGAAAAAAGTGAAATGTGAGATGGTTGGTGGTGATGGTGAGAGGGAGGAGGGGAGGGAGAGAGGGAGGGAGAGAGAGAGGGAGGGAAGGAGTAGGTATAAATTCTGCCGTGTTGAGGAACCAAGGATGATCATCAAGGGAGTACCTGTTATTATCGTCATATCCACTCATCCACCACCACCATCACCACCACCATCACCACCACCATCACCACCACCACCACCACCATCATCACCATCACCACCACCACCATCACCATCACCACCATCATCACCATCACCACCACCACCACCATCACCACCACCATCACCATCACCACCATCACCATCACCACCACCATCACCACCACCACCATCACCACCATCATCACCATCACCACCACCACCACCATCACCACCACCACCATCACCATCACCACCACCACCATCACCATCACCACCACCACCACCATCACCACCATCACCACCATCATCACCATCATCATCACCAC